>MU158407.1:0-458001 GCA_015708705.1 Naganishia vishniacii ANT03-052
CCCCTAACCCCTAACCCCATCTAACCCATAACCCCTAACCCCTAACCCCTAACCCTAACCCAAATGTCCGTGACTCATATGTGCGTTCCTTTCAAATATGGCCCTTAAACCCGCTATAAGGGGCATGTAAGGTCTGTAGGTGAGTTAATTTGCCGTGCCTTATTACTGGCATTGCCGTGCGCTCTCTCCTGTGCACGCCTCCTCATTTGCACAAAGGACTGCCCTTGCCATTCACGCTGGTGAAGTGATATATATTGTCATACCGCAACAGACCAACTCGAGAAGACTCGGTAACCTTAAAGAAAGCAGTTCTACCCTGACTCGACTGCTGTCATTCCATAGTTTTATTCACCATATAGCTGCGTCGGCAGAGATGACTTCGTTCACCGCAAACCATCATTCGAATTTCACCGCCGGAGACAATACACGGGCATCCTTGTCCGGTATGCCTGCAGGGTCGTCTATCTATTCGACCATCAAGACCATGCCGTCAGTCGACTTCACTAGGCCCACTATTCCTTCAGACATCCAAGTCCTGGAGGACGAGGGTCGCGGGATCACATGGTACAAGTGGTTATTGTACCGTATTGATGTCGCGCAAAAAGGTTCTGAAGAAGGATACGCTATCGAGTGTTTGGAGGAGGTTCCTGCAGTTATCAGAAAGCTCGAGACTCGACTGCTTTTCAAAGTCATTTCAAACGGCGAAAAAGCTGGGTCCGGCGATGAAACAGTCGTGCAAGTCATCAGCAACCATCTAGACGCTATCAAGGCCTACTTCACGGCTAAGCTACAGCTCCATATCGATCTCGTTGGTCGCTACTACGAGTGGCTCGATATGGCATTAGAGATTCGCCACACTACTCTTGTGCTGCAAAAGGACGACCAGTTCTGCAAGAATTGGATATCCAGTGCCCCAACTAGACATAATCAATTGTTGAATACGCGATGTGAAAGAATGGCTGAAAAAGTCTACCGTGAGATATTCGACGCGCTACGAATGGAAAGCGAACCCGGACTTGGTCCAACACTGAGTCTCAAGGACTGCCGCGATATTGGAGGCTTATGGGAAGCGAAAATGAAAAGAAACATCGCGGACCTGAGGCGAGAGGTAGGGGAAAGTAACGGAACTTACGAGAACGCGGGCAGCGAGACTAGCTAGAGCCCACTATTAGCTATTCGTTAATGGTGTATTGATTAGCATAATACAGCATCGTCTTCCACTTCTCAACACTCCGCGATTCTCAATCTGCCCTTCCACTTTCCCCTCGACAGTTTTTCTCTTCACGATGTCAGAATGGCCTCTCTTCAACCGAGTGGCAGGGTGTAACTGCCAAATTGTCTGCCTTATATGCGTGTCTGAGTGCCATATTGACATATGCGCAGTCAGGGCCTCCCCTAAAGGTGGGGGTAGGATTATATTGGTTCTTAGTCGCTATTCGTATATCCCGGCGAGGTCCCGAAGAACCTGGACACAGGCGTGGAAGTCTGTGTACCTGAGTTTGGAAAGGGGGAAGAAGAAACTCAGCAATGACATGAAGAACAAAAATGGTAAACTATACCGCAATCGCGCGGCGCGCTGTCTTGCAATTCCTCATCTTTATCGACGAACCGCTTTTCTAGAGGCTCGTCGTTTTTGAAGTACCACAGACGCAGAAGTTGCTCGATTGAAAGCCGATGGGGTGTCCATGTTAAACCTTGTAGCTCGAGAATTTTGAGACCTTTCATGGTGAGTATCGCATTCATGATGCATTATATAGATCTGAAGCATTCCCAATCCACCTTTGCCGTTTCACCTAGCAATAGCCCTCGCTCCGGAAAGGATGACACTGCTGTTTCAAAGGAGTAAAGGCGCTGATCGATGATTGTTTGCCTTTGTTCGGAACCTGTCAACCATAAGCAATCTCCCCTGCCACACAAGGGTGTTGATGATAAGTCAAGCAAACCTGCGATTTCGTTAGAGATAGGGTATCTTGGACTTTCCAGGCCAGAAAGATGCCCTGTCTATCGTGCGAGGGTTGGACAGTACATGCCGCCGTATCCCACGGTGACGGTTGTATGGAAAGAGCGCACGTCTTTGAAATAAAGCGACAGCCTTGTATTCCTTCCAATGATGCCTCTCCATCCACGGCTTGAATCTCCCTCACCCCTTTCCTCTATTCGCCTATCGGTTTCAGCTACTTATATGTAGTTCATGTTGGACCGGGTTTAGAAACGTTAAAACACCAGAAGATGTCTTCGCTCAGCTTCGTCTCGCCTCGCTAGTCGAATACCGTAGTGTACGACTTATAGTAACTACGTGTACTCAAATGGATGGATTGGTTCGACTCGGAAACACAGACGTGACAGTACATGACAGCTACATGTGGTTCGTGGTGAACGCTAAACTTATAACTGCATGGCGCAGCAGGAACACAAGTCCGACAAAATCTTAAGTTTCCTATGAAATTCTGTGAGACATGGCAGACACATCGTTGATGAACGACGTAGCGGGTGGTGAGTCAGCATCCATAATATCTTCCTCTTCCTGCTCGTGTGTACTTCCGTGGTCTAGCCGCAGGTCGGAGTCCACAGACCACCCATCCAAGGTGTGAGATGCCAAGCCAGCCGTAAGGAGGGCTGGTGTTTGGTTTTTCGAGCGCATGTTGGTTCCTTCAACCGTCCGCAGGTCTTCGATCGTCTTTTCTGCCGTATCATCGAGCACGACGTCGTTCTTTGATATGCCATCGGTAACCACCTTCGGTACCGCTTCCCTGTAGCGCTCAACCAGAAACAGGTGCTTACACCTATCATGGCTGCCTTGGTACGATGGACACGAACAGGTTAGGGGCTGTATGGCGTCGCCTTTGATGGCATAGGAGATTGTGTAATAGATCGACGGGTCCTGGAGCGATCTGACACGTATCTCCCACCAGGTGAAGAGCTGGATCAATCTCACTATCGTTATTATTCCTTATTCCCAGGCCTACCTTGAATTCCGTATCCAGTATGTCAACACAATGCATCATGTCGGTTTCGTCATACTCCATCGCTCGTCCTCGGTTCTTGCGCTCCGCAATCGTCATTGCCACGTTGGCGAACGCTTTAGACACACGTAGGTGTGCGTAGGGATAAAGAGGGATGATCTATGGACGATGGATGCGGATATTTAAGCGTACAATCAGTCGGCGCAATCCCTCGCTGACTGACCTCTCGGGTGAGCATTGCGATCACGTCTGGCATGTTAAGATTCCGTTTTCTGATATAATTCCTCTTTAGCTTCTGATGCCAGCTTTCCAAGTAGTTGTTGGTGTCTATGCCGCCATGTTCATACTGGAATAGATATTCATGAGCCCCCTTGGTCTCAATGTTGTAAATAGCTGGTTCCGTGAGCATACCTTCGGTGAATATTCGGCCCACTCGTCCACTTGATGATGCCATTGTCTGATGAAGTAGGCCAGGAACGTTTGCCACTTCGGTCCTTGCGTTGACCAGGCCCTCTGTGCTTCGTTCCAAGCCACGTTGAACTCCGCCTCCGTCATCGACTTCACCATCCGTTGGATGAAGTCTCTCACCACTCTTCTTTGGTCTCGCGCAGCTGAGCCACCTGTGCCCTTGCCGACCAATGGCCGCAGCAAGGGTTCTCAGTCAACCTTAGATGAACGGTTTGGCAAAGAGTATACTTGTAGCGTATTACCTTTTTGTCCAGATTAGCATTGACTGCTTTCCAAAAGTGATAGTGGCAGTAAAGTACTCTAGTGCCCGGAAACGCGCGGGATATTGCGGCTTGCTCGGTCCTTAGCAATCAATCTTCAAGGTATGTGGTTTTCGGCTATGACTTGGCGCATCGTCATCGCTGAAAAGCTTCTGCAGGAATAGCTCGACAGTGTATCTGGGATAAAGTGCATATCAGTGTACGATCTTTAGAGCTCTATGAAATGGGATTGCGCATACTAGGAGGCGGACTCTGTGATCATGAAGCCAACCGGGGTTCCTCTGTTGACCTTCTTGTTCTTCACGATCAAGGTATACAGGTAAGTCTTGCTACCGTTCAGTCCCTTGGCGACGTTGTGTGTGGCGTCCTTCAAGACAGTACCACCGTGCTTCTTCAACATCTAGGGCAGTTCTTGCTGAATAACCCTGCCTTGCAGTTTGCATGTTACATACCCTGAGCTGCCATTTTGTGACAAACGCCACAACATCATAAGGACCGTCGGGACTTTCACCGATATGGGTGAAGCTCCATCCACTGCAAGCGAACCATCCACTAGTGAGTGAGTACAATCAACCGCTGTAAGCGCAAGCTCGCTTACCCGTTCGTCCGGATTTCGGTCAACAGAGCGCCGCATGCTTCCAGTTCCGCCAGTACGTCACCGCTAAGTCCCGTCGGACGTCGGCGCGAGTTGTTGTAATGTCGGATACGGGCGCGAACTCAATCCATGTTGACACGGAGGTTATACAGCATTGGCTGTGCTCGCGGATCCGATTGCTGGCCGTTCAGGGGCCTCTTCGTCGCTGGTATCTTCGTCGCTGCTTGGCGATTCATACTGGTTAAGGAAGAGTTACAAGACGATGCGACGGACTCCGCAAAGCATTTCCTGGACAATAAACATAGGTAACAGTACGATATAACTTACCTTTTCAATGGTCGCCTCGCTGATAGCAATAGGATCGTAGATGGCTTGCGCATCCATGCGCTCGGTTACTCTAGCATCGATCCATGCTCGTACGGCGGATGGCATGCGGGAATTTGTCATACTCTGAGCGCCTCGGGGATCTGCGAGTACGGTGTCGTGTCAGTCTACAAGCTAAGACGTCTTTGTAATCGTCCTGACTGACCATGATTGGTATGTTGACCATCAACTCGCGAGCGAATCGTCCCATCGGACAGCTCGTTCACAATCATCTTCGCCTTACATCCCACCTTGATGCTGAGCTTAAGCGTACGTCGTTTCCTCTTCTTACCAGTAACGTCGGGCACTGGTTCTTTCGCTCGAGATGGCTCGGGCTCCTTCGCGTGATCACATAGGTACCTAATTCGTCGCTTCATGGTAGGCTTTGTCCTATAATATGTATGGGGCTTGTCGCCTTTTTAAATGAATGAAGTTACAACCATACATGCATATGCCACTTTACCTACGTCCTTCTGCCTTCCTAGCTGCCGCAGTTTTCTCCCTAGCCCTCTCCGCCTGCTTGGGCATGTCAACCGACTCCTCCTCCAGCCAGCTTTGCAAGGTAACCTGCACTTTCATCCACTTACCAAACGCTTGCATATTATCAAGTAGAACCTCTTTGAAAACATCATCGTCGGCAGGGGCTGAGACCGGGCATTGTGAAAAGTCGAAGGCGACACGTTCTATAACGGGCTTTTTATAGCGAGCTGGCGGGAGGGCTGCAGATGCTGGCAACACAGGTACAGCAAGTTGTCGGATCGGTGCGGTGCGAGTCTGCTGTCGACGGCTTGCTGTAGCAACTGGTGAAGAATCAGCAGCGACAGGTACAGCAGAGTTGATGTGGCTCCCGTAAGCCCACTCTGTGAGGCCGAAGGAGCCACCTCGCGTGCGACAGCGCCGCCACGCCGAAACTCTGAGATGGCGGGATTGATACCGCTGGTGGGCAACGCAGCCGGGTATAGGAAAGCTGCCCTAGTGAACACGAAATGCCCATTCGCGAAGCGTTGGCGGAAGGCTGCTACGGAACCGGCCTGGACGGGAGCGTAGGTCACCTGTGACGCAGGACCAGGCTCCGATTGCTGAGTGACTATTAGATCGGATGGAAAGACGTCGGCTGACATGGCGATGATGGAAAGGGATGAGATAGAGACGGTAGAGAGACTGCAACGGTCACGAGAAAGGATGAATACGCCTCTGGTAAAGGGAGATGACAAGTTCACAACACCGATCATGGCTCGCGTCGCGTCCAAACGCGAAAGGCCGGAGTGGCCAGAGTTGGCCCAGAGATGGATCGGCGTTCATTGTGAATTCCTCACGGACGTTTGATTTTTTGCGAAAGGAAGAAGCTGTCTCATAACTTCCCCGCAATCGAGCGCTTTCTTACTTAATTTACAGATCTCCTATCGTTTGCTTCGGTTCATCCCTCGATCTGATCTAGTGCAGCTCTACAGGATAACATGTCCTCTTCTCAGATCGCTTTCTCTTCCGGTGGTGCTGTGGACGCTCCCTCTTCAACATACTCCTTGCAATCCCAAGTACGCAAGACAACGACCGCCGATGGAAAGTTGCATTTCGTGGGCATGGTGGACGGGAAGGAGGAAAGCAACGTAGGGATCGATGCGGAGCCGAAGCTGAGCGTGAGAGCGACGAGGAAAGAGCCGGCGAATCCGGTGATGGCGAGGTGAGTTCACGGGACGCGCGGTGGGTAACATGATGACGGGCCAAGGAAACACATCAAGGCAGACTGGGCAAACGCTTACCTTCGGGTCATGCAAGGTGTGCGGAGGTGGGACGGGGCGACGTCTTCTTGATCTCGTCGTATGTGGGGTTGGAGGTAAGCCGGCGTATCTGACATAACGAAAGGAGCGAGATCAGGTTGCGGAATAAGCGTCTGCTTGTGTTCGAGTTGACAGTAGCTGAGAGCCATCCTGTCAAGCGGAAGTGTCCGGTGATGGCAAAAACAACTCACTCAGTTGCTCTATTCAGGCTCGGCGAGATGATGAAGAACATGTACCGAGAAGATAATCCGAATGGAATCATCTCCCTCGGCGTCGCTGAAAACTCTCTCATGGTGTGTCTCCTTAATGACCCAGCTTGCTCAATGCACTCATCGCTAATCTCGGCAGGCAAAAGAAATCAAGTATTTTTACGGCGAAGCTTTCGCAAAGTACTTCCGCCAAGCGGACCTCACTTATGGTGACTCGATGTTTGCGAGTCAACGTCTGACCAAAGCCCTTGTCGAATTCTACAACCAGTTTGTTCACCCTCTTGTCAGGCACACCTTCATTCCTAATCCTAGCTTCCGTTGCAGCTACTTCCGTCCGCATTACCCCTTGGATACCAGCCACATCGCGACCGGCAGCGGCGTCTATGGCACGCTCAACCATCTCCTAGACGTCTTGATCAATCCGGGCGAAGGGATCCTCGTCTCGGCACCCTACTACCTTGGTTTCGATGCCATGTGTACGTCCATCCCCTTCGACTATGAGGCTTCCGTTCATCTCACCCACGACCTGGCGACGCAGGTACGAAACGGTGTGGCGGCGTGCTGGTTGGTGTGCCCATGGATATCGATGAAGATGAGTGGGAAACGGAAGGTGACGTAGAGGGGCGGTTGGAGCGTGCATGGGCAGAATGCAATCAAAAGCGAATCCCGGTACGTCCATCTTCTTTCGAACCTGGATGATACATCCTGATCCTGCGCCTCAGGTGAAAGTGGTCATCGTTACGAATCCGGGAAATCCTATCGGACGAACTCGTAAGTCTGCCATTTCTGCGAGACTTGGTACATCGCTCACTCTTTAGGCCCACCAGTTGACCGCGACACCCTCCTCGCCTACTGTCGATTCGCAGAAAAACACAATCTTCATCTAGTTTCGGACGAGATCTACGCCCTCAGCGTATTCGAGAACCCGGGTGAGAGAGAATATTCACTCGGCGTTGTCTCTGTACGTGCTGATAGGATCGCCCCCCGGACCAGAGGTACCCAATGCCGTCCCCTTTACCAGTATACTGAACATCGACGTTGAGGGCGAACTAGGGCCGGATTACTGCAAGAAACGACTTCACGTATGTCGCTGGCTTCCAGCAGTTGAAAGTGAAGAAGCTAAACATATGCGATACGGCACAGGTATTGCACGGAATGAGCAAGGATTTCTGCTCAAACGGTCTCCGGTGAGCGATGTCCATCAGCCACATCAGTCCCATTATGCGACCTAAACCCCACGCCCTAGCTTCGGAACGCTCATCAGCCAGCACAACCCCGAGTGTATTCGAGGGGTGATGTCAATTGCCCTGTTTATGAAAGTCAGCTCGCCGGCTGACACGCTATTCTACGCTCTACTATCCTCGCCGGCTCCCGATGTCTTCCCCTCAGAGGAAGGCGACACCCCTAAGACGATTCAAGCCATCCAATCCGCATGTGACGCCATCGACCCGGTAGATCCCACCAGCATCCAAGACTCATTCGCATCCTGGTTCGTTGCAGAAAATCGTCGGCGCCTGACTGAGTCCGCGGCGTATATGACCAGCTGGTTCCTCGAAAGGGGATTCAAAGTTTTCCCGGCAAACGCAGGACACTTCCTGTGGGTTGACTTCGGCGATGGTGTTGGTTGGAATGACTGGGAGAAGGAGCTCGAGGGTTTCGGAGGATTGTTCGACCAGAGGGTTTATATCGTACGTCGCTCATTCAGTCGTATACCAGGTGACTGCAGCTGAACGATTCAACGCCTCGCAGGCGCCTGGATCGGTCTTTCATTCCTGCAAGCCGGGAAGGATGCGTGTCTCCTTCACGGTTCCAAGGGAGATGATGGACAAGGGTCTCGATAGATTGGATCGGTATCTTAACGCCAGCAAATAGAATGACGAAGGAGTCGCGGTTGGAACGGTAATATACATCACTCTGAAAAGGTTAAACTGGTACCAAAAATAATCATACCTGACGTATATGTTAGGTACAAACCAAGGAGACCAGGTGGTACAGATACAAAAGCCCTACATGTAATAATCTACATACAAGATGAGTGTACCAAAGCGTGTATTCAGGCGTACAGGGTCATTTCGCGGTCGTGTATGGGGTAGCCCAAGTTGTCGTGTATTGTGGCAGCTAGAAAGCCAGTGTTTCGTTATGGTCGTGAAATATTCCCGCATCGTACCGCCTCCCGTCCTCACCGCTACTCCCACCCACCAACAGCGGTCCTGCAATCCGCTATCGTTCTCGCCTTCAGTTTTCCATCCGCTTCCATCCGCAGTCGCCAGCGGCGGTCGCACCGTCTCAGAGGAAGAAGGGCTCGAGTCGTTCGCTGAAGGTTCCTTTGACGACTTTGAGGTCTGCTCACGCAGGTCCCGCGAGGTGACTGGCAGGACGCGAGCGCCTATACCGGTCTCGGAGGAATACGAGTACAAAGCGCCTTCTGGGAGGGATACGCTACTGTTGAACTTGCTCAGGTTGCTCGGTCCGTGTTGCACGGGCCCGCATCATGGTGATCTGCTACTGGGTGAAGATCCGGGTGGAAGAGAGGCTGGCGCGATGACGGTGTCGTCGACGGTGAGAGAATCGGAGAGATGGGTGACTCGCTCATGTAATGATGGTATTGCTGCGACTGGACCGGTATCTGTATGCGGGAGGGCGATGGAACGGTATTCACATCGGATAAAGAAGGTCGTGATCCAGAACTGACGTGCGACCCAAACGCGGCATCGACGAACCAAGACGCATCGCCCAGAGTCGTTCGTCTCGCGGGTGGACTCGGCGCTTGCTGATGATTTTGGTAGCTAGCGTGCGGACGTCTCGTACTCCCCGCAAACGCATCCATGCTGTCCTTTCTTGAGCGAACCTCGTCCTCGTGCGAAGTGTGTCCCTTTCCAAGGTTGAAGCTCCCCGAACGACTGTTCTCAGCCGACGCAGCGCCACTGCTCCCGCTGGTTCCACTCTCCAGGCGGTCCATCTCCTTCCTCCTCTCCAAGTGCCGGTACTCTCGGATCTCTTGCGGATCGCTCACGAGATCGAGAATCGTCCCCGCGTAATGGCTGGCGTTGAGCGGGGGGAAATATTGCGGCGAGTAGATCAACGGATCTTCCGCTGAACCCGAGGATATCGTCGAAATGTAGGATTCTTGGCGAGGGTTTCCGAAACCATGCGGGAGATTGCGGCTGAAGTTGACCGACTTGCGTTTGGTCTGTGGAGGCGATGTCTGTATACCAGTTCATCAGAAAGGCATCGAAATACCGGTAACAAAAGACTCACGTTGTGTTGATAGTCCGGCAATCCCGTGCGACCCGCATCCGGCGACGTATGCACAAGTCCATTCGTCCACCCTTCCACCAGCATTCTCTTGTCCTCGTCCGAGGGCCTGGTCACTCCGATACTCGGCCGCTTCACATCGATCCCCGGCACAGGCTCGTGCTCGTGCTGTTCCGCAATCTCCTCGATAGGCGTCGCCCCTTCATAGACCATCATCGATCCAAGATCCGCCATCAGCAACTCTTCCTCCCTGCCAGTACTCTGCCGCTGCAGATGAGTCGCCGTGGGCTGAATCCGGCGGTACAATGGTGGACTCGACGCCCCGAGCGGATTGGCTTTACTCGCCAGCACCATTTCAGGCACAGCCATCGTCAACGTCGAAATACCGGGAATCGGCATTGTCGGTTGGCCACGACCCGGGGGAGATCTGGAGAGATGAGCAGAGAAGTCGTCGTTTTCCCTGATATCGCGGCGATCGAAACCCCGTCCATCCTGCTGCGGGATCATTCTCTGCATGAACGAGTGAGAGCGAGGTGATGTCGACGACGACGAGGGTTCCGTTCTATACGACTGATGGGGTGGACTGCGAGAGTACGAATTGTTGAAAGCGAATACATCGACAGAGCATCGCTTGCTGTGTTGATCCACTTTGATGGAAGTCATGATAGAAGCAACCGGAAACAGAAAGGGGGGGCCTTTGCCTTTGTCCCCAGGTGAAACCTCGACCAGGGGTTCGCTCGATTGTCTTGGATTGAAACGCGAAACGACCTGCTGATGTGCAGGTGTCAAGACTTTCAGCCCAACGATACCACGAACACCACTCACCCGCTCTACCCCCTACAGAATCCCACTGCTAATTGGCCGGCTCGATACCGTTGGTGTTCCTCTCGATATTCGTCTATCGACCCGTGGTCAAGCAGAGAACCTTCCGTCGAATTCTTGAAAACGCCCAAGTGTCGAAGAACGTCTGCCAGAAGGCCGAACGCTAATGTCTTGTTCGAAGGTGACTGTGATCAACCGAAACGAAAGGTCGAGCACGGCCAGGAACCCGACCAAAGCAATTCGACCGGTCTGGTATGGGCGGGCCAAAGTCGATTGTCGAAGAAAAAACTTTATCCGAGATGCGTGCGTCGTATCGTGGCGTAAGCTCAACCTGGTCAACAAGCTGGTCGACAAGTAGAAGTGACGGACCCAACAAATTCTAGCAGCTAGCCAGACATCCTTTCGTAACCTTGGTCGCTGCAATGCACCTGATACAACTAACCAGATTTCAGGGGATGCAAACAGGTTTGCGAATGCGAAAGGAAATATGATCCCGCAGCATCGCCGCAGGGCGCTGGTATCTGGGAGCGAGGAATTCCAGCCTTTATCGGTGTGGTGGGCACAACGGCAAAACGGCCCCGCCTCAGCTAATCTTCTCGCTCGCGCAGGAGTCTTCCCGCAACTCCTGCCGCGGCTGCGATATTTGGTGCGCGAGAATTCGAGAAGAGATACATACAGTAGATATGCAAATGGATCAAGATCAAGAGAGCGACTCTGCCAAATGACAGGTATCAAAAAACAGCTCGACAGATATGTCCACGTTCAACAGCTCGCCCCAGGCTCATATATGGAATCGATGGACAGAGAGCGTTCACAACGTGGCTTCACGCAAAGGTTGGAATCCGGGGCGTTAAAACTGGCTGCGCTGACAGCTTAGTGCTGACGATGATGAGGTTCTGGTGGCCTCGTGAAGCGGTCACCAGATCGCAAGTGTGCTATTGCTACCCCACCTTGCTACGGGTATGGTAGAATTCGATTACACGCAAGCAAAGACAGCTGTGAATACCAAATGCAGCACTGATACAACTTGAGGTAAGGGGAGGCATGCCCATTTTAGACGCCGCTTCCTACTGTCTCCCGCTGAACGATGAGCACCACGTACTATATCCGGTATAGCAGTCCCTCATCAATCATGACCTCGTTGCCCTCGCCCATCTTATCCAGCACCTGTCGCGCTTGAATGCTGCCGAACATCTCCTCGTTACTCAATCCCTCATTAACGAGCGGGATAAGCTCGTCGATGGGAATGTAATCCTCGTCCGCCCAAGCAGAACTGCTCCAGACCGCCGACAAGCGCGTTCGGAAGAGTTGCAGTCTGTACGCCAAGATGCAGGAGATCAGGAAACCGTCAAAGCGTACACCGAGTGGTCTGACTTACCGCTCAGATGTGACGCCCTGTTGCGCATCGTCTTGCTGCATACCCTCGTCCTGATCACCACCGGCCGGCGGTGGTGGTTGCAGAGCTTCAGGTGTCTGACTGGGCATCTCCATCCTCTTTGCCTTTTCTGCAGCACGCGCTGCTCTCGCCTCTGTGTCGCCATTGACAACCTCGTCCTCGCCTTCCGCATCCTGGTCCTCTCCTTCCTCTTCCTCCTCTCCGGAGTCACTTCCGCTTCCTGAACCGGCACGACGTCGGCCATTTTTGTCGAGCTTTCGCCTCTTTCGCGTTCTGTCTGCCTTGACGACCTCTTTGAACAAAGCGAAACGCAGGATCTCTTCAGCAGCGATGGCGTCTCGCTCGTCGACCTTGGAGGATAGTCGAGCTTTGGCATGAGCGGTGGCGAGACGGATCAGAGTTTCCAGAGTACGGGCGGTTAACGGAGATGTCTAGAGGGCAAAAGTCAGCGGTGGCTGCAGTCTCACAAGTTTCGCTTACTCACCCTCTTTTGGTTTCCTGCCAGGTCGTCATTTCGCAATGCCGAGTACACGTTGACAATCCAGTCTGCCGCGCCCTGAGTCAGGACAGGGTGTATTCTGTTTTTGGCGTACTGAATGTACTTTTTCACAAACGCAATGGAGAGCACCTCCTTCTTCTTGCCAGTTTGACGGCCGTACGAGCTTTGCTGGACACCGCCGTGTAACAGGGGATTGTACTTTTCAAAAACGGGCGTTTCCTGCACTCGGGCCTCCTGTTCGTCCCCTCCGACATCCAGGTTCTGAACCATGTTCTCTACGGCGGGAGTTCCTGTGGCAATATTTGTCAGATATCGCACATAGGCGCTGCCAGAAGAATCACTTACCCTCCTCGACACCTGGTTGCAGATACATGTGCATGCGTAAAACGTGTTCACTGATGGCACGATCCCTCTGTTCATCCGTGTCGTCTGTGACTACGAACAGTAAGTCGAAACGAGAAAGCAGTGAATCCGGGAGTGCAATGTTTCGGTGCGGATCTTTGTGCACATCGTACTATATTCAAAGGAGGGGATCAGAACAGTCGAAGTACACCCGACAGTCCACTCACCTGTCCGTAGATCGGGTTGGCAGCCGCAACAACACTGCACCTCGCGTTCAAACTCGTGTGAATACCCGCTTTCGCGATAGTAACCGTCTGCTGTTCCATGACTTCGTGGATCGCCACTCGATCAACATCCGACATCTTGTCAAACTCGTCGATACAGACGACGCCTCGGTCGGCGAGCACCATTGCGCCTGCTTCAAGTCGACGTTCGCCTGAAATTCAAAACGGTCAGCCCATAGGACCAATCATACGCGCAGATCAGCATGCGCACCAGTATCCTTATCGGTTGTAACAGCCGCCGTCAAACCAACACCAGATGAACCTCGACCGGTCGTCGCAATCGCCAGCGGCGCAGTGTTCAACACGAATCGCAACATTTGACTCTTGGCCGTCGATGGATCACCGACCATCAAGATGTTGATATCTCCTCGGATATGCGTCCCGTTTGCCAAGTTTTTCTCTTCGCCGCCGAGGAGCAAAAGCAGGATCGCGGATTTAATGTAATCTGATCCATAAATGGAGGGAGCCAACGATTGCGACAGAAGGTGGAAGATATTACGGCGTTTGGCCAACTTGTTGATGGCTCGGATATCGTTGTCTGTCAGCGTAGCTTGGGCAATACCTCCTCCCGCCTTGGAGGACAGCAAAACGACGTTATTGGCGATCATTTGTGTGCTGTACACAGACGACTTAGCGTTTGTCGGGCAAATATCGGAACCGCGCTACTCACCTGAACCCTCGACTTCCCTGTCCCCCTCCGGAACTTTTGTAAACGCCAACCAACTGAATCCTATCTCCCGGTTTGCAAGCATCCACCAAATCATCCGCCAACACCACCTCGATACTCCTCGGCAACTGTCCCGCCGGCGCCCTCTCCGGCATCTCCTGAATACTAACGGTCTGATGATCCCTAAACGTCGACAACCCAAACTCCATCTGCACAGGATTTCCATTCCCATCGTCTTTGGGGATGACAGTCGTACTGGGCCCTGAGAAACCCGAGGCGGAGGAAGCGTTGATAGTTTGCGAGTCTTGGTAAGTCCTCGAGTGGAATTGGTGGTTGTGCGGTGCGTAATGGATAGATCGGAGCATCTTTGGACGAACGAGGGAGCCTAGGCGATATGGAGTGGTTGGTTGCTGGAGCGTACGGATGAAAATCCACAAACCACAAACTCACATCTTGTGACGATGCCTTCCAGACTGACCATCTTTCCAATCTGATGACTCCTCAGTGTTCTCGGATTACAATGCTGCTGACCGAAAGAACCTCGGAGACCGATATGGACTAAGGAGACAATACCATCAATCCTTTTGAGCACGAAGCAAGGCCAAAGGCTAAACTTACACTCCTTTCCTTGAATCTCATGTCGATTCGGCTCATGGATATTGGCTATCAGCTGCGCAAGTGCTCCATCGAATGCCGGAATAAACTGCATGGGCTGAAGAAGCAGCCTGCAGAGCACACAAATCAGCGTCAATGCATAACCTTAACTCCAGCCGTACATACCCTTCCGCGTAGCTCCGGTCATAGTCCCGCAGATCATCAATGTTCACAATCAATCGATTCTCATCCCTGTCCAACATCCGCTTCACCGCATCCCGATAGTTATAATCATGTCGAGGGGACTATGGAGCGACGCCAAGATATAAGCATGCAACAAGGTACCCCTCTTCCCTCGATGCAGACTCACCTCATCATCCAAAAACTCGAGAAACTGCCGAATCCGATCCTTGAGCAAGTCGTCCGCCAACGCGGGAATAGCATCCTGGGTAGCCAAGGGGGCAGCAGGGACATCGTCCATTCTGTTCTACCGGAAAGTGAGGCAAGGGAGTCACTGGTTCCCTGTGGTCACTGGAAGAAGGCAGGACGTATAGAATCTCTCTCAACCCGGGAACCCCGTCTCTCCTCGCCATCCTCTCCCACTTGCAGACAAGAATACCGGTATACCACGCGACGCGTTTCAGCCAAAAAGAAGCGGAGAGGGGGACGCCAAGCGCAGCTATTATACTCGGCACATGAGGGAGAAACAGCTGGGAATGAAGTCTAGAGAGTCGAGGATGAGACCATTGCCGCCTGCTTACGACAATCCATGGCTCCCACTCCTCGGCAACACCTCAAGAATCGTCCTGAATTAAGGACCGCGCACTCCAGCATCGCTCACACCGGCCGGGACCATCCTAGTTTCGCCCTCGGATCGCTGGTTCGAGCACATCGTCTTCCGAGGTTTCAGCAACCATCACTCTGGATCAATCACCGCTCTGCATCAACTCTAGCTCTCCCGGGATCTAACAAATGACTAGTGTGATGTGGCGACGGAACAGTCGATCGGGATGCGGTCGTGTCGGGTCAAGTCGGGTCGAGAGAAGGGTTGCCAACGGGGGCTCGCTGGAAAACATCAAGCAGAGTGAGTGAATGCTTCCAATTTATCGCGGTATCGGGCGTGACTTCTCGTCGTCGTTGATGTGTGCTCAGTAGCCTATTTCTTACATTAGCCCTCGTCCATCGTCTCACCGTCCTCTCAACTACCAACATCGCTCATAACCTCGACTCCCCTCTGCGATGGCTGTCAGCCGTGTCAGGAGAACCCCAAGATCGCCTGCCTTTCTCGATGGGACATTAGCCGTCGTGGGATTCGTTTCGAGAAACAAGCCGGGTGAATGAGTGGTTAGAGTATATCGAAGCGTTGGGCGTGACTTCTTTCCCTCGTACTGTGTCCCCACATGTTATCATTCACCATAGCGCTCTCGGTGATCTTTCACCCTCGTTTTCTCCGCTGGCCTCCCTTCGAATTTCGCCTAGTGCAGGATTGCCAGTGAATTTCTGGTTGGAAGTCGATCGGGTCGCGATGACGGCAGGGCTGCAGACAACTCCTTCTCCAGTGGATTATAATCTCAATGTAAGTCTCCTTTCGCCATCATCCTCTGTAAAAGCCGTAGCGCTCACATACGAAGCTCTAACCCCACACGACCTCTGGCGTTGTCGCCCACCGTCATCGCAGTACTTTTTTAGCGAACATGACGAACGCAAGAAAGGGATTTCTTTGATGCACAGACGAATGACGTCAAGTACGGCTTGACGAGGCGGACGGCTGACTTGCCCTGAGAATAAGGACAAGGACAGCGTTGCGTTCTGATACCGGCGCCAATAACGAGCTCAGACTCGGATAATGGGAGTCAGTAACCACTCGTCGTGGTCAGCTTAGCGATCATTCCATCACTACGCCTACGAAAGCCAGTCTCATCAGCGGTATCTGGGCACCCATATACATACTCACCCTCCAGTTAACACTTCGGTACAGGGGGACAGGGCTGGAAGAAGAGATTATTCGGCATCCGCTGTTCACAGCCTTTACCTCAGTGACTGGCGACTCGTAAGGACGTTGGTCTTCCTTTGTTCCAACACGTCCACGAGCTTGATCGCCGTGTGCCGAGTATACGGAGCTATTGACATCACAACTCCAGATATTCGAGATGAAGGTGTTGTGTCTAGCCAGCTGCCTAGCCTGCCGGAGAACCATGGGATCATCGTCAAGGATATTCACCAGTCTGCCGTAGGCGGTTGGCCACTCTGGAATGGGCGCGAGTTTGGGGGAGATTACCAAGGTTCGCGATGAAAGGTTTTCGGAAAGCCGGTCGGACAAAGAATCAAGGTGTTGTGGAATGCGATTCTCGTCACGAGGCAGCAACTCGGATGCGACCGCAGTACATTCATTCAGTTTGATTCGATGTTATCCATGCAGTCTTGTACAACGATTACATTTATACTTATTCGTCGATGATATTACAAACGGCATACCTCTAGCCTCACACTCCGACCCATTCTGACTTGAATGTACCTCGACAAGTCACCATTCCCTAAACCTTGTACCTGAAACCGGGATGATTGTTTCCAAGCGTGTGGGCGTCTTCCGGCAAGACACCCACCAAGTACTTGTCGTAATCGCCCCTCTCCCTCTTCTTGTTGTTGGCTTTGATAAATACCAAGATTCCGGCAGCGACGCCCAACATTGCCAGAGCGCATCCCAGGTTCAAGCCATTGCCAATGGGATAGCCGTTTCCTGAGCAAGGACAAGTAGGAGTCAGGACAGAAGTACGGCAAGATACTGAAAGTGAGAACAGACCTTTTCGGGCATCGGTCGGCAAAAAACTCCAAGTGGAAATTAATCCCCCGCTGTTATCGATTAAGCGAAGGTGTGAGTAACAAGCAAGACAGCGTTGGACAATAGTTTGACGTACATGTTGCCCATCATCACAACCCATCCCAAAGCCGCAGCTCGGCCGGTGTCACTCGCGACATTGATAGCAGCCCAACTTGTGCCTGTAGTCGCAACGCGATTTTTTTTTTCGACAACTGTTAGGCAAGACATCCGCCAGTG
Organism: Naganishia vishniacii ANT03-052; assembly: GCA_015708705.1. Lineage (NCBI taxonomy): Eukaryota > Fungi > Basidiomycota > Tremellomycetes > Filobasidiales > Filobasidiaceae > Naganishia > Naganishia vishniacii. The sequence continues at coordinate 17,551 of MU158407.1, forward strand.
TCTGAGGGCGTGGACTTACACATAGGACCACCTATGAACGCACCGGACATAGCGAAAAATCTTTTTCCGGAGGGCTCGTGAGCCGGATACCAGAGTGGGAACGGGAGAAAACTTACACGGCCACATAACGCGCGGTGGTGTTCTTCGTTGCCAAAAAGATCGCAAATCCGGTAGCAACCATCGGGCCAGCAATGCACAGGAAGATACCTCTCCTCTTGATCTTCATCGAGATGTACGGGAACTGCAGCGCAAGAAAAGAGAGGTGAGCCAGAGGCGCCGGTTCCGCGCACCGCGTCGACTTACGAGAAGTGTGAAGAACGCGCCAACGACATAAGGCGGAACGGTGAACAGCTGCTGGTGAACGGTCGACTTGTTGGGATAGATCGATCGTACAATTGTCGGCGTGAAGAAGGCCAGGCCTTGGACAGTGATATTGTTGACCAAGAAAATAAAGGAGATTGCCAAAGTCGTGGGGGCGAAGATTCCCTGTTTGATGGCTCGTGTGTTCAATTTATCCAGGACAACCGTAGCGCCAACCTGCTCTCTCTTAATACGTGCATTGGCCAAGTCCTTCTCTTCCTGAGAAAGCCACTTGGCCTTCTCAATCCGGTCCGTCATCAATACATACGCGGCGATACCGACGACAACGGTAATGATGCCTTCAATCATGAAAATCTGTTCCCATCGTTTGACTGAACCGATACCGTTAATCTTGAGGATACCGCTGGCCAGAAGACCTCCGAATGCTCCTGCCAATGGCGCGCAGACGATGTACATGGCGATTCGGAAGGCGAGCTCGTCCTTGGTATACCATCGGGACAGGTAGTAGGAGATACCGGGAAGCATACCTGACAGCCTCAACGTAAGTGCCGAACACTTCAACCCCACGCCAGGTACCACTCACCGGCTTCCGCTATGCCCAGCAAGAAACGGACAGCATTGGCGGCGGCTTTGTTTGTCACAAATGCAAATGCGATTGACAAGACTCCAAAGGTGATAGTGTATATGGGGATAGCCTTTCCAGGCCCGAGCCACTTGGTGAAGATGTTTGCAGGAAGTTCGAATATGATGTAGCTGATTGCGTAAAGTACAGGTCACCGTCAGCCCCCCTCGTCCACGCCGCAAAAGACTTCTGCCGCTATCTCCTGGAGCACTCACGAAACGTAAAACACTGCAATTGACAAGGGAGAGTGGAGACAGACTTGAATATATGTACATTACTTTTTCTCGCCGGTCAAAGCGCGACTCACTGGATAGCAGAATATTGTAGTCGAATCCAACAAGCTTCAAGTCCTTCTCCAAACCGGCTGTCGGACAGGACTAGGGGTCAGACAACCTTGCGACCACCGGAGCTGGTGACGCAACGTACCCAGACGAGCGTTACCAATGTTTGCTCTGTCGATAAAGGCAAACAGATACTGGAATGCCACAATCGGCACCACATGCTTGTCGATCTACGAAAGAGGCGCAGAGTGAGCTTGGCTATTTCTGGCAGGGACCGACGAGTTTGCTCACTTTACGGGCTAGTCTACGGCTAGCTACTTCGTCAATCTGGATTAGGGGGTTGCCTCGTTCGTCGGTTGCCAGGTGTCCTGCCGCAGCGGCATCGTGGATGTCGACCGGTTGCCCGCTTGTCAGTCCGTATTCGGCGTGCGAGGCACGCTCCTTCAAATCTTCGTCGTACGCTAGATCGGTTTTTGTCATGTTGCTTCGTCGATCCTAGTTGGAGCCTAGAGTCAAATCTGGGCAAATTCGGCGGTTCGGACGATACTGACCAAGGTATTTCGAGAGACTGTTACAATTGTTCCTGTCCAGTTATATACGACGTTCAACTCGAAGCGGGGGGAAGCTACACTGCGTTGTGACAAAACACGAACTTGGGTCTGTATCTGGCCTCTGGGTCATCTCTTGAAGCAGAGGCGCCATAACGGGGCTCGCAACGGAAGGCAGCCCGCCCACCAGGGGCAACGGCTTGAAATGTCAAAACTCTCGACCGTGGCCCCGTGGTACTCCCTGAAACAAAGCGGGGTAATCGCCACGAGCCCAGTGGGACACTGATGGCTTCCCCGGCTCTCTGCAGGTGTTTGTGTCTCAAAGGCTTGTTCAAACCAGATACCTCCTTCTGTGGATCGCACGACGATGTGGACGCGCGCGAATTCTGCATACATCCTGCAGCATGTTGCAATGCCACTAGATAGCCGGCATAGGCTACTGGCCTGGCTTTGGCATCTACCGGTTCTCGTATCTCTGGACAAGTCAGCGATCAACGAGCTCTAAACAGCCGATACAGCTGCGTTAAAGGCATCCGCTCGCGTGTGCGGCGGTCAGTTGTCCGTAATGGAATTCGCTGAACTGTTGCTGCCTGCCAGCTTCCCTGCTTGCCTGCCGATATGCTGACATCTGGGCGTCCATGAGCGTTCTGATCTCTTCATCCAGCAACAACAATTCGACAGTCGTAAATTCCGGGTCGATCCACTTACATCTCGGCACTCAGCTGAGTGTACAGCAATTCAAGCTTGTCGCGGTATCTGGTTGGCAGCCTGCAGCGAACTTAGCACGAGCATTACCGTGAGATGACATACAGGAGGATCTGCACCTGGCAGCTCCCAGCAGCTCTCACAGCTCAGCTCATCTACCTCGCCCTTGTTTTGGACATTTGTGGAAACGACACTTTTACCAGCTCTTTTACCGTTGGCTGGCAGGATCCGGTCGATCATAGCGGTAACAGCTGAATGAGGGAATGTGGAGAATGCTGACGAGTGATAGCTTGAGATGCTCATGCCACCTCAGTGGCTTAAGGCCTTACAGCTTATTGCTCGATTGCGATCCAACAATTTGTCGAACGGCCGTCGTGAACTATCACCATTGCGGGACCCATGCCAGATAACTCCTTACACACGGTCGGCATCTGCATTTCCATAGGATTGGACTGCCGGTGAGGTCGTAGCTCCAATGTCCAACTCCACCGCATTAGGTGGTTTGCCGAATTCGACTGCGCTGATTCATTGTGGGACGGGTGTGCTTGTACGCCTCTCTGTCGGGCCTCCTCCATCCTATGTCGTAGCAGTACTGATAAGCACTATGCAGACGATATCTTCGGACAATTGCCTTCCCGCCGCGTTAGAGCGCACGTCATGTTCATCAGTGAGTACGGTGCGTGCACTTCATCTGTTATTTGGGCTCACTAGTCTCTTCTTTTCTGAGCAGGATGGGTTTGACCGTTCAAGGGCAGTCAGCTCCGGCGTGAGGGATGGGTATGATAGACTGTTTTAGGTATCGAGTATATATACCTGGTCGCGGGTAAAGTACTGTTACCACAGATACGCCCTGTCTTGCCCCTCGAGCGGGTGAGAGATGGAGTGTATGCGATTCATGCTTCCGTCGACCGTCGCTTGCTTCTGCTTTGTCGCATAACTTCATGCGTCGGTCTCCCGATTACAGGGATGACTCAGAGCGACTCCCTTCCTCTTACTGCAGAGTTGTGTGATGCTTGGGTGATACCAGCTGGCGAGTGGGCGAACAAAATGCAACACGAATTCCTATCGCAATCGCAGCATCTGTATCTTCGGACCGGTTTCGGCTTCTCCATCGATTCGTCATCGGCCCTTAACTCACACGAGGTCTTCAAGGATCCGGGATCGCCTACCATATCGGCTTCACAGCGCTAACCCCGCTAACCCTCGCTCGGTATGGCCTTTGCACTGTACTTGGGACCAAAATGTGGGGTTGACATTCAGTCGGGATTTCCTCTATCACTATTCAGCAGCAATACCTGCTCGATACACTACCTCATTCAATCGCGGCCCTAGGCCAGGAACCCGGAATTACCAGGACTTGCTCTTGTAGCTGTGAGCCAGTAAGTGGCTTGCACCTCACGTCCACTTCTGCCTGAATGCTGAACATTCGGGCCGTCTGTAGGCCCCGGCAGATCCTTTTCCTTCATTTTCGAGAGCATCGTCATTGCCACTGGCACGCCGGCCGCTTATGGAACGACAGAGTACTCAGAGTTGCGGACAGCTATATATATATACATAGACATCCTAAGCTTTGACAGCCAGTAAGTCCTCCCAGACCACTACGACTCGTTTTCTCCGGGAGATCATACGATGCCCAAACTAGGTTCACTCCCTCTCTTCCTGTTGGCTGTGACCGGAGCAGCGGCGTGGAAAGATCAATGCAACAGCTTCGTCGCTCAATCGCTCGATGGCGTCCAGGGGGTCAAAGCAACCTACTATGAAGCCAACGCATTCGTCAATGTCAGCAGCCTTCTTCAATCGATCACCACTTCCAAATTACCCGCCTTTTGCAGATTGCAGCTGAATATCACGACCAACCCGGCTTCTGGCAAGGCAGCCTACTCTGAATTATGGCTGCCCGATGCCTGGAACTCTAGAACTTTAGGGTTTGGGAACGGCGGATGGGCCGGCGGAGGTAAGTGTCGGCAGGGCGTTGTGAACCTCTGGCTCACCCTTCTCCATCAGTGCCTTACGCTGACATTGGACTGAACGGTGTTGCCCTGGGATATGCTAGTTTCGGTACCAATACAGGTAAAATATCCACCGTGTGGCGTGATACAGTGCAACGTACTCACTACTCTACGCTTTGTGCAGGACACGACTCCCAGTCAAGAGACGGAACCTGGGGAGGCCCTCGCAACGACGACGCCATCATCGATTTCGCCTATCGAGCACTGCATGTCACTACTGTCGCAGCGAAGAGTCTCGCCGCGCAGTACTACGGCTACGCGCACTCCAAGAGCTACTATCTCGCCTGTTCGACCGGTGGGTGACAGGGGATCAAGGCGATGGCCTCATTCCCGGAAGACTATGATGGTGTGGTGTGAGTTACGACCTGTTCCACTGTGCGGGCAAACGAGTTCATTCTTGATACTTGCAGCATTGGATCCCCGGCCAACGCGATGGCTCGCTTGCAGCCCTGGTCGATTCATCAGGGTCTCAACGTTCAACCCGTCAATTCTTCCAGATGGATCACCCCTCAGCTGTGGTCTATCATTCATAAGGCGGCTTTGGATCAGTGCGATCAGCTTGACGGAGTGAGTAGATCAGCCTACCATCAGATACTTTCCTGACGCCCTTCTACCAGGTGAAAGATGGCGTCATCTCCAATCCTGCAGCCTGCGAGTAAGTCAATGATCCAGTACAAAAAGATGTGCGCCGCTGATCCATGCCGTCTCCTTCCCATAGCTTCCACCCGGAAATGCTTACCTGCCGTCAAGGAAGCAACACCAGCGAATGCTTGAACATTGACCAACTAGATGCACTTCGAAAGCTCTACAGCGACTACTTGGATGCCGATCAGAACTGGATCTTTTCAGGATACGTTCCTGGTGGAGAACTCGGCTATCCGACAGGGCTTGCCACTGCCCAGCCTTTCCAAATCTCGACCGACTATTACAAGTACTTTGTTCTCAAGTGAGTATCTTGCTTTCTACTAACAAGGGTTCCTGACTGAAGGAGGGTCACAGTGACACCAACTGGGACTTCCGGACCTTGAACGCTTCGATTATTCAGCTTGGCATTGAGATCAATCCTGGGCAGATGGATGTAAGTCGCTGTCAAGCATTTGATCGACTCCCAGCTCTTCCTCTGACAATACGGATCTTTACGCAGACCAATGTGCCGGATTTGACGGCCTTCTTCGCCCGTGGTGGCAAAGTTATCCAATATGTCGGTTGGAACGATCAACTGATCTCTCCAGGCAATAGTGCAAGTAGTAGCTGCACCAACGAGATTCACATCTTTGCTAATGACCACGAAACCTACAGATCAAATGGTACAAAGACGTGTATGCATACACTTTGGCAACCTCGGATATAAACCCCGAAGATCATTTCAAGCTGATCACAGTGCCTGGAATGACGCACTGCAATGTGAGTCTCTGTGAGAGTCTGTAACGCAGGCGACATTGTTTCCTGATCATGAGGTACCTTTAGGGAGGTGAAGGTGCGTGGGTGTTTGGCGCTGCAGGCCAACGGTCGACTGCTCCGCCTCTGGAAGCGGGAGCGAGATACGACGTGCAAGCGGCCATGGTCGAGTGGCTGGAGAACAACCGCCCCGTTGACCATATCGTTTCCACCAAGTACCGCAAGGACAACGTCACTGCAGGCATCAGCTTCACCAGGAAACTGTGCCCCGTAAGTGTCGAGATGATGTCTGCTTGATTAGGCGCTTATCTTCGGAATTTGGTGATTGTCAGTACCCGCAGCAAGCGGTCTATCAAGGCGGCGACCAGAACTCGGAAGCGTCGTTCGTCTGCAGGTAGTTTTCAAGCGTGGCAGGAGCGTGAAACGAACGAGGGGCAAAAGTGGTAGGGAAATTGAAAATTGAGTATCCATAATTAAAGTCATACCGAAAGGCAATCATTGTACAGCGGGAGTGAATTCCGGGAAAGCAGAATTTAATGAAGGCGGTCTGAATAAAGTATTAAAGACGTCACCTTGCCTCGACTGCCCAGTTGCTCTTCCGAAACATCGTTTTCCCAACGAATTTCGTCTCGTTGGGTATCCCGAAACGTTTAGAGCTTCCAGGGGACCGACATTACGGCTTGGCAACGATGGCGAAAACGGCCAGCCGGCCGACGACGGGGAGTGTCGAAACTAGCCGCTAACGAGATCTCGCTGGTCTTTGCCAGACAGTGTTGCCATGGTGTTCAGGACATCCCAACTGGCGCGTCCCGTTGCTTGAGCGTCGGTATATTTGAATCGTCGTTACGCGGATTGCGGGAACAGTGTCGGGGCAGTCTCCACGTCGTTTGTTAACTCTCGCCCGTGACGAGCGATGATCAGCGCTGCGAATTTTGTCATAAGCAGTTACATGGCTCCCGCGTGTCACGTCGCGCGCACTCTGAAGTGCATCTTACAACGAAACCCCTGCCAACAACGCCCTTCAGCTCGCCGAGCCGCTGTCACACCCCTATCACGCCGCGTTCCCCTACGACGCCAAACCATGCCAGTCCAGCCAGGCCACCTAGTACGATGGAGATCGCAGGCTGGACCTTGAACCATTGCGTCAAGACAAATGACCACGCGGCCACGACACCCCACCAGGGATCTGAAGTGAGCGGACCCGATGCGGTTGTTGATGCGGATGGACCCGTGGGCGGTTGGTAGATGTAGCCGACTGCGTAGGGGTCAGCTTGCAAATGGCCTAGTAACGGGAGGAACCCACCTAGGAAGAGTTGCCACACGGCGACATACACCAGGCCCGACGCGGCCGCATTCAACCTGGGAGTCACATCAGTTCGTCCACTTCCGCAGCGCCAACGGGACCCACCCTCTTAGCACGCTCTTGACGGCCTCTATCTTTCGCCAGCTGTTGTACAATGGCAACAGCGCGAGCTTCAACAATATCCCCGGGGAAAAAATCCCGATCCAGCCGAGGAAGGCTCCCAAGACGGGCGAGGAAGGAAGGGAGAGAACGCCGAGGTAGACGGCAAAATTGAAATTCGGCCCTGGGAATGCCTGAAGGATGGCAAAGCCAAGGAGGAAATCCCGGGACGAGACCTGGGTGCGTTTGCAATGTCAGTGGGCCGGGTCCAGCGACCTAGGCAACAAGACGTACCCAACCTAAACACGACACAGCGGACGTTAGTCTACGAAAGTAAGCCTCGCAGTCACTCACCATTCTCCACGGTGTAGCCTCTCAGCAAGGGAATGACGACGGGTCCTCCTATTCAGGACATCAGCGCGAGCACCTTGAGCAATGATCCTGGAACCCTCACCCCCAAAGATGATGACACCCGCAATCACCATGTTGGTCGTGAAATCCAACGCCCTAGGAACGGGCCGAACGGGGTACTTTGCTCGCAAGATTACCAGGGTGACGACAAGGATGATGAACGACGCTCCCATTGAATACGCAACTTTTGCAGGCGGCACGATTAGACGAGTACGCAGCCGTTCGTCGTCGTCGACAGATGCTGATATGGGAGTGACAACCTGCTGTACGGCCATAGCAGGCACCACATTCCGCTGCCGCAGCCCTTCCTCGACTTTCGCATCATTCGCTCCGGGGAAATCCCTCCCCTCTGAATCGTCCTTGCCCGTCGTTGGCGACCGTGTCCTCGCCAGCGGCGGCGGCACCGCGACATCGACCTCTCTCCGCTGAGGAGGCTGCAACTCGATGCCTTCCGTTGGCAAAGGTGACAAAGCCGTCTCAGCGGACAGCCGACGACGACGCGGCCTGAGGCGGGTGATGATACGATGACGAAAGTCCCAGAGAAGGGTGAGTATGCCTCCTGTGGCGACGAGAACGGGGTACATCTGCCTCGCAAGGAAGGTCGTTAGCCGGTAATCTGGATCAGGGAGGGCAAGATGATACCGAGTCTAGCTGTGTGTTGTGACCACACCCCAAGAGCCGAAAAACTCACCCAAGGCGCATGATAACAAATCCCAAAACTCGCACTGCCGACCAAAACGACGCGATTGACGGCATCTGTCACACACCCATTGCTCAACTGATACGCCGCGAGCGCGATGAGCCCCACGGCGGCGGCATTGAGCCCTGTTAAGAGTGCCAGGACGAGCGGGGGCAGTTTATCGGGAAAGGAACGAACACCGGCTGCGAGGCCTGCCATTCCTGCCGCTCCGGGGATCCTACCCGCACCGCCGACGCCATCAGCCCACAGGAAAACCAGAGGAGAAGAAGACCGGACGTACGACCAGAACAAGAACGCGACGAAACCACACAGCATCCCACCCTTCACCGTGGCGATACTAAACGCCAACTGCGTCGACCCGGGTCCGGGGAGGGCATTCCCGAGTGCAAACAAGTCTGCGAACGTGGTTGGATCGAGCCATGCGTGTTTCTCCACAAACCGACGGCGTCTGGCGGCCGGGCGGGCGAGTAGAGGTAGTCAGTGGAAGGGGCTGCGAGACGGAGGAACCAACCGACAAGATGACAATATGCGTGCCTGTCGAAAGTGAGAACCGGTTGAGGGATGCGCTTTCGGGAAGAGGGATAGCCAAGGCACTTACCGGGCCCCCCGAATGCGGTAAACCCAAGATCCCAGAAGCGCTTGACTGTCAACGCCAGACGCTCTGATAGCGGTGCAAGGGGCGCGGGCTGGTCCATAGTGGAGGCGTGTGGGCTGAAACGCGCTGCCATCCATGAAACGCCCCTGGTCCGCATGTCACTTCTGAAACGCGCTCCTTCTGCCAAGCAAGGGGAGTCGTGGGCCGAACACGTGGCTTAGGTAATCCCCGCCCGCGCCCAGCGAAGGGGAAAAGTCAACAGAGCTAGCCAGGAATAGACGCCGCGCGAGGGGGGACGAGGGTCCAGTGTTAGTGATTGAGAAAGCAAGGATCGTCGTTCCCTGTTCCCATAGGCTTCTCCTATCCCTCCCGGCGACCTCCTATCCGCCACCATGTCCGCCGCGCAGTACTTCAACTCCTCCAAACCCCCCCAGGCCGACACCCAGGACCCATCCTACCCACCACCCCAACCCACCTACCCACCGTATGCGGCCCCCTCCATGCCCCCCACAGCGCCGTACGCCGAGCCCCAAGGATTCTCCAACACCGCACCCAACGGCGCGCAATACGCCATCTCGGACGGCAACGAAAAGACCGCCACCCGCTTCCGTCCCAAGAGACGGTTCAACGACCCCTTTTTCGCCATCGCTTTCGTCGCCGTGTTCGCAGGCTTCGTCGCCCTGAGCGCGATCACCATCCGACAGTTTATTCGGTACAATGGCGCCGGCGGGGGATTCGGCGGGATTGATGGATCATCCAGGACGCTTGATTAGTGAGTCGTCGGCCAGTCCGCTTCTTACTGCTCCCCCCGCATCGCTAATTCCCCCGGGGACGTGTCCAGCCATACGGTATACCTCCTCCTCGTAGCCTCCGGACTCGCCTTGGTCCTCGCTTTCGTATGGTTGATGGTACGCTCGCGCCCCCTCCCCCTCCCCCTCCCCCAGGTCCCAGGTCCCAGGTCCTTCCGTGTGCTGACCCTCGATCCCGGCTCTTCCAGATCGTTCGCGCGTTCACCAAAGTCATCATGGAGGCAAGTCCTCGAGTTTCCCGTCCCCCAGCGGACGGCAGCCTGACCCCTCACTCGCTCATGTAGATCACCCTCGTCCTCTCTGTCTTATTCAACATCGGCGTCTGCGTCTGTACGTCCCCCTCTCAGCGCATGGTATCATCCACACACCTGACTTTGACCCATCCAACATAGACTACTTTATCATGAAATGTACGTCCCCCCTTTAGCGCATCCACACCCTGTATCTGATCCGCGCCCCTGGAATCCCGGGCGTGCGCAGATTGGAGCGGCGCCATCATCTTCCTCGTCATCGCCATCATCTCCGTCCTCTCCTACTGGTTTATGCGAAAACGGTACGCCGCGCCCCTCCCACACCGTAACACACCAACTGACCCCTATCGCTTGTAGGATCCCCCTCGCGCGGATCCTGTTCCAGACGACGGTGGACGTCAGCAAACATCATCCTAGGTACCCTTACCTCCTCACCCCACCACTGCATTTTCCAAAATACTAACCGCTTGAACGGATGTACAGCGTCTACCTCGTCACCGTCATCGGACTCGTCGTCCAAACCGCGTGGAACGTATGGTATTCATTCACGTGTGTCGCTATTTATGTGACTTATACGCCGGGGAGTCCCGGTATGTGGCGGCGGCACCGGGGGGTTCGCGTGCTCCGTGCTTATCCCTCCTTCCTCGCTCCTCTCCACGTTCCTATGCTCCCTTGCTCCTTCACTCGCTTCGCTCGCTCGGTCGCTCGCCCGTCGCAGCATGCACCACCAACGCCTGCTCCTCATCCAAAGTCGCCGGCCTCATCTTCTTTGCCACCTTTGCCTACATCTGGACGTCACAAGTGATCGCCAACGTCGTTCTCTGTACCCTCGCCGGCGGTACGCCCTCGCCCACCCATCCCCCATCCCAGCAGCACGAGCGCTAACCCTTCCCCTCCCTCGCCTCCGCACAGGCGTCTACGGAGGCTGGTACTACTCGGGCCCACGAAGCGTCGCCACGGGCGGCGGAGTGCCCGCGCGTGCCAACGTGAAATCCTTCATCAGAGCCATCACCAGTTCCCTCGGATCGATAGCGTTTGGTTCGTTGATTGTCACCGTTTTGGAACTGCTGCGGACGATCGTGCAAGTCGTGGCGCAGAACGAGCGGAATCAGGGTGATAGTACGGCGCGCGCTCTCTCTCTCCAAATTTAAGCCTTGCAGTGGGGGGAAGGCTGATGCGCTCTCCCTTCGCGTAGTCGTCGGAACCATCTTGGCTTGCTGTGCGACGTGCTGTATCAGCTGTCTCTCGTGGATGGTGCAGTACTTTAACAGTGAGCGCGTCATCCCGCGCCACGCGATCGTGCAGTGCTAACGCTGTGCCTTATAGAATACGCATAGTACGCGAGGTCGTCGGAATACTCTGCTTGGGTGACCACGCTAACTGTTTCCTTCTCCCCGTCACGATTCATTCAGTATCGAAATCGGTAAGCCATCGTCCGATTCGTACCCGCAAACCCATGAGTTAACTCGTCTCCTCCAGCTCTCTACGGAAAACCCTACGTACGCCCATTTCCAGCCCTTTATCTTTACCTGCGCCCACTCATGCCGTATTTCGCACAGATCCCCGCAGCAAAGGACACTTGGAACCTCCTGCGTAAACGTGGAATCGACGCACTCGTCAATGATTCCCTCGTGGGCATCGTTCTCACAACAGGCGCATACATTGTCGGTCGTGAGTCAACTCGCCCCTTGATGCGTCTTTCTTCTCCGAGGCTGATGTTAGAGGATGCGCCGGAAAGTATTGACCGCGCTCTTTGCCTACCTCTACGTACGTCCCTTACCTCATCTCACCCTCGGAATCCTTCATTGACCTCTGCCCATAATGGTGCTCTGCAGCTGCGGTACACTACACCCGCATACAACGCCGCAGGGCAATACACGGCTCCGGTGGTCCTCTTTGGAGCCTTGATAGGTCTCAACGTCGGCTTGGCCGTCTCGAGCGCAATCGTGAGTTCCCTTCCACACCTACGTCTCATACCCGTCCTTGCTGATACCTTGTGTCTCGCGCGTCTTTTAGGATGCCGGCGTCAGTACGATCTTTGTGGGACTCGGAGAGGATCCGTATATCTTGCAGGAACGAAGTCCTGCGCTGTTTGCCGTGAGTCGACTCGAAACGCGAGACTAAAGTCCCCGGACGAAAAGAGTAGGCGTTGACTGGAAATCCTTTTCTTGATTCGTCTTGTAGGAGATTCAACGGGTCTATCCTCAGGTCATTCAGCCTGTTGGAGGAGTCTAGTCTTTCCGGGCAGTAGAGCTTTTGATGTAATACACGTTATAATGAGACGGCTATATTCAACCACTATACATGGGTCTTGCGTCGATACGATGACTCTCGTTGCGTCAAAAGTGTCTCTCGCATCAAAGCCTGGCCGCAGGCTTTCAGAGGTCCTACACTGGTCGTACTTCCACACAGCTAGCCTGATTGGTGGTAGGTATTCCCAATATTCCAGTTGTCAAATATTGTATCCCTATCGGCCATCATCTATAGCAAGACCCAAGAGTCACCCTACGAAAAAGCGCGATAATCGACGCAGACCCGCGCTTATCGGAAACATGATTCCCACGTAGATTCACGTCATATGACGTCAGCTTCTCGCTGGTATCTCGCTATTGCGTGGTGCGGTGGATCGAGCCGGAGTGGAGTGCTAGTATATAATGGATGAGGGGATTTCCTTGTTGTGACAGTTGTCTCCGCGCTTCCCTCCATCATACCACTCAAACACACACTTACATCACAATGTTCTTCCGATCTACCGTTCGAATCGTTCGACCTATCGCTACCCGAGGGTACGCAGACAAGAGTATGTCACGGCCTCTCCTCGCAGATGCACACAAATCTAACCCACCTTTCCTGCCCTCCAGCCGTCGCTGAAAAGGTCGGAGAGACCGTCAAGAAGGTCGCTCAGTCATTCAGCGCCGATGGTGGTGCCGTCGGATCAAAGTTCCGAGCAGATGGTGAAATCGGCCAAGTCGGTGAAAAGAGTACGTTTTCAGTCTAATATCCGTCGTCTGCCTTGTGTCCTAATCTCCTTTCTTTCGAATAGTCGGTGGTACCTTCTCCGCCAAGCAGGGTGGTGCCGTCGGTTCCGCTTTTGAAAAGGATGGAGCGATTGGCGGAACCGGTCAGAAGGTTTCCGACGAGGCATGGGATGCTGGAAAGGAGATGAAGGGTGAAAACATCAAGGGCAAGAAGCAGTAAATCTGTCTACAACTCGCCTCGAGGTTTCCAGTCGACGTCGACATTCGTTGTATAAAATAGAAATGAAACGGAATGCAAGACAAGCATGATGTGACATCAAGCGGAGTTTTACAAAGGTGGAGATGTGGAAATCCCGAGCGTAAGAGCAAAGTTTCAGGCCTTATAGTAACGTTGCAGACATGCAGGAACCTTCGGATAGTTGACACAGGCTTCATCAACGAAATGGCAGTCTTTAGGCATGGTCAATATGTATTTCATTACGATACTGCATCAGTCATATCCAACGAGACGGCTACTTGTTGCGTACTTTACATCTTGGAGCAAATTTCCTTGATCTTTTCAGACGAGAACGACTTGGGTCGTTCCAAGGGCAAACCGAGAGCTCGAGACCAAATCAACTGGGACATGCAACCCAACGCTCGGGAAACACCGAACAAGACGGTGTAGTAGTTTTGCTGGGTGAAGCCGAACGCGGTCAACAATTGACCCGAGTGGGCGTCCACGTTGGGCCAAGGGTTCTTGGCTTTGCCGGCCTTCAACAAGATGTCGGGCACAATGTGGTAGATCTTTTCGACGAGCTTGAACATGGGGTCGTTCGGGGTGTGCTTGAGACCGAATTCACGCTGGGCAGTGTATCGCGGGTCCGTCTTTCGCAAGACGGCGTGTCCGAAACCGGGCCAGACACCAGTCTTCAAGTAATCCCAGACGTATTCCTTGATCGTCTCGTCCGAAGGGTTCTCTCCAACGGCATCTCGCATCTTGTAGATGGCTCGCAAGACTTCCTGGTTGGCCAAACCGTGCAAGGGACCAGCCAAACCGTTCAAGGCGGCACCGTACGACAAGAAGGGGTCCGAGAGTGCGGAACCGACCAAGTGCGAGGTGTGGGCCGAGACGTTTCCACCTTCGTGGTCCGAGTGAATGGTCATGTACAATCGCATCAACTCGACGAATCCGGCATTGTCTCCGTAGCCGAGCATGTTGGCCAAGTTCCACGAGTAGTCCTTGGAGGGGTCAATGGCGGCGACCTTGCCGTTTCCGTACACGTTTTGGAAGATTCGACCGGCAATAGCAGGGAGCTTGGCGATCAAGTCCATCGAGTCCTCGTAAATGGGCTTCCAGTAATCCTTCTTGGGTGTACCCTCGGTGTAAGCCTTGGCGAACGCAGAGTCGTGGTTGAGCGCGGTCACAGCAAGGGAGAACTGGGACATCGGGTGCAAGGTGTTGGGGCATCGGTCGATCAAGTCTTCCACAAACTTGGGCAATTCACCTCGGGCGGCCCATTCGGCGGAAAGACCCTTGACCTGTTCCGGAGTGGGGACTTCACCGGTGACCAACAACCAGAACAGGGATTCGGGCAAGGGTTCAGTTCCACCGGGAGCGGCGGGCAATTTTGCTTGACATTCGGGGATGGTCAAGCCTCGGAATCGAATACCCTCGTCTGAGAAGCGACAGTCAGATGCATGTCACAGATTTCCGCCAAGGGTTGAACGCTTACCGGCATCGAGGACAGAAGCCTCCCAGATCATACCCTTGATACCTCGCATACCACCGTAACTGAGAGTGGTAGGTTCGTCAGGACGACGTTCCATCATCCACAAGACAAGTACTCACGCCATGTCAACGGTGACTTCACCCAAGACCTTGTTACCGTGCTCCTTTCGGATAGCCTTGACCTGAAGACGGAATAGCGCTGCCATCAGCACAACATGTCAACGCACACTGCACTCCCGAGCGCACTCACATTCTCGATTTCTCGGGGGATGAGCTCGGACAACCTTTCCTTCAAAGTCTGGGCCTTTGCGGCAGAAGCGTAACCTCGAGCGAGGTTGGAGGTCTACAAAGAGCGAGGGAGTCAGTCATCGCGCGTCATACCAATGGCCGCAGTGCTAGCACTCACTCGACCTCGGACAGCGTTTCGAAGAGCGAACATGATGTTGTATGAGAGGATGGACGAGGCAGTAGGTGTCTGAGGAGAAAGAAGAAACAGGGATTCCGTCTGATATGAATCAGTGGAAAAGTTGGCAGCTGTCCCAACCGGTCCATGCCAGGAATCCACCAGCCCCTCGCTCGGCCTCGTTTTCCGTGAGCCGCCCGTCCGCTTAGTCCAAGTTCGCTGCTTACGTAACCCTCCATCCCCATGTGGTTTCCCTGCACCGCGGTGGCCCGGAGCTCGGGATTGCGGATAATAAACCTCCGCTCTTTCAGCGCCGCCCACCTTCGTCAGGGGGGACGTGTCATACAAACGTACACCAAGGAGTTTTTGTTGAATAGTGCTGGATACTGTACGCGCGTCAGTTCATCGACTTGCTGTTTGCATGTCTAGCGCGAGCGGCCGTACGTATAACCATGAACGTTCAGTGCGACAGAACGAAGAGGATCACGATGTCGTGGCTTATTCCAGTTCCGGTCCATGCAAAAGGTATCCCCGTTGTGAGGGTTTATCACCAGCTTTTTTACCGGACCTCCGTACCCCCAAGAAGCAAAGAAATGTCTTTACGCGTGACACACGAGGCCTGATAGCCACAAGATCTGTCATATTCTATGCATAGCAAAGGTTTCTTCGAGGTCCTGAAGAGCCACGACCTATCATCTACAATCTACCGCTACAATGCATGCATACTTGCTGCGACCTACTCTATAAGAGTGGCGAGGTACGTTTTACTACTACTACATGGTGATACAAATACCCTACTCGAGGGATGATAAAACACAACCGTAAGAGAACCAAAAGAAATGAGATTATGAAAAGCCATGCAAGAGAAGTGTCGTTGTGAAGGGTATCGCTGGAAGCCAACGTCCACCCTGTCGTCGTCGTCAAAGAGTAAAAGAGTCGAGTCCACGTTTCCGTTTAAAAGTCCTCGTCGATCGAGAAACCCTTCTTGATGGCCGAATGATCCTGATCGATACTCTGGTTGACGCTCGATTTGGAGTAGGCCGACACACGCGACTCGAAAAAGTTGGCTTTACCCTGGAGCGAAATGTTCTCCATAAAGTCAAACGGATTGGTATCGTTGTACACCTTGTCGTTTCCGAGTGCGACGAGCAGTCGGTCGGCGACGAATCGGATGTATTGACACATGAGCTTTTCGTTCATGCCAATAAGCGAACATGGCAAGGCGTCGGTCAAGAATTCGCATTCCAGGTCGACGGCTTCACGGATGATCCTCTCCACGGTTTCCGGGTGAGGTCGTCGCTTGAGGTGGGTGAAGAGCAAGCATGCAAAGTCGGTGTGCAAGCCTTCATCTCGCGAGATCAATTCGTTGGAGAAGGTCAACCCGGGCATGAGACCACGCTTCTTGAGCCAGAAGATGGATGCCTAAGGAGTCGAGGGTAAGCATGGGCCGAGGCGTAGGCGTCCGCAATCTACTCACGAATGAACCCGAAAAGAAGATACCCTCGACGGCTGCAAAGGCGATCAATCGTTCACCAAAGGTAGATCGGGTATCCGAGATCCACTTGAGTGCCCAGTTGGCCTTCTTGGCAATGCAGGGAACTAGAATGACGTGATTTCGGATCAGCAAAGGCGATAGTCATCCGGCTCAATACAAAACTCACTAGTCTCAATAGCATCGAACAAGTATTGACGCCTTGCCGGGTCCTTGATATAAGTGTCGATCAAGAGCGAGTAGGTTTCCGAGTGAATGTTCTCCATCATGATTTGGAAACCGTAAAAGAACTTTGCTTCGGCGCATTGAACCTCGGATGAGAATCGCTCGACCAAGTTTTCATTAACGATACCGTCAGACTGTGAAGGGGTCGGGATCAGCGCTAGTCAGAGACGGCGAGGGCACAACCCAACTTACAGCAGCGAAAAAGGCAAGGACGTGTTCGATAAAGTACTTTTCATTGTCGGTCATCTTGTTCTCCCAGTCGTGCATGTCCATGGCAAGGTTGATTTCTTCGGCAGTCCAGAACGAAGCTTCAGCCTTCTTGTACATTTGCCAAATCTACAAAAAACAGGACCGTCAGTCACCCCGTGCTTGGCTTCCACACCAACCGATGACCAACTTACCTCTCGGTACTTTATGGGGAACAAGACAAACCGGCTCTTGGTCTCCTTCAACAAGGGCTCTTCGCTTTCCGGCAGATCGACCTCGCCCACAAACTTGGTTCGGTACTCTTCCAATGGCTGAGCCTCGACCTCTGCCTTGGCTTCATCGGCATCACCGGGCGTCGTCGTCGTCGTTTGCTTCTTGTCGACGGGCTTCGAGTCCTCCTTGGCAGCAGCGGCGGCAAGCTTGGATGCGAGGTTGGCGGAAGAGACCTTGGTTTCCGGAGAGGAGAGGCCGATGGTGGAGAGGGTGCTGGCCAAGGGCTTTGAGGGGGTTTCGAATTCGACAGACATGGTGTGCGAGGTGGTGGTGGTGGTATCAAGAAGGGCGGTCAGGGTGGTATGGATAGAGGCGCCTCGAAGTGGTCTTATGGATCAGAAGAAGAGGGTTGGCGGCGCAGACCAAGGAGGTGGATCTGAGCGAGCTTATATACGAACACGAGAGCGTATGCAGCAGGCAGGGGAAAACGCGTCCAAGCAAGCAAAGGGTCAATGTGCGCGTGCAGGAGGATCAAGGACAAACAATCCTGATCATCAAGACCGCGATCTGACGCACGTGACTAGGCGCGTATCGTCCAGCCATTCCGCCAGTACAGGATCCCGGGGGCGGTGACGACTTCACGTGAGGATTAATGTGCCTCATTTCAAGGGTTAAATGAAGTCAAAGCGCATTGTTTCAGCTTGCTTCGACTTGGGCTAAATGACCGGTCCTCCCCACCTCCAGGATTACTGTCGGCTGCTCCGACATCGACTACGCACGGGATAGATGTCGAGTCCACTTCAGGACACCCGGCCTGCTAGCGACCAATAGCAGAGTCAGAGAACACAATCTCAGCCAGCTGACCATCAGCCTTAAAGTGCAGCACATTGCGAAATAAATGACCACACGCCACAAAGGGTATAGCGCGTCTCTCAGCGTGCCCTGGCCGTTCCAAACGCGTTGATCATTGCGAGCTTAGCCCTCATCCCCATGTTCCGTCTTCCCAGCTGTCTTCCCCGGGCTCACACCTACCGCGTACAGTTCAGCTCACAGTTCCGCACCGACGGGTTTCCATCGCTGCGGGTAGCATCACCAGCCTGGGTGACAAGGGCACTCCTCATCGAGAACCCCCCCGTTTTACTTGTCGTGAATGTCAATCGACGAGCGGGTGCGGAGGAATCAGCTCTCGTTATCTGATAAGATCCGTACTCGTGCCACACAACTTTTCTTTAGGCTTGGTTTGTGCAGCCCATGTCGTGTGAGGATCAGGTGACAATGGGTGCGAAAGTGTCGTCAGGTTTGACTTTTCATTCGCGGTCATCACGCCTTCGTCAAAGACAGATACTAGAGTCCGGGCACTATTCGCGCTTTCTCTGCCTTTGACTGTCCAGAGCACGCCCTTATCTCCCCTCTCCAACCTTCGTGCCCAAGACCGTGGTAGATCCGATATCGTACATGGTGTTCACAACCCTAACACTCGAACGCTCGCTCCGAGCCTCAGCTCTATCTCAACGGAAGGACGTCGCGGTGGGATAGAGACTCATCCAAGTGAAAAGAGCGTCCTATCAACAAGCGGGGCCTCCAAGACAAGCTTGACCTTGCGCTAGCCTAGGAATTGATGCGCCGAAGCGGGCAGAACGACTTCATGCAGCAGATACACATAATACGGCTTGCTATACCTCCAGCACCGCTCCACCCGCCATGCCGTCCGCTCTACACCTTCAAAGATACAACCCCCGCCTCTCCTCCAAAACATCGCCCCCGATTCTGGGAAACCCACCCCCGGGCTACGGGTTGTGGTCGGTCTAGTTGCACTCATCCCGCTCGACAAAGTAAACCGCTGAATTCCCTCCCCGAGGACGCAATAATGGGGTAATATAAGATGACAGACTTCCCTGATATTCATTTCGTGAGTATAGGCACCTACGGTTCCACTGTGACTTGACTTACCTCTAGGAGAGGACGGCCACGCACCCACGGCCTCCATTGACAGGTCTTCGGGCGTCACGTGCGTCTTCTACTCGTCGGTAGACGCCCAGATCCGGCAAGTCCACACATCATGGTCAAGCCGTCGAGCTCTCCATCGGCCACGAGGGGCAAGCCTGAAAGGCGGGGCCCGGCGTTTCCTCCTTCCCTATTGACATCGCTCGCGAACAGTTGAGGAATCCTGATGTTACCTCCGGAAGCAGCGGGAGATCATGGGAATGAAGAGCGGATAATACGTTGGATGATTGAGGCATGCAACGCTGGTGTGTACCGGTCTTGCTTGGTGGCTACTCAACTGTGTGAGGAGATCTTCTACGATCAAACTACGGCTGGGGAGATGACTGACCAGCTGAGTTTGCGGAAGGAAGATCCATGGATACTCACTACTGAATCATGCGACGCCAACACCAGCGCTCTCTCCTGGCACGTGGGACGCTGCTTCCCAGACGAGTGTGCTGGACCCATCGGCTGAGCGACTCGCTTTCCAGGAGACCAAGAATTACCGGGCGATGCAGTTGATCGGGGATTACTGATATTCCCGTGCCGATTACGGATCCAGGAGCTCCAGATCCGTCCCAGTCGCGGAGGCTCGAGTCGTTCCTGACACGACATGTCTTCCCAGTCGGCGCTGCTGTCGGTCGTGCAGGTGAAATCATAGTATCCGGGGGAGCCTGGACAAGGTGTGTTGGGGCAAGGACGATAGATAAGCTGCGCTACCAACCACAGATCAGATCTACCAGAACTAGATGTCAAACGCAGAATGAGAAAGAGCACACCAGCGCTCCAGTCGGATCCGGTCCGATTCTCTAGTTAGTCGCCTTCCCGATCGCTCGCTCGGTGTCAATTGACTGGATATTCAGTTGCGCCCATGTGATTCGTGGGTGGGCTGAAAGTAGGAAATTGCGTTCAGTAGGGTTCGTTCGTCATACCCTTGCCTTGCATAACAACTGTGCGTCACCTTGACAGTGGAAGGTTCCTACTCACTTACCCCATCGCTTGTCTTCCTCAGCCAGCGCAATGTCCATAAAGACTCCCACCGTCACGCTCTCCACCACCAACGACGAAATGCCCCTCGTCGGAATGGCAGGTTCTACCCTCTACCCTCCCCCCATCCGGCTCGCTTACATTCAGTCTCCCAACAGGGCATGTGGAAAGTTCCCAACGATGTCTGCGCAAACACCGTCTATGAAGCCATCAAGGCCGGTGTCCGGATGTTCGACTCGAGTAGTGACTATGGAAATGAGCACGAGTCGGGGAAAGGGTTGAAGCGCGCCCTAGATGAGGGGTTGATCAAGCGGGAGGAGTTGTTCATCGTTAGCAAGCTTTGGAGCACCTACAAGGTTTGTGCACAGGCAAGGGATGGTGAGCTCGAGCGCTGATTCGTGCGTTTGTAGCAACCCGAACAAGTGGAGATTCAAATCCGTCGGCAGCTCCAGGACTGGCAGACTGACTACTTTGATCTGTAAGTCTCCCTTGTTCATAGCGAATGTCCTTTCGCAACTCACTTTCACCGACACAGGTACCTGATCCACTTCCCCATCGCATTGAAGTATGGTAAGCCTTACCGAAACCCGTTTCCCGGCATCTCATCCATAGCTAATCTACATCCTTACACATCTCCAGTCGACCCTGCTGTCAGCTACCCTCCCGGATGGTTCACCGCTGAAGGCAAAATTGAGCTTGACCGAGCTCCCTTACACGTACGTCCCCATCAACCTTCCCCTAAGACGCATTGCGTTGATGCCTTCTCCCCTTCCCCATAGAAAACCTGGGCCGCGATGGAGAAACTGCCCGCGCTCAACCTCGCCCGGAACATTGGTATCTCCAACTTCAACGGCCAACTCATCGCCGACCTCATGACGTACGCCGAGATCCCGCCTGCGGTCTTGCAGGTCGAGATGCACCCTTACAACGTTCAGCAGGACTTGATTGATCTCTGTGAAGCGTATGGGATCCGCGTTATGGCTTTCTCCACTTTCGGCCCGGCCAGTTGGTTGGAACTAGGTGTTCCGTCCGCTACGCAGGTCGAGTCCCTCCTCACTCATCCGACGATCACCCAGATTGCTGAATCGCACAACGCTACCCCTGGGCAAGTCCTCCTCCGGTGGTGTACTGCACGAAATATCATTGTTATTCCCAAGACGGTCAAGCCGGAGCGGATGGTGGAGAATGTCAAGAGCTCCGAGGTTGAGTTGACAACGGAGGATATCGAGGCGATCAGTGGACTGGACAAGGGGTTCAGGATGGGCAACACCAAGGTGTTTGACCCGAGATTGGCCATCTACGCTTAGGCAACTACTAGGCTAGCACGATGAAAAGGGCTCGTGATGTGAATAGCCACATGACACGTCGAACGATTACAAAACATACGCATCCCTGCACCCAGCGACATATTCCAGGTCCATGACGCAAAAGATATCCACACACTGGCTCAAACCAACCATTTTCAGCTAGACTTTGCCCAAGGCCTTTGCAACGTAGCCAGTCTCGGAAGCGTCTTGTCGAGCTGATTCAAGACGGTCGACGTTTCTTCCAGTAGGTTGAGCGCGACTTCACGGACATCAAGCAAGACCAAACGTCGGCGCTTGATTTCCTGGACCGTGATGGGTCTGTATCGTGGAGGGATCGCGTGCTGCTTGGGCGAATGAAGCCGGTACACTGCGGGCAAGGCGCGTGCTGTTCGAGGTAACGCGAACATGTTGATTGGAACGCGATAAGGCATTGCATGGCCTCGATACCTCAACGCATGAAACGGCGGCTGTCTGACGGCTTCCGCCATGTGATCTTTTGACTGTGCTTGAGTATCCGCCATGTCATGCCGCCCACGAACAGGATTTCGGGGATTCGAGAAGAGGGTCTGGAGCGCACGTAATTCGACGGTCGGAAGAAGGTGGGCTTGCTTTTGCCTCTTCGGAACAGGGGACATACCGGTAAGACTTTCGACAAGTCGATTTGCGGATATGTGCTTTGACGGCGGGGGCAAGAGGATCGCATCGTGCCTTGCTCTCTGCTGCCTTTCGTGAATCTAGGCGGAGATGAACTAGGGGTTTGCTCGAGAGGCTCGCTTTCGAAGGCTTTCTACTCACCTGTTGCGTCTTCTCTAGTCGTGCAATAGCGCTGAAGCATTTGTTACACAAAGATTCGCCGGAGCTTCCTGTGATGGTTGCGCCACACTTATCGCATGTACACTCAGGCGTCAGAAGCACCGGCGATGGAGTGGCGACTTTGGCTGCCGAGATACCATCTTCAGTCGACATCGGCTCACCGAGGAGTTCACTCTGGACTGTTTGCGAAGTGGTAGTGAAGGGAGCAAGGGAGTCCGACGCTGCTTCTGGCATTGTTTTTTCGGTCTTAATTGCAGGTGATGCCGTCGAAGTCTCGGCCTTTCCAAAGTTCATCTGCGTCGCGGATTGCTCCTGTAGCCGTCGAACAGAGGCACGAGTGAGTCTACTGCGCAAGTTGCATTTTGTCGTTCCTAGTTTGGCGCCTTTCCCTTCTTCGAGCGCCTCGCCGACATTATCTACCGAGCCTGCAAGATCGTCACGTAAGCTCATCTGTAAGAGCGGTTGCGGTTCAAGTCTGCCTCGGAATCTGATCTCGGAGCTTGTATAACGCAAGGGTGTAGTTCGAAACGGTTGCTGTTGTCTTTTTTGATGCTCGAGCCGGATGGCTTGGGCGAGCAAGACTCGAATTGAGTGGTTGGAAGGCTTGCTGAGGAGATTCTACTGTCAATTCGTGGAAGCCGAAAGGAAGCAAGAGGAAGGCTTCCAGTCGAAGAGAAGGCGAGCTATATACATATGCGATGTCGCTCGATATTTCTGCAGGTTTGAAGTTACATCGATGGGAGCGAAAAAACGGCTCTTCGTCTTTGAGAAAGGAACGGGAACTTCAAACCAGACTTCCTTTGATTTCGAGCCCGTGGAAGAGGGGGCTTTCACACCACCTTCGAGTGACAACGAAATGACCGAGGTCATAGCGGTGTGACTGCTGCCGATTCTAGCCCGCGATCGTGTTGCTGAAACCATCTGGCCTAAATGCGCGGTGTTGCACAAAGACATCCATTATGTCGTCTCCTTTGCGCCGTGCGAGGAATGAAGTTTTTCCGTTGGCAGATAATCACTTTGTTAGGTTGGCTTCAGGAACGCGATGAAGCAATGTGGCAGAGGAGAACTGGAGTTCTATTTCGGGGAGAATTGATACTAGCGATAACGTTCTCATGAATGTTAATGTATCATCTTCTGGGTTACAAGTAAGAGAAAAACGACTGTCCATCTTGAAAAAGGAAAACATCTCTACTCCATTCCACCCACAGAGAAATCAAGTCTGAGTCCCATTTGAAAAATCTAAGTCCTAAGCCGAGTGTAGAGGAACCCTATATGCCCTGGGACATCGCTTCTACGCAAGAATGTTTAATTCGGTAGTACAGGACAAGATGAACCTTGAGCGTGTAGTCGGAAGTTTTCTTGGAGATGTCAGAAACCCCCAGGCAGGTGTGAAGAGCCTCCCGTGGTCGGAATGTTCTTTCCGTTTACTGTGATGAAGGCGGCTGTGAGTGGGAATGTAGACGGTCGCATCGGAGGGATCAGGAGGAAGCGGTGTAATGAGCTTGAAAGCTAGGGCAATGGTAACATTCTGAGACTTACAGAACAGAGACGTGACAGTCCAGTTCAAGTTGCCGTCTGATCCCCTGTGCAGGTCTAGGGATACTCGTCCCTCTGACGTAGTAGCGGTAGCGTTTATCTTCGTGCGTTCACCCATTTCAGGTGGAATGTTGTATGTAGCATGACCCAAAAACGTTGCCTTGACTGCCATGACATATTCACTGGCCTGTGGAGGATTGATGTTAGCGCTTGAAGAGGTGGTGATGCGAGCTCTCGACTCACTCAACAGAGTAACAACACCCGTGCTTCGAGATGCCACCAGTCCAGTCTCAGCCTTCGGTTCCCAATGCTCCCAGTATCCCTTGGAAAGTAGTTGCCCTCGCATCATCAGTGCGCGCAGTAATCAAGTCAACTGAAGGTGAGCGCTCATCCCCAGGTTCAAGCTTACCGGAGACCAAACGCTATTGATCAGATCCATGCAGAGGCTGGTATTACAACCACGAAGGAGCAGCAGCGGGATAATACTAACGATGGGAATTCCCACAGATGAGCCGCCGTAGAGAAAGGTGCATCTAGTGTTGGAAACTTGCGGGTGGGCCTGGATAACGTACCCGTGTCCCCTTTTGGGGATACCCGTAAGCATCATACGAGAAGGCCAGATACTTTCCGGGCTTGCTCCCGTCGACTAGAGTGGTACTTATGGTGACCAAAATCGCTTGTCGGTTTTCCATCGGCGTAACACCGAGTAGGATAGCCATCGAGTTGAGATCCTGTGCAACACCGGTCTTGCGGTCTGTGGAGATGTTGTAGTACTTGTTTACCACCTCGTACAGTTGATCATCGATGGATGTGTGGACTTAGTCAGCCAGCTCGTCCCATTCGTCGGACAGTCTGTGGTTGCCCATCACTTCTCATGCCAGTCTGTGGTTGCCCATCACTTCTCATGCCATGTACACAGAACATGGACAGACTGGTACCAGAGAGGATGACGACTTTTCTCACGGTTCCTGCGGGCGAACCTTCGTAGGGCAGGTAGCCAGGACTGGTGGAGTTCTCCCATCCGGACCAGTCTCGTGCATAAGACGAACCTTTAGGAATGGGCACGTCGCTGATTTCGGTAGTTGCACCTATCCAATGCTGGGCCAAGGTATGGTCATAGGATCGCTCGAATCGCAAAGCAGTATTGACGATCCAGTTCTCAGTACGGGGTCGAACTGGCTGACTGTGAGTCGGCCGGCGCAACGTCTTTCCGACCAATGAAGCCTCATCTGCGATCAGCCGGTGACGCCATTCCTACGCGCCACGACAACAGGGCAATTTGGAAACCCGAACCACATGAACTTCCAGCACGGCCCCACCCGCGCCTGCGAAATGGACCATCGACCTGAACTGAACCTATGCATATGCCGTAAAATCCCTGAAAGACACCTCCGAATCTCGCTCCCAAAACTCTAGAACAAATTACCCTCCTGCTCATTTTGGGCGGCCATCTCCCTATACTTGCGCAGACGGAGCAAGTTTCTCTGCAGCATGGCGATGGTCATCTGACCGACCGAGGGGACATAGATTGATGCCTGCGCGCAACCAACGTCAACATACGCATCAAAAGCGTCGGCAACCCAAGCGCTCACCTTTTGCCTCACGTCCGCCTCGAAATTCTTATCACCGGCAACATTGACACACACGCAGCCATCCTTC
Source organism: Naganishia vishniacii ANT03-052 (assembly GCA_015708705.1). Taxonomy (NCBI): domain Eukaryota; kingdom Fungi; phylum Basidiomycota; class Tremellomycetes; order Filobasidiales; family Filobasidiaceae; genus Naganishia; species Naganishia vishniacii. The sequence goes on from MU158407.1 coordinate 43,117, forward strand.
AACCACTCGGTCTTTACTTTGTAGTCCTTACTCGGCACAGCGCTGATCACGACATCGGATACCTTGAGGCACTCTTGCAAAGTGAGCGAGGTAGGGGAAACGACGTGGTGCGGGTTGAAGCGGGATGTATGGGCTGATGCCGAGGATGGACGTTTTGAGAATTCGACGATCGCTGGCGGACAGTGCGCGATTAGTACGTGCGATGGGACGGGGGAAAGAGCGGGCTTACAATCGATATCAACGGAGAGGACGCGTGCACCGTCGTTTGCGAGGAGAGCTCCGAGCGGTCGACCGACGACTTCGGATCTGGTAGAGGCGGGTAAGCGCCACGCTATAGCCCTGTCAACATACTACGTACCGGTTGATCACCGTAATCACCTTTCTAATAGCGTACGATGCAATGAGCACCCGGGCGCCGCTCAGATCTTCAACGCAACTCACCCTCGTGCACGATCGCCGTACGCCAACAGCTTGTTGTACACGCCGACATATTCGAGGACCTTGACGATCGCGAGCGGTGTGCAGGGAAGGACGGACTTTACGCTTCCCGGTGGCGGAACGTCGTCGTTCTCGATGAGCGAGGTGGGCAGGTGGGATTCTGGGATCGCCGAGAGGGTTTTCGGCGAAATGTAACGGACGCTGCGTAGAGGTCATCAGCGTCCACCCATTAGCCAGGTCCTGACGACGCACTTGTGGTACAAATTGAACAAAAACTTGTGATTCAACCCCTCGACATCCTTGTACGGGCTCACACACTGCTGCAGGTACTGATCCTGACTGCCCCCATGGATCGGGTAATACACCATGATCCCATCAACGTCTGGGTCATCGTTGGCCTCGAGAATGGCCTCTTCAATGCCGATCGAGACGTTGGGCTGGTCCCCAAGCTGGGCGCGTGCGGCGCCGACTTGACGGAGTTCGTAGGCGATGCCGAGGGATTCGCAGGACTTGCGGGTGAACTGGAGAGGAAGCGTTAGTGTCGGAAGAGTGGGTGCGAGAAGGGTAGACAGTCGCGAAAGGGGAAGCAGGAAACGCCTTTCCGATAGGAGACCAGACCGCGGAATCAAATCCCAGATCGCATCAGAGCTTCCTGTGGGTGCGCAGATCCCTGACGCGAATACGCGATTGTACTCCTTAGCTGGGAGTTACCCGTATTCTTTCTCCCCTCGGTTGCGTCTGTACGATGAGGAGATTCGCGGCGGCGTTGCTGTTGCCTCGCACGCGATACCGCGCACTCGGAGGACAAGTCGCCAGTGATAAACTGACCCGGGGCACGCCGCGCTCGGAGCGCTAGTCCGCTAATGTTCTCTCACTGCGCTCGAGGGGTAGTCCCTCCCTCACTGGATTCTCGCTTCGCCCGGTCGTCTCCAGCGTCAATGCCTGCGGCGCCGTGATTTCCTCACGCGGCCTACGCCGCGCTCGTGAGGGGTCGGTCATCCTTCCCTCGCCCGTGGATCTCTGGCTTCGCTCGGTCGCCTCCAGCGTCATAGCCTGCGGCGCAGGTCGTCCCCTCGCGGCCTACGCTGCGCTCATGAGGGCTCGGTCGTCCATTCCTCGCCCGTCTTTCTCTCGCACGGCTCGGTCGCCGGACTCACCTCTGCATAACTCCTCGCATCCTCCTTCTCCGTCGCCAACAACCCCACCAAGCGCGGCACCCTGCCCCCCTTGTCCACCACAAAACTCTTATCTCCCTGCAGCACACCCAACAACTCCCCCTTTACCTGCTGATGGACTTTACTCGCCGGAATCAATATCCCCGCGCCCTCGGGCTGTGGTGGCTTTGTCGCTGTTGTTGCTGCTTGCATGGCGGGCTTGGAGATGGCACGGATGGAAAAGTAGGTTCTTCGTACGGATGTTCCGGGCAAGGCTGATCGGGGAAACAACAAAGACCTCGAGAATGAACCAATCATTTGCCCTTTCTCGACCTAGTGTACAAGCCGAGCTGAGGAGGAAGCGAAAACAGGCAAAGCACGGTTTCTTCATTTCTCTCGCCTGCCTGCTTCACTACCGACTTTTTTGGTTCCGCTCGAGAGTCACGTGACGTGGTCAGTGGAACGCGCAAGCTTGGGATGACGAAGCGAGGAGAAGACGCTGATCAGAGTAGAGTAGGTCAAGGGGAAGAAAGGATAGGCCTCGTTTACATTCATCTATCGCACGTCCGGCTACTCAGTCATCATGGTACGCTTCCCTTGCTCCAAACATCTCTCTTCCACGAACTGATCCCCCAAACTCGTCTGCCCTCCCGCAGTCCAACCCAATGGAACTCAACGGCGGCAGCGTCGTAGCGATGATCGGCAAGGATTGTGTGGCGATTGCGAGTGACTTGAGGTTGGGGCAGCAGGCGGTCGGGTTGGCGAGTAATTTCGAAAAGGTGAGCCGCGGCGACCGACCGAGGGAAGCGAGTACTCCTATCGAGCGAAGCGAGTAATCGACGGGGGAGGGACGGACGACACCCCTCTCGGGCGAAGCGAGACAACAAAGGGTGAGGGAGGGACGAACGAGCCCTTACGAGCGCGGCGTATCGACATGCGCTGCAGGCTATGACGCCGGAGGCGGCCGAGCGAAGCGAGTGATGTCCTATCGAGCAACGCGAGTGATCTCTTTCGAGCAAATCGAGCAATCTCCTATCGAGCTAGCAAGCGATCTCCTCTCGAGCAAGCGAGTGATCATTTATCGCGCAAATCGAGTAACCTTGTCGAGCGGTGCGAGTGATCTTGCTCAGCGAGTGTTGTGGTCGACGAAATCAGCCAAGGGAAACGACGGCTGGGCAGTCGAGACAGATGCAAGGAGTTGAGCGAGAGAAGAGTAAAGGACGGGTGAAAGAAAGAGGAGTCACTCAAAGGAGCAAAGACCAGTGGCAGGATCGAGGAGTGATGACTGTACAGGAGCAAAGAATGAAAGCGGATTACGGGATGCCGAGTAGATCGGTGAGGAGGGCAACGACGCGGTGTGCGAAATATCCGCAACGACAGCGCGGGAAAGTCGCGACGAGAGTGTCTAGATCATGGACAGAAAAATGGGGTCGTTCGAACCGTCAAAAACCGGGGGTCGTGCAGAAGGATATTAGTGATCCCCCGCTTGACGGCTTCGGAATACCCGAAAGAGGGACAGCGGTACGAAGCTGCAGGGAACATAAATCCGAACGGCCTGTTTCTCAGTGGGAACACAACAAAGACTCCACCCAGTCGCTCGAAGACCTAGCCAAACGCATCGCATCTCACATACTAACATCTCCCCTCCCTCGCAGGTATTCCCCGTCAACGACAAACTCTTCATCGGTCTCTCGGGACTCGCAACCGATACCTACACTCTACGTGAATCCTTGAGGTTCCGCGTCAACATGTACCGGATGAAGGAGGAGCGAGAGATCACGCCCGAGACGTTTACGCATTTGGTTAGCAGTACGCTGTATGAGAAGCGGTGAGCGGACGAGGAGATCAGCGACGAGAGAAGGGATTGCGCGTCCGGGGAATGCGCGCTGATACTCCTACGACCAGGTTTGGACCCTACTTTATCGAACCCGTCGTCGCCGGCCTCCCAGACGCAACACCGCTCAACCCGAACCCGAAACCATTCATCTCCACCATGGACACGTAAGCCTCTCTCTTTGGGTTTCTGTCCTCTGTAGGCTCACCCCATGTGCGTAGGATCGGATGTATCACCACTCCGAAGGATTTTGCGGTCGCGGGAACGGCGACGGACAAGTTGTACGGTGTCGCTGAAGGCTTGTGGGAACCAGACCTTGTACGTCGCCTCCCCTCTGACAGCGCGATATTACCGGCACGCTAACCCTCGCTTTGAACTCACCTAGGAACCCGAGGACCTGTTCGAGACCATCTCGCAGACAATCTTGAATGCCATGGATAGGGATGCACTCTCGGGCTGGGGCGCGGTTGTGCACGTCATGTAAGTCACACCTTTTCTCGCACTGGACAATAGCTGATCTATGGGGACGGGCAGTTCAAAGGAAAAGGTCGTGACGAGGTATCTAAGAGGCCGGATGGATTAGAGCTTGGGGGTACTCGATCGTTGTGGTCGTTTGTGTGTCGTCGAGCGCAGTGATGGACTCAGAGATCATGCGCGGTGTATAAATAGACGAATATGGCCTGATATCTGCATGATGATCGTGGTTTGGCTGGAGAGGACATACCCACGCCCACATCACGGGTGCCCGGAACCGAGACGGCTGTCGGTCTGTAGGGATCGCTTGGAGCGACTACCGATTTGAGGAATATCAGATTAACGGACCAGCCACACATTATTGAGTTTGCATGTACATCGCCTTGTCAGTTCCTAGCACGTCATTTCGCCTGTTTTACTCTTATCCTTCGATCTCTAGGGGTTGTCACGTAGGCTTCCGGCCCATCAAAGTCTCTACCTGACGAGTGAAGACTAGAACTGAGCAGGAACAAAAGACGGTCGATAGGAGTTCCTGGTTCGATCGCGTTTCAGGAGAGGAGATGTTGATGTCATCAGTCAAATCAATCAATCAATCATCACAATCAATCAGCCCAGACTCGTCCTTCACCTGTCAGCCATCATTGAATCGTTCCTGGCCTCACTTGCGTTGACAGTGTAAGTATGAGACTGTACCCAAGCTGGTCTCGGCTCGCCGCCTTACTCAGTTCTCAGTGCGGTGTCGTCGAGATCCGGAGCTGGACTCGTCTATGACCGTACGCAAAAGGCCTTGCGGTGAAGGGGCCAACCGGACTTTTCGCCCAGCTGTTCGGCATTCCTCCTTCGCGAATTGGGAAGCGCGCTTTAGTCGCTCTAGCGTCTCAATCCGCAGATGCACAGTGTCGCCTTGCAACTCTACCTCGATCGCTCGAAAGCTGTTTACAAGCTATGTACAACGCATGATAGCTAGATTCGCAACCAGGTACTTCGGCGTTCAGAGGAGAATACAACTTTCCGAGTAAAAAACGCGATGAAAGATACTCTATGTAGCCTTGCAGCAGGTTAGCAACGTTCTGCCTATCCTACACTTCTACGCATTTGAAAGCAGCCGCGCGAATATGACGCCTTACGTTGCTAGGGATGGAGAGAAAATAACGAGTCGAATGATGACCGGAAGATGTCAATATCGGACTGTCGGTCCCGTTGAAATTTTGAGGCTTCGATTAGTGGAAGCTGATCAGAGGTCAAATAGGGAGTGCAACGACGATAGATCCAATGAGTATGTACAAAGCACTAGTGAGGCAATGGTCAGTAGATGCCGATGAAATCCTATAGACCGCGACTCACTCGGTCGTGGCTGACAGGTTCTTATTCATCCTTCATAGGCGCATCATCCTCAAAGTTGTCGTCAATGTACTTGTCCACAGTTTCTCGTTTCGTATACGCCTCCCTGCTCAGGGTGAACTGAGGCACCTCTTGACCGAGAACGAGTTTGGCCTTTTCGGAGAGCTTCGAGCATCTCTTCAATGTGAGTTTGTCGAGTGCGGCGCAACCGCTTGTTTCCTTTCGACCCCGCACGTACTGGACCAACATCTTTCCAGGAGTCAAGCATGCTTCGATCTCGAGTTCGGTGAGCCGGGGCAACCAAGTCTTGATGTTGACGTTGTCGGAGAGAACTGTCAGAATCCGGTGTGAAAGACGCGAGCTGGATGTATGTGCATCGTCTTTCAAATCTTCCGGGTAAACAGATTCCCCTGCGCCGCGAATAACCAGCTTGGTCAAGTTGTCAAGTCGCGAAGCCCACGACTGAAGGTCAGCGCCGCTATCGAGTCTATAGTATGCAAACTCCAGCGACTCGATCGACAGGAGCGCATCGACGTCCACAGGCGAGTCCCCTATGCTTGGAATCAATGGCCTCAGTCGAGCTGTTGGTCTCTCCTCATGGCTCCAAGCGACCAAGCCCAAAGGGAGGTGGAAAGCAAGTTCTTCAAGTTGAGGTGCCAGCAGATCTATGCTCCAGATGCAAGGAGGAGGCAGGAATACAGTTTTCAGAGAAGGCATTGTGATGCGCTTTCCCTGCCCGGGCTGATGCTCCTTTGCCGCCGCGCGAAGGCTTGGCGAATACAAAACCTCGAGATACTCCAAGTTTGGAGCCCCACGTAAAGCCACATGCAAAGCGTCCTTCTGGTATTTGGGCAGTTCAGCGTCGGACCCAGAAAGTGAAGCGATGTAAGCATTGTCGAAGCTGCAATGACGGACCACCAGTCGTTTCAACCCGGAATAATCGCGCACGGGAGGTGACAAGAGACGATCAAATTCCGGTAGCCGTGAGTGCCAATGGTAGGCCGAAGCCGGATTGAAACTAATGTTATGCAACTCGATATTCTGTAATCTTTGTTGATCCTCCACCTTAGGGAGGAAGCCGCATGATATTTCGCTAGGTGAAGGATCACCTCCTCGACCTCCAGAGCGAGATGTTCGAACCCTACTGATGCGGAGGATCTCGATGGCGCGCTCGTAACTCCTGAGCTCCACGGCAAGACGGTACAGAACACTGGAATCCCTGATCGTAATATCAAAAGTCTGGGCGTCGGCGAGATATCGGCCTTGTTTATTCGAGATCTTGCTAACAGCGGTCAAACTGAAATCATCGAAAGCGATAGTATTGATTTTGCCGGCGCGGAGAACCCATGTAGCCATCTTGACCTCCCATGGCGTCTTGAGAAATCCAGTATGCGAGAACGTCAACGTTCTCCAGAGTTCGCTGCAGCTGTTGTTGAGCACATCCCTCCATCGCTTGTTTACCCACGAAGCTTTCAAAACAAAGCTTCGATCGGACTCCATCCCCAACTGCATGATGTTTATGATGACCTCAAGCGGGAATGATTCGAGCGGATCCTCACGGAAAACATTTTCTTTCATATCGTCGGCTTGTTCCCCTAATCGAGCCAGTTTCGCCTGGTAGGGTCTTCTCTCCGAGAGTGTCATGAAGGATAGAGCACGTTCGTAATAAACAAAAGCGTTGATGTAGTCCTTTTCCTCGACGTAAGAAGCTGATAAGCGGCAAAGGAGTGTCGAAGAGAGAGGATCCAGTTCGACGGCCTTTAACGCGTTCTCTCGAGATTGGAGCGGGGCTTGCTTCTTCATATGAACGAGTGACAACCAAGAGTACGGAAGAGCTTCAGCTTCTTCGCTGAGTTGGATCGCCTGAAGACGACACAACACAGAAACGAAGGGGAGAAGTCGAGTCTTAGTGGTTCTGCTATGCTGATCGCTATCGCCCAGCAGATTGTACAGATCACTCACGGTCTGGAGATAGTCCTCGGCACTTTCAAGCATCACTTCATCCTCGACATCATCACCTAGACCACTATCCTCCTCCTCCTGCTCTTCTTCGACGAACTTTGGGCCTTTCTTCCCCTTTCCCTTCTTCTTCGTCGCCTTCCCCTTCTTCTCCTTGCTCTTTGGCTTCGGCTTGTTCTCACTGGTCACGACCTTCCCTTCTAGCTCTCTCCTATCCAGGATCTGCAGTCTTCGAACCGCTTTGAGGAGAGGGTCGATCCAAGGAGGGAGCTCTTCGGGAAACTTTGCGGAAAGAGCCGCGAGGAGCGCGACATCTGTCATCTTGATGATCCTTCGTGGGCTTGCTGAACGAGTGCAGAGGTAGTGGCTGATGTGTTGATATCGCCAGAAAGATGTGACTACCGCGTGAGAGGGTTACTGCCTTTGATGTGGTGGTGAAACCTGTCAGCGCGTTTCAGCTTGGTTTCTGTCACACGACGTGATTCCGCTTATTGACGTTGATGAGAAAGGTTTGAACGTACAATGCAGACCAAGGATTGAGCGAGAACCACTTTAGTGGCGATTGACGAGATACAATTAATGAATTGATGAAATCTTGATGGCAGAGTAACCTGAAACGCGAACTCACCTTCCCCTAATGATCGCGCTTCCATTGCGCATTTACACTGCGCCTCGAGCTTGACCTTTACTTATGCGCCATTCTTCATTCTTGAGGACAAGCTCAAATAAGTAGGATTTGGCGGAATTGATGAGGACAATGTTTCGTTAGGTGGTTCGACATGGATGAAAGACGAGTCCCGGATATACCCAGATCTACGTTGACCTTCACCATCCATATTCATTGTCTGCATACCGTACACAGTCCACAACGCGCTACACCCCATAGAACGGCTCCTCTTGCAAGAACCCAATCAACGGATCCAACATCGCCGCTGTCGCTCCTCCATTCCCGAAAAGTCCAAACTCATCTCCCGCAGTGTCGGCTGATGCTGATTGTGCCTGGGAGGCCGAGGGATACCCTGGACCGAAAGGATGGGGAAAGACGGGCTGCTGCAATTGATGGATCGGTGCGCCTAGGGAGGGGTCGAATCCCGTATTCATCATGCTGGAAGATACGAACGATTGACCTGGTCCGCTGTGTGATGATGGGACTGGTAGCGCTTGTGTATGGTATTCCCCAGGACGGAGCCCAGCGCCGTCGATAAAGGCAGCGCCTGCTTCTGCAGCCTCCTGAGATTGCCCGGGAAAGCTCGTATCGTATGGCTCAGGCCACCAGAACGACCGCATGATGCTTTCAATGTCCACTTGTTCGGCCGGGGCAGCTGTTGGTGTCACAATCAGGGGCGCTCTGGCTTGGGCGTCTCGCGTTCCATTTTCCATGTCACGTGGCCGAGCTGCACAGACGTGGTCAGATCGCCTATGACTAGCAGTTGAAAAGACTCACTATCCGGCAACGGGACATCCCCGACCGTCTTGGACGCTCCGGGCAACGAGATCCCAAGCTTATCCATCAGACCCGCAATAATGTTCTGGGCCTTGCGACACCCAGCATTCACCTTGCCCGCCTCGACCAGCGCATCCCAGCAAAGCTGCAGCGCCTTGGTAGCATCACTGGGCTCTCCGTTACCCGAGTTGACCTGTTTGCCGTCACTCTCGCGCTTGGCAGCCCGGATCTTGTCGACCATTGCATTCTCCGCTGCGACAGCCCGAACATGAATCGTGCTCGCTACGTAGGTCGCGTAGGAGATCAGGTACGGCGCACGACGGATCGTAAAGATTTGACGGTACAAGCGGAGACATTGAGTGAATGCCACAGCGGCCGCGACGCATGCTGACCAGCTGGCAGTGGTGGATCTCGAGTCCGAGAAGAATTCTTCGGTTGATTCGACAAACGGCCGATGGAGGATGATCGTGCTCGTGTGATAGAGGGCGCTGAAGGGACATCAGAGCTGAGTGAGAGTAGGGAGAGAAAGCAGACATACTCACTGAAGCGAAAAGATCATTGGCGTCGGGATATGTACCGGTTCCCGCGGGTTGAAACACAAATGCGGCTGCAAGCTCTGTTTCCAGGACCAGAGCTCGCGATCAAGCTCGTCACGTTTCGTCCTTCGCGCTTTTTTGGTCCGTCTCGTCGTGCCTGTATAGATCTCCCCGATGATGTGTTCCTGCGGAAAAGTCAGTATCTGATCGCTGGCCGATTGTCGAGGACTCACGATGATGATCGACAGCCGGCACAGCGCTTGGAATGTCGAGACGCTATATGCTGTTGTTGTGATTGTCGTTTGTGCACCGGGAAATGCGTATGGTTGCCATTCCTCAAGCTCTTCGTATAGGTCGAGGAATTCCGGAAGAACGTGTAACGTATGGAGGGGCAAGGAATACGATCTTCCTCTGAAGATGCTGAGTCAGTCTCGGATGCTAGCTTGCAAGAATGAACGCACTGATAGAGAGACTGAAGCTTGTCGATGACTACCGCAGAAGATCAGTTTCCAATTCTTCGCAGATTGTCTCCCGACTCACCATACGCCGCCCATACGACCCGACGATTGATCTCCCGCGTCTCCGCAGACGCAGGACTCCGCAAATCCTCCCTATCGATACCTAAGCACGAGTCCATAAGCGAATATCACTCGTTCCGTCTTCGAAACACCTACCAAGCTCGGTAATCATGGCCAAAGCTACGCACAATCCGATCAGCGAACATCATCCCAAACGAACTGCCAAACTCACCAATCTTGAGGTACAGCATTGACCCGTTCCCCGCGATCCCCTGCGCTCCAAGCGAATTCGCCAACAACAACAACGCCTGAATCGTCGGTACGCTCGGATCGTGCAGGTCCTGTCCCAGTAAGGTTTTCGCTCTCTCGAGGAATCCCAGGCCGTCTAGAAGGTCGGGGAGGACGAGTTCCCTTCGATCCGAGTACTTGCAAACGCCGTAGAGGATCTACTCATGCGAAAGCTTGTCAGTGATGCAAAAGTCGGGTCTCTCCAGGCAGTAGACGCACGGCATTTAAGAGGAGTTTACTGAAATACGGCCCACCGCACGACATGTCCCGCGTGAACGCCGGGCGGTAGGTGATACAGAACGCATGGTGTTGTCGATTAAAGTGCAACTCCAACAAATGCCTCACGAGACTTGGCGGCCATCCATCGTCTGCGAAATAAACCACATCAGCCTGAATGTACACACGCCCACCAAACGGTGGGGAACTTACAGTCCATCTCGCCCGTACTGAAATCCATCCTTTCCCGATGCCTAGCCTGCGCCGCACGAGCCATCAACTCATTCTGCCTAATCAAATCATCGGCATCCATCATCTCCCTTTCCCCTTCTTCCTCCTCCACGACAACGACCTGTTGATGATTCGTGCTCCCCCGCCGAGTATGTCGCGATACTTTTTCGAGATGTGAGCGGAGATGAGAGTCCGAGGGGAGACGGAATGCCGAACCGGACGTCTGTTCCCCTTCCGCGGGACCTTCGGTAAGAGGTGGTTCCATCACCTGTTCGGATGGTGAGACGCCCCACATACTCCCTCCCGCACCACTCGCGACTGGGGAATCGCCACTAGGCAAGGGAACACAAGTAGCATCAAAGAACGCCGAAGTCGAGTAATGAGCGATTCCGTGTCTGTTCCCCAGATACGCGCAAAACGATCAGCCATGCCTCCGATTCTGAAGGGGAAGAGCTTACACGTCGTCCGTTTCCCGGTCGGGAGAAGTCCGCTCACTTTCCATCTTTCCTCCCACGATCTCCGCATCGGGTAAAGCATCACCTACACGCCGGCCTTATCAGCGATCATTCGGGTAAAAGAAATATGACCCACCTTTTGTCGTCACCGGACTCCGAGGCATCGACGACGTCCTCGGCAACGAAATCGCCAGTGACTTTCCCGTCATCATAACTCGGTCATAATCCCCCCTCCCAACCTGCGACCCTTGCTCCTCTCCCATCTCCCCGCTCACCGTCCTCTCCACCCCTCTCGTCACTTCAGGAGACTCATCTACCACCACCAGCGCTTCGCTTTGAGATCCCATTGCGGCTGATGATCGTCGTTCGAGGATTGTTGATTCCTTTTGTTGGGCGTGGAGGAGGCGTTTGAGGTGGGTTACTTGGTCTTGCAAGCTTTGAATGACTGCGTGGGTTGGTCTGCCGACGAAGGGAGGAGTTACAAGATAAACATCCAAGAGCAAGATTACGATCAAGGAATTCTGATCAGCAAGGAGCGCGCGCAAGCAAACCAGCGTCAACTTACCGCGGCTTAGTCTCCCGCGCATAATTACACGCCTCCCCATGCTCCAGGCAATTCCCACAACTCGGTCTTTCCGTATCACACTTCATCTACCCTTGAAACATGAGCACCCATACACGCAGAACAAACCACCCCTAACCAAGCAGACGACTTACCTTTCTCCTTCGACAAAACTGACAAGCCGATGCGTATTTCCTCACCGGTCGATTCTTCTCCCCTGCTGACGCCTTCCCCCTCCTTCCGAAACCTCCTCCTCCAGTTGACGTAGCTACCATCGTCCCCACACCAGCAAACTCGTCTTCTTCCTGTGACTCGGAATCCGACAAGCGGTGATCTTCCGGCGCCGGACCAGGGGAGAGCTTGCGTTTCTTGAGCATCGTGGTGGATTGGTATTGGGGATCCATTACTGCGTCTCAGGCCTCGCATGCCATGGCTTGAACATGAAGGACAACCAATGGATGGCAAACTAAAATCCTCAAGTATTCTTCATTTCATTTCAAGACTAAGGAGAGAGAGACGCACTCGCTCGGCCGTCGGTTTCTGATATTACCGTCGGGCCCCGCGCGGATGCTGATTCCAACAAAGCCGGGGAAGGGCCAGCACTGCCAAGCGTTTCGACCCGACTCGTGGCAAATCCATACCGTTGTATCATCTAGTGGTATCCTACTTAGGCGTCTCGCAAACACGGAGTCTGATCAAAGTACTGGGTGAGAACACGGATTCCCGCGAAATCTCATGCGGTGATCAAACCGGCCCAGGCAGCATTGACCTATCGCCACTTCAGATTGGTCCCGTTTTACTTATTGCCCCTATGCTCCTCCTATAAGCAGTAGATGAGTCACACGGCCGCTTGCTTTTAAGCGGAAGTGCACCGACGGTTCACGGGGAAGTGTGACGATAGTTAGAGTCCGAGCCTAGGACAGGCGATGGACCCATGTAATTATTGCGGACCAATAACTATCCAGACAGGGCGAAGAACCCGTCTCATCGATCTGCTTCCTCGCCAGCCGATCGTCAGCTTCCTGCCTGCTTACAAATAGCTCCTGCAGCGTCTTCAGGCTCTCTATGCTACATGCTTGGGAAAGGTCGAAGCGAGAGGGGTTACTTCTGAAACGCCACCATAAGCGCAGACTCAGCTGAGTTAGGAAGATGGCTAGCTTGCGCTGGACGGAAAGATCGAGCAGACTGTGAGGTGGCGTGGTATATTAAAGCGATCCAGAGAAACGCTCGCTGTTAATGTCACGCAGGAACCCCGTCTATACCAACCGTCATTCCCGTTGCCAGGCGCGAATAGCCTTGGTGAGGCCATGCACGCTGACGAGACCGGATAGATAATAATAACGTCGCGTCCCTGTATGCGGAAGCAAGTCACGCGTCGACCTGCCTTCTTATTATTGATGAATGATGTTTGATTGTTTCCCTCCTCCTCTTCTTCATTTCCTATACCCATGCCCCACCCTAATGGCGGACTCCTCCCGCGCCGACAAACTACGCAATGCCAGGAAAAAGGTACCCTCCTTCCTCCCTTCTCCCGACAGTGTGCTGATTTCCCTGATTTCGGGGTAGTTGCATTCCTTTCGCGCGCATAGGGAACCGTCGGGACAGGACCAAGGACCGTTGATGGAGAAACAGGTCCAGCAGCTCTGCGTTTCGGGAATAGGAGGAGAGGTGGCTGAGAAACCGGCGGGGGTGGTGGGACATCGAAAAACCCGGTCGAGGCACCTTCGGACGTCGAGTACCCTCGGAGGAGGAGGACTTGAGTCGATTCGTGCAGTGGAGCCGCGTTTGTTGGCACGAGGGAAAGAGGTGTCGTCGTCTTGGGTTCCTCTGGCGCATCGCGATCAAGAGGAGGGTGTAGGGGAAGAAGTAAAGGGGTGGGAGTTGCCTGGTTTTCCGGTGACGACCACGAGGACGACCACAATCATGAACACGGATCCATCTGCGCCAGACTCCTCACATCACCTGCCATGCCTCGACATCCCATCATATACTCTCTCTCTTCCGACACAAGACGAGCTGCACCATGACGCTGAAGAAAATACCCTTGTCATCCCGGGAATTCCGAGCCTCTCGGTCGTCCCGTCGACGCCTTTGGATGACTTGTCCGAATTTATAATGCCGGACGCTCAAACGGGAGAGGAGGAAGGCCGACTCCGCGGATTCGTATTCGGGTCCAGAAAGTTGTCCTCGTCGGCCACGGCGGGTGACAATCAGCTCCCGACCTTTCCATTATCCCAACCGCCTACTACAACAACAACAACAACGACGACGCACAAAAAGCGTCACTCTCATACACGATCAACCTCCATCTCCACCCGGGCGTCATTCATCTTCCCCACGCACCAAGGAGGAAATGAACCACCATCATCCTTCAGCGGATGGTCATCATTCCCCCCCGCTCGAACGCCGTCCCCTGATGACTCGACGACGACAAACGCAGTGGATGAGCGGGAAAAGACGCTCTCTGCGCTCGAGGGGCGGCGCAATCTGGGGTGGGGGAAAGAGGATGCGACGGTCACTTGGCCAGGGGGATTATCGACGCTGACGACCGGGGAAAGTGGTCAGTCGGCGTATGCGAGACGGAGTCAGAGGCGGAGGAGTCGGGTCTCCTTGGGCGGGGGACCGGTCGGAGGGTTCCCGGCAGGGGACAAGGTGGAGATTACGTTGCCTCTGATGGAGGATTCCGATGAGGAACTTGCGGCGCAGGGAGGGGAGGTGCAGATGAGGGATGAGGACGAAGCGTTTGGCGGGATGCCTGCGTTTCAGGGTTCTTCCTCTCCGTTTGCTGCTCCGCATTCGCCACCAGGGAGAGACCTGCATTCGACGGCATTCTCGTTCCCTGCCGCTGTCACCACCAGTAGCAGCACGACAGCAATGCCGACGCCGCCGCCGACGTTTCCCAATGACGTCGCACCGATCGGTCTTGGGATCGGGATGGGATGCGCGTCGACTAGTATGGCGAGCCAAGCGACGAATTTGGGAACCCTCGTGGAGGAGGATGAGGGTGATGCTGCCTCCGCCGCCGTCGCCGCCGCCGTGTGTACGCCCGAACGGACCACCGCGAGGGAAAGTATCGTCGTCTCCCCGAGTTCAGTCGCGTCGTCCAACACATCATTCAAGATCCGGCCACTACGTCTCATCTCGATCTCATCGACCACCGGCGGGGGTTCGTCTGTCTCTCTCACCGCCACGACGGCGGGCGATGTTGATTCCGGTCGGAGGTCGCTTAGCATTGAGAGCGGCGTAAAGTTGCCGTTTTCCGAGGGCGTCCAGGCCTCTGCCGGGGGGAAGCGGTTCAGCTGGCGAAGGAGCTTGACCGGCCAAGGGGGGATGGAAGTGCAGATGAAGAGGTCGAGTACGGCGTCGAGTCGTACGAGTGATGCGCGAGTGTTGCACGATGTGGATGATCGTGCGCGGACTACGGCGACGGCGGCCCAGGACGAACGGGACTCGATCGATGGCTTGAGACGACAAGTGGAGCAGCTCGAGTTGGAGAAACAGACAATGCAGGAGGATATGGAGGGATGGCAAGCTCGGTGTCAGGGTCTCGAGATGCAGCTCAAGCATGAAAAGGAGCAGGGCGTGTTCCTGAGGGAGCGCGTGAGGAAACGTGAGTGCGGGTCGGCTTGTAGGCAGGGTACCAAGCTCACCAACCCCCGCAGTCGGCGACCATCTTTCCTCGCTCTCCAACATGGCCGCAACCTCGGTGCCCTACCATCCACCCATCGAGTCCCCCGCATCGGCTTTCCACTCTCCGACCACAGCTCCACAACTCGCCATGATGCGCAACGAACTGTTCAAGCTAACATCGACCTTGGCGCAACTGCACGCGGAAAAGCAAGCCGCAAGGGAAGAAGTCGAGACCCTGCGCGGCGAGCTGGGAAGAGACGCGATACGCCGGTTGCCAACGCCCGCCGCGTGGGAAGCGCAGGCGGGTGACGGTCGTGCGTTTGCGTTCCCTCTTGCGGAACTTTCGAGCCCTACCCCGGCGCGAGGCAGCAGGCTCGGAGACGATGCGCATCGGATACGGGCGTTTGCGTTCCCCAGCTCGACGGAATCCAGGATACCGGAATCCAGGTCGCCAGAATTGTTGCTGGCCGCGGAGAGCACGCCACCACCTGCTGTCCAGAATTCTAGTACATCTGCAACGCGACAGTGCGCCGATCCCGATCCGACCGAATTTCGCATTCCCCTCGGAACGGCCCCCAACACCGCGTCCGACTATGGCGGGTACGCCAGTCGACTCGCGCGCGAATTTACATTCTCCCTTTACCCATCACGTTGTATAAATTTCGAGCATACCTGCGGCAGTTGTAGAGGCAAGGTTTTCGTCTTGTAGTGCACGCTTTCATTCGTGTGCTTTGGGTACGTAGGTACAAGGACTATATTGATCACGATACAAGGCCTTGTCCCCTTTGGTCCTGGAAAACCTGCCAACCAGCGGCTTATACCAACACCGGAACAGCCCCATCAACCCCTTCATCGGAAATCTGCCTGGCTAGCGGATGCTCGGGCTTCAACGTGGGCGGACGTACGACGGGCAGTCTCTCCGGATCCGCCGTCTCGTGCGGTAGGGCGGGAATATGATCCGCCTTTGCTGAATCGAGGGGGGACGACGACGGATGTGCGAGCCACTTGTAGGAAGAAGGGAACCGTCAGGAGGACCCGAGGGCTTCCCCGGAGGGACGGGGGCGAAAAAGGTACTTACAGGATGCGCTAGTGCTTCTCTTGCCGATGGGCGCTGGTACGGATCGACTTGCATTAATGTCCTGATAAACGTCTTGGCTATCGACGAAACCGAAGGAGTCATAAGCCCCGCGCGCGATCACCTCTGACCCCGGGTATGATACGACTTACCCTCCTCTGAAACCCCTCGGAACGGTCCCGGACGAAACTCTGGATCCCCTTGGATCGTTTCCTGGATCATCGCCATATACTCCTGAGCCTTCCACGGCGACGAGGCGGATAATCTGTTCCCCAACGTCAGCGCAAGCAGAGACAGGCACTGGGGGGGGAGGAGGATAAGGGGTTAGAACGTACAAGTTGTACGCGATCACCCCGACCCCAAACACATCTTGGTTCTTCCCATACCCTGTACGTCGAAAGACTTCGGGTGCGGCGTACCCCGGTGTCCCTGCGACCTCTGTCTGGGTCTTTGGATCATCTTCCGCTTGCCTATCGAGGATCTGCGCGGCACGAGTTCAGCGATGGCCAGAGGAGAATGAAAAACACAAAGGGGCACCTTTGAGATCCCGAAATCGATAATGACGAAATCATCAACGTCTGATTCCGGCGTGCGATAGAGGAAATTATCGGGTTTGATATCTCGATGAATGATTCCCTTTGAATGGATGTACGCGAGGGTTTCCTACCGAGCCGGCGCGCACGGTCATTACCCGTCGATATCGTGGGTAGAAGGAAGAGGTGCGTACCAGCATCACCCGCATCACGCGTCTCACCGCATCCTCTGTAAACCTCCCGCGCGTGTTGAGCCGGTCGAGGAGTTCCCCGCCGGTGAGGAGGGGAAAGGTGATATAGTATTTCGAGGAGGATTCGAACCAGCTACGCGAGGCGGCGGGGGGGGCGGGGGGGGAGGGGGAGAGGTGAGTCCGGGATTGGGTGATGGGGGCAGACGACGGGCGTACTCTAGTCCTGCGCCTGGCGAGGGTGTGTCAGTACCAGTGAAAGTCAGGAGAAGGAGGAAGAAGACTGACAGATATTAGGATTCGTGTTGATCCTCTCAAACCCGCTACCCTCCCATTGAATCAGCGCCGCTCTCCTTTGATCCCGACCAAGGCCCGACACTCACGACCCAATAATCTTCAAATACTCTGCATGATCCTTGATCGCCTCCTTCCTCACCACCTTGACGGCCACCGCTTGCCCCTCCCTCGCCAGCCAGCGCGCCTTGAGGACATCGCTGTACCCGCCACTCCCGATCGGAGGGGTATGCGTGCAGAATTCATAGTCCCGTTTCTTGGCGCTCGAGTGAGAGGCCGCTTGTTTCTTGTCCTCTCCTGCCAAGTGGGAAGACGACGAGTGATGCGATGACGGGCCCGAGTGGTCTGAATGGTGGTGGTGCGAAAAGAAGGCGGTGAAATGACCTAGGTGCGGGGTATGGTGTGGTGATTCCCTCGGAGAGTCTCCGGTTCCGGAATGACTGGGCGAGGCTGGCCGGCTATTGGGATTGGAACGGGTGGATTGGCGGGATAGTCTGCCTGGTCTGAAGTGGTCGAAGATGGTCATGGTGGGGTTGGGGGCGGGGGCTGATTGACGACAGCGCAGCACTCTGAATCCAAATCCACGCAAGTATGGCGATATTCAGTCGTCATCGTGTGGCCCCACAGCGGGGAGGTCACGTGCACGCTTATTCCCGTCCAGCGACCGTATCAAGGGCGGCAAGGTCCCATCGTGGCCAACTACGCCTCGGATGGATGGGACACTCTCGGTATATGATCTGGGTCACAGACAGAATCATCTCATACCCGTGGAGACGTGCAACACCTCTCGGGCTAAATAGGCACGTCTCCACATCGATCCAGGTTCCGCGTGATCAGACGGTCTGGTGTTCTCAAGGAGCTTGTTCAGCAGAGTAGAATAGCCTCGCTCCGCCCCGCCCCTTGATTGACAGCGATCAGAATGCCAGTCGATGTCCACGCCGAGAAACCAATAGCCCACCAACGTACGTACTACCTGAGAAGGATCGATCTCGCCACCCACCCGGCCGCCGGACCTCTCAGTCGCGCCCCGATCGTTTTTCACCCTTCAGTAGTGCATCATCGTCACCTCCCGAATAATTAGTTTCTTGAACATTCCCACCGCAGCTCAGGTTGACGTTGCCCCTTCTGCCAATCCTCCTCCTCCACGCGCGCGACGATGGCGTTCACCTCTTTCCTCTCCGACAAGCAACACTACACCACGGGCGCACAACAAACCGCGCCGCAACCCGCCACGTCTTCCCAACTATTCCAAGACGCCGCCTTTACCTCTTCCCCCTCCCCTTCTGCATCACCCTCCTCTTCCTTTTCAACACCACCCCCACCAACCCTCCCGACCTCGTCCGACCTCTTCGCAGCATCAGCCTACGACCCCGCTAAACTCCACCCCTTGGCCGGCTTGGGCGATAACCTAGACTACTTGGCGCTCGACGATGCCAAAGTCGCGGATCTGCCGGGCGCGGGGAGTGCGCTGCCCAGTCGCGGGTGGGCGGATGAATTGTGTTACGGCACGGGGTCGACGTATCTTAGCGGTTAGTCCTTACACCCCCTCTCCCCTACACAACCACCTTGCATTCGTTACGATCGCGCGCGCGCGTGTGTGTGAGGCTGATGGTTCTTCCTGGCACGCGTACCTAGGTCTCGTCCTCGGAGGCGCATGGGGTCTCAAGGAAGGAATCCAACGTCCTCTAGGCACCTCGTCCTCGACAAAACTTCGCATCAACAGTATCTTGAACGCATGTACCAGGCGCGGTAGTTTCCTCGGCAATAATCTCGGTATCTTGGGTACGTCTCCCTCCTCCCTCTCCACTCACCCACGCAGCCGATGCTCACCGTTTCGCATCCCCGACGTAGCATTGTTCTACAACGGCGTGAATTCCTCCATCGATGCCTACCGCGGGAAACACGACACGTACGGCGCCATCGCAGCCGGTGCATTCTCCGGCGTCATCTACAAAGCAACCGGTACGCCCTTTTTTTTTTCTTTCCTTCCTCCGAAGAGAGCATGGACTAACGGCCCGGGGGGTGGACAACAGCTGGTGTGAAACCCGCGCTTGCGGGCGGGGTGGTGATGGCCGCCGGCGCCACGGTGTGGAGTTTCGCCAAGCAGGCGCTGTTGGATGTTGAGCTGTTCTAGGGTGTGTATTTTCGTCAAAAGGATTCCCCATGGTGTACAGGGGGAGGGGGGAGTTAGAGCAGGAGGGATGACGAACGGACGGACGGACGGACGGACGGGATCAAGGCTGGGATAGGAT
This sequence comes from Naganishia vishniacii ANT03-052, assembly GCA_015708705.1. Taxonomy (NCBI): domain Eukaryota; kingdom Fungi; phylum Basidiomycota; class Tremellomycetes; order Filobasidiales; family Filobasidiaceae; genus Naganishia; species Naganishia vishniacii. The sequence goes on from MU158407.1 coordinate 62,539, forward strand.
ACCGCCGCGGATGAGGGAACCGACGAGCAGCACCCTTTTCTGCACCTCACTTCTCAGGCTTTGTTTGTACGCGCATAAATAATGGAACCGACGATGGGACAGGGATGACTGGATGGTTCTGTAGACGTCGCCCGTGGTTGGCTCGGTCGGTCGTGGGCGGGGCGAAGTATATTACATCTTTCAGGAGATTACGGTTGATCCTTGGGTGATGCTGGATTACCATGTTGGCGGGTGTCCCGAGTGACCGGGAGTATGTTCGACACTTTCCGTGGACTTGTGAACGATGATGCCAAGAACAGAACTTGATTTCAACGCGAGGTGTTCACGTCCGCCTCAACTGCAAACGGATTGAAAACTTGTACCCATCAGAGGCGATGCGGACGCTCCTCTCGAGAGCAACAGTTGATGGCAAAGAAGCGATCGCGAAACTGACACGCTGCGCTCGTTGAAAATGTATTATACGCCAAGCCATGGTACAACTGTCTGTAATGGAGAGCTCGGGTCGACGCTGCCACCATAGTTGAGCTGGCAACCAGTATTGTCTCGGCCACACGTCGAGAGGATCGACGTTGAGCTTGGCAGTTTCGTAATGTAGAATGGTGCAAGGACGTATAACAGGACTTGTGGACGACCTCATGCGACGGGAGCAATGTCCGGACCATCCTGCACGTCCTGCGACGCCGACGCACCTGTAGACGTGTCCACAAGTCCGGTCGATCCTTCCGCATAAGTGGAACGGCAACCACAAGGCCAGACTCGGTCGGACTCGGAGACCCATCGGGTTTTATGCACGAAATGGAGTTGCTGGTGTAACCATGAATGCGTTTCCGGGCAAGGTTGCGATCCTTGGATTTCCAGCGACGCCAAGGGCGTGGATGCCGCTTTGCGCATCTCGATCAACATGACGAGACCGTCGGAAGGGGTACGGCACGATCTGAAATGGACTTCCGAGAGTTTTGGCATCCATTCCGGGTTGTCAATCAGCAGTTGCGCAATGCAATGGTGTACCCGGTTGTCGGGCTCAAGCGTGTCGAGTGTGGCATCAGGATCGAATTCACTGGCGTCACCACGAATTGACAATCGAGTGAGGTTTGACACACGAGATAGCCATTCGCGGAGATATTCGACCGTATCGTAGTCGCACACTTCGAATTCCAAGGACGTGAGATGCGGAAGCCTGTGGACGGTTATAGGCGAGTTTTGAATGCTAGGAATCATTGGCGATTTCTTCCTGATTGCGGTTCTTTCAAGGACATTGCTGTTGAGCTCGCCCTTCAGTGTAAAGCTCAAGCTTTCCGCATTGGGCGCGTGAATATCGATGATCTGGAAAAGCGGAGGCGGCAAAATCAAAGTTCGCAATTGTCGCATCTCCATTCGATTCGTCGACGTCGTTTGCTCGTCGACGGGTCCAAGCATTGTCGAATCACACCTGACTCTGAGGTACTCGAGGTTTTCCTGTGTTGCTCGCGAGGATCGATGCAAATGACAATACTGATATCGATCGGCGGTGGTTGATAAACGTTTCACCACGTCTCCTGTTTCCGAATCATGATCCAAACTGATATCCGAATCCGAATCATAATCCCGTACAGCGATCGCCTCCGCCGTCTCAAATACACATTCCGAGACGACCAGCCGTTTCAACGCCGGATACGCAGTAGGACCTCGCATACGACGCGCACACCGACGTCCCACGCTGAAGAACCCAAACATGAGAGTGTGGGACACGCCTTCCCGAAAGTCGATGTTGCGAACTTCGATTGTCTTGAGCGTTGCATGGGACGGTGATGCCATCACATGGCAGTCTAGTGCTCCATATGCGTCATCGTCAGGATCCATTGACTGCTGTACAGCCCTCCGTCAATGAACAAGTGTTCAAGGTTCCAACATGACCGATTGAACTTTTCGTAAAGGCGATGCAGAGCTTTGTTGTCCTTGGCGTCGATGTGAAGACGTTTTGCATGTCGCAAGTACGTTTCTCCATACCATCGCGGAATCTTGCTGATGGCCGGGGAGTTGATTTGGTCGCCAGGGTGACAGTGTGGATCTTGCTTCCAGCACGTTCCACCCACGCTACCCGTTTATCGTAAAACGCCTTATCTTTCAGCTCCCTCCATACGAGTCTCAAGTTGCCCCACAACTCGGGACAGTGGTGAACCAGGGTCTGGTACCACGTTTGGTTCACCCAGCTTGCCTAGAGGCCGAAATGCGGGTCCCACTCTAGGCCGAGATGTTGATGACCACCTCGAGCGGCAATATATTCAGTGGATCTGAGCGGAAAACGTCTGCCTTCATATCGTCGGACTGTTCGCGTAGTCGAGCGAGCTTTGCCTTGTGCGGCTGTCGTTCGCCGTACGGGATCAACGTCATACCTTTCTTCATCCACTCGTACGCCTTTACGTACTCCTTTTCCTTTTCGTAAGATAGGGCAAGTCGAAGAATGGACGAGGTTCGGAACGGCTCGAGTTTGACGGCTTTGAGAGCAGCTTCTCGTGCTTTTAGCCCTGATTCCAACTTTATGTAGACTGATGTGATCCAGATAAGGAGCAGTGGCTCCTTTGCGCCGCTAAGTTCAATCGCCTAGAGATAGGAGTAAGTCATCACATCGGTTCTCGCTGCAGTTCTGCACTCACAGACAAGAGCTCCTTTTCAGCTTGTTTCAAAGTCAACTCATCTTTCTCCTCCTCCTCCTCGCCGTCATTATGGTCCTTTCTCTCCTCTCGTGCTTAATCCAGTTTCTCGAGGAGTTCGACCGCTGCGATAAAGCGCTCGGTCCATGAGGGGAACTGACCGTTCGGGAATTTGGCGGAAAGCGATTCCTTGACTTCTGTTTTCGTGGTAGTGGTGGTGGTGGTGGTGGTGTTTTCTGTCATGTCGAATCCAGTGCGACGGTCAGTACTAGATAGTTGAAGAGTGAAGTAATGGATGGATGGACCATCTACAGTAATCAGCGAAAAAGTCACCTACCATCTTGGACAACGACCTGGTTGACTAAACGCGTCGCTGATGTGCAGATTCGTCATTCGTCTTCATGTGCGATATGTGCGATAGGCCCGCGGACTGAAAGCTGACGAGTGGACTATACGTCAGCCAGGTATCCATTGCGTTACAGTACTCGAGCACTTGACCGACAGTCTAGAATATCGCCCCCGACTGCAGGACTTGACGATTGAGGGATGGACAGGGGACGGGCTCTGCATCGTATTCCGGATGATTATCTTCAGCCCTCTTGTTCGCCGCTCAAACGATACAGGGACTCGAGCCATTAGCTAGACAGGTAATAAACAAGACAAGCATGCATAAAGTTGCAGTACAACCGAAACAGGATATATAATAACAGATGAATATAGAAGTAGGTTATGATGACATTTATTACGATGCCCGGGCAACTCGGATTCGATTCTTTGTCCGTATATGGCGACAGGTTTGGCGCACGGTCGAGCTTGCTGTCTTTGACGTATTTTCACGATAGCACGGTCTCTTGACAGTTGATTGAAGGGTATGGTCCATAAAGCTGGCAGAGGCCATTGTCCCAGCGCATATTGGTGTTTCACAGGCGGTCAATTGGCAACCTAGAAGGTGAATCCGAATATCTAGTTTATCAACACAGAATCAGTCAAAAGTCAGCACGGTTTCAAGTTGCCTGCCTCCAGTCCGCTAACCTGGTTGGTGTTTCCGCCGATACACTGCCATTCCTGCATATCCTTTTCAGACCCGTAAGGCCTCGCATAAGAGGGCTCAGGCCCAGACTCGGCTACAACGTCGGCACATGCACCCGGACCGTTCTCAACAGCGATATGGTTGTCGTCGGTGATGTACAACTGTTGAGCGGGCAAACCATCGTAGCATTGCCAGAGCTTGAATTCGTTGAGGCCGGTGCCAAAGTCGACGCAGTACTCGGTATCGGTGATGGAGTTGGGGGCGACGCGGATGGTAGTGCTACCGGCGTTGTAGACGAATCGTTGGAAGGGGACGTAGGTGCTCGTGTTGGAGAAGCATCGGCCGCTACAAAAAGGATCGAGGTCGTGTGTCAGGAAGCGTTGTCGAACGCCCCAGCACTGTCGATACTCACAGCGAAAGCAGGGCACCGTTTTGCAACTGGGCGGCAAGGTCACCCGTTCGGGAATCAACTTGAAGACACAACTCTTGTCCATCACTCTCTCGGAGCCAGGTGATAGCTTGTCCTTCACCTGTAGGTGTGGGGGTGGGAGGAGTGGGAGGAGAAGGTGCGTCGTCGAAGATGAAGATCTATCACGAAACGTATTCAGCACATTCACCCCGACGGCACAACCTCATCAGCACTCACCTGGTTCGTGTTACCGCCGATACACTGCCATTCCTGAACGTCCTTTTCAGACCCGTAAGGCCTGGCGTAATCGGATAGAGGTCCGGACTCGGCTCTCACGTCGGCACAAGCACCGGGTCCGTTCTCCACGGCAATATGATTGTCGTCGGTGATGTAAAGCTGCTGAGCGGGCAAACCATCGTAGCATTGCCAGAGCTTGAATTCGTTAAGGCCGGTGCCAAAGTCGACGCAGTACTCGGTATCGGTGATGGAGTTGGGGGCGACGCGGATGGTAGTGCTACCGCGGTTGTAGACCCATCGTTGGAAGGGGAGGTTCCTGCTGTCGTCAGAGAAACATCGGCCCCTGCGAGACGTCAAGGTGGTATCAGCAAACGACCTGTAGGCGTATCCCTTGCTGCGAATACTCACAGCGTCAACCCGCGCCCGTTTTGCAACTGCGCGGCAGCATCACCGGTGACCGCAGTCACCTGCAGACACAACTCCTGCCCATCACTCTCCCGCAACCACTTGATCGGAGCTCCTCCGCTGGTGGTGGGTCCCTCGACGGAGGTAACCTCATTGGCTTGAGGGACGGGTGAGGCGTTGGTGAGGGATAATAAAGAGGCCAGCATGGCGAGGGAAACGGGTTTAGCGAGCATTGTTGTGGATTATTGGTGGATAGTGGCTATGTGGCGGAAGTGGTCTATCTGTCAAACGGAATGCCAATTAGTTTCCTCCTGCTCAAGTCCTCGACTTATATATCCATCTCTACTCACCGTAGCAGGATACCCGCCCATTCATGAACCACTCCCATCCCGTCAGCTAAACCCGGTCCATGTCAGCAGGTCGCATCAGAGGTCCTCCCTATCCCGGTCCATCAATTGCAGGCAATTTCGTGGTATCGCTTCCATCCTATCCGTCCCGATCATCAAGTCAGCAAAGAGTGACCCAACACCCCTCGTCTCTCCCGAGATGCTGCGGACACGTTTACATTCGTAGTAATAGAGCCACCTGGACTTGTACCCGATGAGGACCTGCCTGACGTATGGTCCATTCGTCAGCTTTCAGCCACGTGTCAAGGGAGAGCTGCTTACGGAAACGAGAAGGCGGTGCCGAAGAGGGGTCCGCTTTCTTGTTGGGGTGTGCATGGTATAGGTAAGTCGCATCGTCGATCAGGACAGTCATCCAGTCTGGGATGTTGCGTATTCCAGAGAAGTGAACTGAAACCAACATAAATGATACTCAATGCGCGGTGAAACATGCATGTGCTTCAATCGTGGAATGCTAACGGAGGGGAGATCGGGCGCACCTCCTGCCAAATCCTTCGCACCGCTATCAGTTCCACCATTGCTATGCTTCCAATCTCTACCACCATCTTGGCTCTTGCATCCAGCGAATAGCTGGCCGAGGTTGTATCAAGGGTTAGCACTCCTGGGGATCCTAGCTCTGCAGATGCCATCTAATAGAGACGTATTTTAGTCTTTGCGAAATACGATTGATCTGCTTTTCCTTTCTCGCGGTTTGACGCATGACACACGACACACCAGAGTACTTGCAATACAAGACATCTTTTCCAAATTGTATCTCCTTTAGTCGCACCTAGATTCTATCGCGATGCACTGAGATCAAACGCTTCAGCAACGGAATGTGGAATGCGGTACAGGGCAGAAGCTTTCTCCAAATCATGATGATCATCAAAGCATGCGGAATGATGTACAGGTGTTAGTCAAGTCCTAAACCATGAGCCCTTGTCGAGTCCTCTGTACTCAGTCCCCATCCTACACCGCCCTGCGTTTCACCGCGACATTGTACTCCAAGGGCTTGCGCAGGAACCCTTCAGCAGTAGGCAACTAAGCAATGCAGGGTAAGTCATTTGCTTGACCTCTGGCGAGAGTGAGATACACTAACCTTCTTGCCTGACACTAGCGGTTCGATGTCGTATCGATGAATAACGGAAGAGATGAGGAGAGACAGTTCCATGGATGCCAAGCTGAACGGAGGTGGGAGGTGTCGTTAGGCAACGCGCTTTCTCGTCAAGAGATGTGGTACTCACTTTCGTCCGACGCAAGACCTCGGTCCGTAGCTGAACGGGATAAAGCTAGACTGCAACAGTTTGGGGTCTCGTTCGAACCATCGTTCCGGTCTGTAGGCTTCGCTGTCTTCACCCCATACGGAAGGGTCTCGGTGAATAGTGTAAGCCTGAACACCAGCGGTCAGCTCGTATTCCTGCCAAAGAAAAAAAGACTACTTACGGGTACGCTGACTGTCGTTCCTCCCGGGAAGAACTCGCCCAAGACAGTCGCACCACCTGCCGGTACTTCTCGAGGGAGACCGATAGCGGAAGTTGAGTGAAGCCTGAGCGCCTCATCGATACAAGCTTGCAAGTACGGCAAGGACTTGACCTCCTCGTAGTCAAAGTGAAGAACCTCGTCTCCGCCCGCCTTCTCCTCTGCCGCCTTGTCGAGTTCCTCTCGCAATTTCTTCATCACCCGAGGGTTGTTGGACAAGTAGTAGACGATGGCGCACGACGAGTTGGAAGTCGTGTCCGAACCGGCAATCAACTGAGTCAGAGCTTCGGCAGTCAATTCCTCCCGACCCATGGGCTTTCCGGTCTCGTCTTTACCCGCTTGCAGCTTGGCCAACAAGTCTTCTCGGTCGCTCGGGTTTTCCAGTCGGTCACCGACGGCAGCAATAGCGATACCCGCGAGGTTCTTGACACTCTTCACTCCGCGTGAGAACCAGGGGAGTTTCTTGGCCCAAGGTCGCATCCACATGGGCAAAACACCGAGCGTGGCAGAGTATTCGCCACGGTCGTTCAGGATCTGAATCGCGGGGAGGTAGACGGTTTCGTTGCTTCCCTCGAGCTTGACAGGCGCGATGTCTTTGCCAGACGCGAGCATGCCAAAGGATTTGCCAAAGCAAAGCGTAGATATCACGTCAAAGGCAAAAAAATTGAACCCTGGAGGAGAGAGGTGAGGCCCATTTGCGCATGGTTCGGATTCAGACTGGCAGCTCACAGTTGAGGATGTCGAACACCGCTAGGCCCTTGGCGGAGTTGCCGTCCAACCCGGGGTACTTGGCAGCCTTCTCGCACATGGCGTCCCACTGCTTGAACAGCTCGACCATGGCAGCGGCGATATGGGGTTCAAACGAGTTGACGTTTTTCTGTCGGCACCAAGAGTCAACCAAGGCAAATCCCACGGTATGGAACCCTGCCACTCACCATGGAATATACGTGGCTGACAATCTTTCTCTTTCGGGTATGTTCCGCCCTATCCCTCGTATTAAACAACCCCCTTCGAATACTGACAAACGCATCGTAAAACTCGGTCTTTAAGAATCCATTCCCATGGCCATAGATCTCGTGGATGGCGTTATGATCGGCAATCGACACATGATCCGGTGCGATTCTTACAAACTTGCCAAACTTCTGGTGCTGGTCGTGTACGATTTCGTAGCGGTTCCCGTTTCCTGCTTGTCGCGCGAGCCAGAGCTTGGAGAGCGCTGCGGGTAGCGGGCCGGGGTACTTGCGGAAACCGTTGGGGTCGAGGATGAATGGGATTAAAATGGAGAGGAGCTGTAGGTGGGGTCAGCTACGGGGGGGTTCTGGGGTGGAGCTGAGGGGGGAGGACCTACTGCGACAGCGATGACGACGGGAATGCCGACTATTGGGTCTGATAGTCGGTGGATTAGGTCCGAGACCTGTTGCAGGACGACGCTGTTGGTCATGGTGAGCGCTTGAGACGAGTGTTGTGTAGGGAGTAGTCGAAGCTCCTTCCGTGATCAGGTGTGCTGGATGTGCAAGTCGATCGAGGCAGAGGTCGAGTGCCGGTCGATATATGTCTTTATACGTTCAAGAAGTTTAAGGTGCAATGTGAACAGTCGTCCTCGGAGCACACTCTTCCGAACGGGGATCCTGGGATAGAGGTGACACCCTCCAATCGTCATGAGGGTATAAAGAGCAAACTCACGCATATTGTCCGTTCCCATCCACGGACGACTAGCCGTGAGTGAGGCATGGGATGGGGCACCACAGCCAGGACGGAAGCTAATACTCGCCTCGAGCCAATCAACGAGCAGTCAGATGATGGCAGGATATTTTGCGGGGTTGCTTCCGCACACGGTCGTTTGGCCCACGCATGGAACCGGCCGTCGGTCCGGTGTGGTGGACCATCTGCTTGCTCCAGTCTTGCTGCTCGTCGATCGAGAGGTTTGCAGTCTACATGTATTCACGATGCGTTTATAAAGGAAGGCAACAACGAGTGGCAGGCCGGTTTCAACGCTTCCTCTGGCTTCTCCTTGTAACCGTTTTTGCCTCTTGCAAACAACGTCCAGCTCACCTTGCGTGTATCATTAAGCATTTGGAAATGGAACTGGCTGGAGCTGTGCACATCAATCATATGCGTATCCACCTGGCCTGTCCACACACTTGTCCAGCTACCTGCGTAACGTGTCCTCCTGTTTAGCGTCAATATCCACAATAATGACCCACGAACGAGATCTTCGCTGTTCCTACATGCAGCGGACTCTTGTCCTCCCGACCGGGCTTATGGATACCGCCCTATCTCTCGGAGATCGCATGAGCGATGTTTTCGGCTTTCCTGCCATCTGTCTAGACCGAAGACCGAGCTGTTACGTCTGATGAGTGAGCTGATGAGTGGCTTGACATTTGCCACCTAAAAGGCCCGTCCTGCGCGGAACTCTAATATGCTAATTCCATCTCTCGTCATTGCTGCTATTTCGAAATTGATATGTGGTAACTGTACCCGTAGGAGGAGCTGTTTAGATGGAGCCCGGCGAAAGCTAGCTTTGGAGACGGCGCTGGATCGGAGGAAGAAACGTGTCAAGGGTCCGACGAGAGACCCCGAGCTGTGGACCGCGCGAAACCGCATGGTATGTGGTCACAACCCTCGAACGGAAGGCCGCAACGAAACGCAGCTGCCTGCTCTCAGTTAAGCTCTCAGATATGCAATCACGGAGTACGGTCATCTACCCTGTCAGGGAAATAGTGTCAACCCCTGGTGACAGCTCGGTCTGACTGACGGCGACCATTCGCAAGGGCTATGCCAGTTGAATGTCCAGTGTCACTCGGACCTCCGGCCCTCAGCTTTGCGCCAGGGCGACAGCTATCCGATCACGCTGCCAAGGAAGAAACTTGCTGGATCTAGAGCATACGCGAGCAGAGATAGGGTGAGAGGGTGAGACATTACGAAGCGCAGAAGACCTGGACAGCTGCCTACGTAGACGATTGACCACCTCCACCTCTGGCAAGATCCCCCTTCTGCTGGCAGCTCGCCCGACGGTGAAGAAGTCCGAACCGAAGTTTTTATTCGCTATACCCCCTTTCCCGTGGGGCTCGGATGTCTAATTTGCGGTTCTCCAGCGGAAAACTATCAGGCCCCGCCGTCAATATTTTGGATTCCAGGTAAGCGAGCTCGCGCCCGCTGAGGAAGGTTCGGATGCAGCCTTGGAATCGTAGTCCTAATTAACTGGTGTGGCAACGCTTGAGTCGTTTCCGCCATCCGGGCTATGACTCCGTCAGGTTGAATATATATGCCTCGCCTCAGCACACAGCCATGGCGCACTTGTCAACGCCAGTAAAGTTGCAAATCCTACATATCGAGCACTTCAAGCCCCTACCGAGCCACGGCCAGAGCCCCACGACAACATGGCACAACGTACATCCTTACCGGGCTACGAAGATGAAGCGATGAAGCAGCAACTGAAACACGTCGAGTTTGGGGACAAGGCGCAAGTCGATCTTCATGATGCCGCAGCGCCGGGACACCTTGCCACCGACATCTATGGACATCCATTGGTTCAAATTGACAAGGCGGCAAGTGATCGTTTGGCCCGAAAGGTAAGCTCCGAGGGGAATCGCATTATGGGGAGGTACGCTTACTCACCAGCTGGTTCTTGCAGATCGACTGGCACATCGTACCGATCGTCGCCCTTCAATACCTGTAAGTCTTTTGTGGCGCCTTGCGCTCTGACTGGCATCTTACCCAGGTTGCCCGCAGATTCGCCTTTATCGACAGAGCAAACATTGGCAACGCCAGGTTGGCTGGTTTGGAGAAAAATCTCAAACTGACAGGTTATGATTACAACATCTTGCTGTCCAGTAAGTACCCTTCATCGTTACGTATCGGATGGTGTGCTGACCATGTGCGCTTGCTGCCTTCTCGCTGTCGCAAATTAGTCTTCTATGTATCGTGAGTATCTGTGCGGCGGAATCTGGTCTGTGTGGTGCCTGGCTTCTTGCGTCCTCCCCCGGAGCGAGGTCCGGGCTCCCTTTATACTGTCGCTGATCATGGCCTGTCACTCTTTCCCACTCGTTAGATATATCGTTTTCGAGATCCCAGCCAATCTGTTCACCAAATGGCTCGGTCCCGGAAAAGCCATCCCAATCTACACCGTTGTCTTTGGAGTGCTATCCATCGCTTTTGGTTTCGTCAACACGTTCGGAGCGGCCTTGGCGATTCGTTTCCTGCTCGGTCTCGCGGAAGCGGGTATGTGGACCTCGCGTGCATGATCGAGGCCGTCGCTCATGTGTCCCTTCCGTCTAGGCATGCTTCCCGGTATTGCGTACTACTTGTCTCGATGGTACACCAAGGACGAGCTGGCCTTTAGACTGGCCCTTTACATTGTTACTGCACCCTTGGCAGGAGCATTTGGAGGGTAAGTAGCTTGCGTTTCTAGTCCGATCGTACGAAGCTGAACCCTCAACTCCCCCAGTCTGCTCGCTTCGGGTATCCTCAAGCTGGACGGAATCGGCAAAGTTCACACTTGGCAGCAAATTTTCTTAATCGAAGGCATCATTACGACTGTCATCGGTATCGCGGCCTACATGCTGATGACTGATCGACCCGAGGTCGCGAGATGGTTATCTCAAGAAGAGAAGGACCTCGCCGCTAGTCGAATCAAGGCAGAGCACGTCGGATCCACCGCCGTTTTGGACAAGATGAACGGACGCGCGATCAAACAGGGCATTCTCGCCCCTACCACCTTGGTCATCGGTCTCATCTTCTTGTTGGACAATATTACAGTCCAGGGCGTCGCTTTCTTTACGCCTACTATCGTCCGTACCATCTACCCCAGGAAGACGACGGTCCAGCAACAGCTCTTCACTGTTCCGCCCTATATCGTCGGGGCGGTTTTCACTATCGGAGTAAGTCCACTTCTCACCGACATTCCCATGGTGAAAGACTAAACATCTATCGCCGCCGCAGTTTCCTTACCTCTCGATGAAGATCAAGCGAAGGGGAATCGTCATGATGTGCAGCGCCCCGCTCATGACGATCGGCTACGTCATCTTCCTTGCCACAGACGATGCAAAGGCTCGGTACGGAGCAATCTTCCTCATCATGGCTGGCGCGTTCAGCTTCGGAGCCCTCTGTACGTCCAGTTCGGCCTTTAGCTGCAGTTATAACGCTGATCTGGAACTTCGCATAGGTAACGCGTGGGCGGCTATGAATGTCGCCAGTGACACTGCCAGGGCAGCAGCTCTAGGTTACGTTGTTATGCTTGGAAACTGCGGCGGTCTTATCAGTACTTGGTCATTCCTGCCATCCGACGGTCCGAATTACCCGTAAGTTGGCGAGTCTTATACCCCTACGGTTGTTTTCCTGACGCCTCTTGAATCTTTCCTGAACCTGCTACAGTAAAGGAAACGCGCTCAATTTGGCTACAAGTTCCTGCATTTTCATTCTGACAGCGGGTCTTCTCTGGTTCATTCGCATGAACAACAAGAAGAGGGATGCTGGCAAGTACGACCACTACCTCAATGGCGTCACTCCCGAGGAGTCGTACAAACTCGGAAACAACCATCCTGGGTTCAGATACAAGCCTTAGAGCTATCTTGTATTTCCATATTGATGTTGTATACCATTCGTGTTCACGATCAGTGGAAGACTAGAGGTTGACGCATGAAGTCGAGGAGTCATTCCTGTGTAATTGGCGTCCATCGCTTTGCCTTGAAAATCTTCGAATGAGTGTGTTTGGGCCTGCCTAGGTGTCTGAGGGGGCCTCTGGGAGGTCCTTCGGGCGAGTTTACAAGATGTATGAGGGCACAACAAGGAAGTGATATGCATAAGCACTGGCCAAAGCTGGGAGAGCGCGCTTAGGCCGGTCCGCCATAAAGAAGCGCGAAATGTCTTACTGTGGCAGCCATTGGAGGATCGGAGCTGGGTAGATATTCATCCAACAAATTCAACATATTCCCAACTTCACTGCCTTCCTGCATGCCTGTTTCTGCTTGAATATCATCGTTTGTGCCTTGGACCACTTCATACCACCAAAGAGAGAGGAACAGCCAAAATGGAAGCGACAACAGAGAACCTTTCCATGCTATCGACCTTGCTCACGCAGTCGCTATCTCCTCGACCCGAAATCCGCCATCCAGCAGAGAAGAACCTCAACTCTACCGAGCTTCAGCCTGGGTTCCTCCTGCTCGTATTGGCTCTCGTCAAGGATGATCGGGCTGCATTGGATATTCGTCAGGCAGCAGGTGTATATTTCAAGAACGTGGTGAGGAAGAGATGGAGCGAGGTAGGTTCAACCAGGCCTGCGTCGAGATTGGCCGTACTAAACTTGCTTGCGATCATTCCACGCCTAATAGGAGAACGAGATCACCGACTTTGACCGCACCGCGGTCAAGTCTCAGCTCGTCCCGATCATGGTCAGCCTTTCGACGCCCGGTGGTCCAGCTGCAAAGCTGCAATCGCAAATCGGTGAAGCAGTGGCCGAGATTGCCAGTGTGGACTTCCCGGAACGATGGCCGAACTTGCTGGACGTTAGTTCTTGCGTTGACTGAAGTTGCCATTGGTATGTGCTAATCATTCCGTGGCCGACCTGCAGGACATGGTCAACAGCTTGTCTCCAGACAACTTTACGATCAACAACGGTGTTCTGACCACTGCTCATTCGATCTTCAAGCAGTGCGTTACCCTACCCTTTACGACTTCGATTGCCTGACTAATGGGGTCGGAACCTTGCCTCTCAAAGATGGCGATCGCAGTTCCGAACAGATCACTTGTTCCTAACGATCAAACACGTTCTCGACAAGTTCTGCGACCCCTATTATGCGTTATTCCAGGTTGGTGATCACGAAAGCTATATTGTTCATCGATTACTAACGAATACTTTCCTCTACAGCGGGTGGATCAGCTACTATTCAACACCACTTCCCCTCTACCCGCCGGCACCTCCCTGCCAGAACTCGCGCAAACGCTCTTGCTACTACTCGAGCTTTTCCACGACTTTACATGTCAGGACTTGCCCCAGTTCTTCGAGGACAACTTGAATGTCTTTATGGGTGACACGAACAAGGCCAGTGCTGGTACCGCCAACGGGGAGGAATTCGGCTTGATCGGAAAGTACTTGCGGTGGGAACGGCCGGAGCTGCTTGGAGACGCGAGTAGATTGGTTGCCTATATCCTGCCAAGCGGAACTGACGCCTTGACTGTACGGCTACAGGAGGACGACGACATCCCAGGACCCATCCAGAAAGTCCGTGCTACTATCTGTGAAATTACACAGCTATTCGCTCTCAAGTACTCGGACGACTTCCCTCAGTTGGGTATGTTTGTCAGCGGTGTGTGGCAGATGTTGGGGACGGTTGGTATGGGCACAAGAGATGACCAGGTGAGTTTCCATTCAAGATCGTGGCTGGAAACCTTGGCTGACAATACCCAATTGCAGCTTGTCAGCAAATCTCTCGGCTTTTTGTCTGTCGTCGTGAAGATGGGAAGCCACAGATCTCTGTTTGAGGCCCAGAGCACTCTTGAAAACTTTGTCGATAGGATTATCTTGCCTAACATGGTCATGCGAAGTGAGTTCAACTGGTCGATGAATCGCGAATGGATCTAAAATCTGGCATTTCTTCAGCACACGAGGAGGAGATGTTCGAAGACGACCCATTGGAATACATCAGACAGGACTTGGAACCCTCAACAGGTAAGCCTCGCATCCGTGATCATACACGCGTTGGACGCAAGGCTTATGAGTCTCCATTCCGCAGAAAATGATACTAGACGACAGGCGGCAACAGACTTTACACGGGCGCTCATGCAGCTATTCGAAAGCCAGATCACCGGTATCGTCGGGAGCCATATCAACAACTACTTGCAGGTGAGCCTGGACCGGTATTGTTGGCTCTCCCACGGCTGATATATGTTCCGCTTTAGCAATACGCTGCAAACCCGACAGAGAACTGGAAGTCCAAGGATACCGCCATCTACCTTCTGACCTCCATTGCATCCCGGGGCTCTACTCAACACGTAAGCTTCATCCCAGTCTCCTCCGGCGCGTGAGCTGATTTCATGCTGTATTACAGCAAGGTGTGACGTCCGTCAACGCTCTCGTCAACGTTGTCGAATTCTTTACGAACAACGTATTCGCCGATTTGCAAGCTGAACCGTCCTCAGTGCACCCGATCCTTCAAGTCGATGCCATCAAATACCTCTTCACTTTCAGAAATCAGGTTAGCGTTACTTCGAATGCATCGCGAGTGGAATCTGATACTTTGATCCAACAGCTGACGAAAGAACAACTCATTTCGGTGTTGCCATTGCTTGTTAGGCATCTGGAGTCTACCAACTACGTCGTCTACTCATATGCAGCAATCACCATCGAGAGGATCCTGTTTATCAAGCAAAACGGTATGGTTCTGTAAGTCACACGCGTTTCGTAGCCTCCAAAATTGTTGAAGCCTAAACATCACTATGACTCGGACAGGTTCACACAGGCAGACGTGCGCCCCTTCGCCGAGAGCATTCTTATGGCATGCTTCCGAAATATCGAAAGCGGCAGCACCCCGGAGAAGATTGCCGAGAACGATTATCTGATGAAGTGTCAGCATGATGATAACTGGGCTCGCGCAAGCCACCGTTCTGATGTTTCTCGTCCCTGTTTTAGGTGTAATGCGGGTGATCATCACTGCTCGACAGAGCCTTACACCGGTATATCAGGCCATTCTGGCGCGTTTGGTTGCCATTATTGGTGAAACTAGCAAGAACCCGAGTAATCCTCGCTTCAACCAGTACAACTTTGAAAGTATATCCGCCCTAATCAGGTGAGTCCGACGAGCACTAAGATTCAGGACAGAATGCTCATGTCGCTCTTTCAGATTCGTATCTGCGGGGACTCCTGAGGCCGTTGCGCACTTTGAAGCGGCACTATTCCCTCCCATTCAGTATATGCTCAGCGCAGATGTTTCTGGTAAATTGCTCGGCGCTATCTCTTGCTCATCGTACTAATTCTTCCGCCGTTTCAGAGTTCATTCCTTATGCCTTCCAGATCTGCTCTCAGCTTTTGGAGCTACACCCCGTGACCAGTCTGCCTCCAGCCTACGAGAATCTTTTGGGTCCGCTACTCCACGCCGCTCTTTGGGAATCGCGGGGAAATGTCCCTGCTCTGGTCAGATTATGGAAGGCTTTGATCCTGCGCGGAGCTGAAGTCATCACCCAGAACAACCAAGTCCAGGGCTTGTTGGGCATCTTCCAGAAACTCGTCGCCTCAAAAAATACCGATGTATTCGCTTTCGATTTGGTAGGCGCCATGTATGAAGCCATTCCTGCGTGAGTTCCGGTGATGCGGCTCCCGTTACGTAGAGCGCTGATTGAGACTGCCTTCAGCTCCGTCATGGGTCCTTTCACAAAGACGGTTCTGATGCTCATTCTCAACCGCTTACAAACGGGAAAGACTCCGGCTTTCTCTCAATCGTTTGCTCGATTCTTCCTGCTTCTCTGTGCGATTCCCAATGCCGGACCAGCCTTTTTGGTGGAACAGCTCCAGGCCATCCAGCCAGGGTGAGCATCGTCCCCTCCTTGCCATCGAGCGAACTGGACACTAACAGCTTTGCCATGAAGCCTCGCTTCGCAAATTCTGGAAAACGTGATCTTGCCAGAAACCAGAAAAATGCCGATCAAGGACCGCAAGGTGGTGGCTGTCGGTTTGACACGACTGTTAACCGATGGCGATGTCTTGTTGCAGCCTACAACAATTTCTGCTTGGTAAGCCGGCCTTCTCTCCGTTGATCGCCCTGCTATAAACGCTTATGAGTGCCATACAGGCCGATGGTTCTCGAAGCCGTTCTAGATATCTTCACTCTGCCGCAAGATCTCAAGACCGGCGAGGGCAATGAAGACCTCGACAACCTCGACCCGGAAGAGACAACGTTCCAAGCCTCGTTCTCGAAACTGGGCGCTTCAGAATCGGCAGTTCGAGACCCAGTAGCCAACGTTCCGGACGCCAAGTTGTTCTTGAGCAAGCAACTAGCATCGGCGAGTGCAAGGAATCCTGGAAAGGTAGGGGAAATCGCGTCCGGTCACGAACGATTTCTAACTACGCGTCTTTCAGTTCCCATCACTTATGCAAACGCTGCCACAAGAAAGCTTGGCTCCTTTTGCTGCTTTTATGCAAAGCAATAAGTAGGTCAATTATAGTCAAGCCATAGTGAGATGTCTGACGATAATTCATTTCAAACAGCGATGTCGTTGTGTAGACCCTGTTCCTCTCCAGTCTGCACATACACTTGAGGACTGGAGGTAGTAGTACACAGGACTTAGGTATTCATAAGTGATTATGCTTTGTTGCTTGTGTGACAGTCAGCCTTCATGCGATCTGCGGGAGCTTGTGGCTTCCGCGCAATGTCCGGACAGGCGTACGCTAGTACGCTCTGAGTGGATGATGATGAAAAGAAATGAGAAGCCTTGCCTATCGCAAACCTGCATTTCAAGAGAAGGAACACGGAATTCTCTTGGGGTATACAACAAGCAAAGCTTTCATAGTCTCGAGGCGAAGACTCTAAGGCTTGTATCTGGACTCAGGGTGGTTGTTTCCGAGCTCATGTGCCTCTCGGGGTGTAACGCGATTCAAGTAGTGGTCATACTTGCCGGCTTCCCTCTTCTTATTAATCATGCCAATGAACCACAGAAGAAGTGCGGAGAGGGCCAAATATAGTAGACGAAGTGCCGAGATTCAAAGAATTTCCTATACTGTAGAGGGTACAGAAGGGATTAGGACGAGAAGATTGGTCGGGACATCGCAACGCGAACTGACGGGTAGTTAGGGGCATCTGACGGCATGAATGACCAAGTACTGATCAAGCCTCCAGTGTTTCCAAGCATGACGACGTCGTCAACGGCTGCAGCCCTGGCGGTATCACTCGCCACGTTGATCGCCGCCCAGGCGTTAGCTAGAGGGGAAAACAGGTAAGATGGGATTTGAGAAAGACGGCGTAATTGGGCGTACAAAGTGAGCCGAAGCTAAATGCACCAGCCATGATGGTTAAGATGGTACCGTATCGAGCTTGGGCGTTGTCCGTTGCAAGGAAGATGGTATATTCGATCATCACAAGAGGTGCGATGCAAATCATGACGATGCCCTTCGTTTAATCTTCATCGAGATGTTAGGGAACTGAAGAACAGAATGTCAGGGACGAAAATGATGACACAGAGGTGCTCTCCTTACGATAAGTGCGAAGACTGCGCCAACAACGTTTGGCGGTACGGTAAACAGTTGCTGCTGCACAGTAGTCTGGTGTGGATAGATCGTGCGGACGATCGTCGGCGTAAAGAAGGCGATTCCCGTGACGGTAATGTTGTTCAACAAGAAGATCAAGCCGCATACCAAGGTCGTAGGAGCGAGAATACCTTACTTGATGGCGCGTCGAGCGATTGATCTTGTCCAGGACAACCGTGGTCCCGATATGCTCTACCCTGATTCGATTGAAGGCAAGCTCCTTTTCTTCTTGAGATAACCACCGAGCTACTTCGGGTCGGTCCGTCATCAACATGTAAGAAACGATACCAAGAGCAGTGGGGCTTGCTCATCCCTTCAATCAGAAAGATCTGGCCCCGGCAAGCGGCACGCAAACGATGTGGAGCGCAAGTGTTAAGGCGAGTTCATCCTTGGTATACCATCGACATAGATAATACAATATACCGGGAAACAAACTTATACACACACACAAGAATGACAAAGCGCATCCGCGTCTGCTTTGCAAGCCCCTGAGCTCTCCGTCCGATGTTTGCTCACCTGCTTCAGCAACGCCGAGGGGAAATCTCACGGCCAATGCTGCTTCGTGAGTGTGCACGAAAGCATAGGAGAGAGTGAGGATCCCGAAGGTCACCGTACACAAGGGAATGGTTTTGCGGGTAGTAAGCCATTTGGTGAACAGGTTCGCCGGGATTTCGAAGGCGATGTAGCTAGCGACAGTAGAAGGGGAGTTGGCAGGCGTGGCGCACCTAGGTTCTTGATTCGACTTACGCAACATAGAAAATTGTGGCGCAAGACCGAGACAGCGTCAGCGGTCAGTCTAGCACGGCAAAAGGAGGAAAGTGGCAGAAAGAGCAAGCGAAAGTAGGTGCGACGTACTAGATAACAAGATATGGTAATCATAGCCTGTTAGGCCGAGATCCTTTCCAGTTCAGCCAGCCTAGCATTTCCGATATTTGCACGATCGATGAAAGCGAACCTACGACAGTGAACTGTTCAGATATTCCCTGCTTCCAAAAAGGCTAGGATAATGACTTACAGGTACTGCAGGCCAATGATCGGTAGTAAATGCCAGTCCATCTATAAACCAACAAAAAGTAAGGGTCTTTGCGTGTCATCCGCCAACTGCCGCGTCTGGTCAATCTTTTTCACAAGCCCAGTGCAGTTTTTGAGGCTGTTCTTAAAGTCATTGGCGTCATCTTTGAGGTGCTTGAAGAATTCTAGCCACTCTGTTTCGGAAAGAGGCATGTGGGTGACAGTTTCTTTGTCGACGGTAGCTGAAGAAAGCGATTGAAGTGCACCGTCAAAGCGAATGTCACCAGATTCTTGCCAGGTCTCACCGAACCACAAGTGGGTAGAGAGGGGGTATACCCTCTTATTTATTATCATCTGCTCGGCATGTTCCTTTCGCCTCCGTGGCTTGCGTGACAGGTTCGTTTGTCCGTTATGTCGCCTACATTTTGAGCCCGTTCAGTGTTTAGCAGAGGACACGATATTCAAGTACTGAAGGAGATAAGGCGAAGAACGCGTTGGGGGAAACACGCTGGGCGGTTTTTCAGTCGCAACTAGACTTTGGCCGCAGGCGTCTATGCACCAAGTACCTTTTCCCTTGTGAGACGCGGCAACACAGGAGAGAACATGTTGGACCATGTACGAAAGAAATAGCAATGAACGGAACTGTTGGAATACACTTCATTCCGAATCTCACCCGCCAGCAATCATGTCCCATTCTTTCCATCAAAGGCACATCAGTGCCCTTTCACCAATCAAGGCTCAAGGACAACAATACGCCTACGCGGCCTGCCCATGATGGGCCAGTATATAGGTAATCACTGTCTGTAGTTTTCCCTCTGTAGACCTAACGAATCCCTCACACGACTCATTGTGATATTCGTTAGGAACACGATGCGTTGTAACAGAATGAGCAACCTTTTCGCGCGAAGCGGTGTGGCTGCTCGGTCGCAAATAGCGTAAACTTTGCATACACCATGTTGGGTGGCTCCTGAGTGGCTCTTGATGAGAATGTTGGTCCAAAGACCTATGTTTCCGGGTAAAGTAATCTTGCTGGGCCGTTGCATAGGTGCCACTATCTGCCATCGCCGAACATCAAAAGTATTCGAGGCGAGAAACGAATGTACGAACTCTGTTTAAGTCACGTGACCTCCTCTCCGTCATTGGCTGCACCTGGCTGCCATTCGTCATCCCATAACAACCTCCTCGACCTGATTTCTCGCTGGACTACCTCCTCTGCATTCCTAAACCAAAATGGACTACCTCAAAGCCCGCCTCAACCCGGACATCACGTCCTACACCGCTCTCGGGAAATCCGGATTCGCGCGATACCTCGATATCGGGAATGTCTGGTTTTCGGTTTGTTTGGCCAGTGTCGTGTTTAATCCCATTTTTTGGAACACGGTCGCGAGGAATGGTGAGTACACATTTGGCTGGGTGTGGGAGAGGAGGTGTCTGCGGGAAGGAGACGAGTTGGGAGAGGAGAGGTGGCCGATGGTGGATGGGAGGAGAAGCAAGAGGAAGGTGACATGGAGAAATTGCAGCGTGAAGGGGTCGCACAAGCGAATATCGCAAGTGGAGAATGAACAGGATTCAGCTGCCTTGGCAAGAATGAGACGTCAGACATTGCATTTTATCATGGAGAGCGCTGGGGGAAGGCTTGTACTCGCGACGAAATCGGAGAAGAGACTCTGCGTGATGTCTGCTGTTCCTGCAGATTTTCGAGGAGAAATGCGGGAGATCTGGGTGGGGTAATCTGTTCGACTTGCCTCGTACGGGGGGCCCTCGCGGTATCGCGCGTCACGTCGGGTTCGTGTGACGAGTCTCAAACGGTTACAATACCTGGAACAAGGTCGAATCGACTTGGTTGCTTCTCCTGGAGAAAAGCAGAATTGTCTGAGGAGGAAACCTTCCACAGAATGATGGTTGACAGTATCGGGTACCACCGCGAATAGATCGCCACGTCTTCTCGTCTCGTCTCTTCGCTCTTTCCGTCTTTCCGCGAAAAAACCGACACGCTAACCCTGTTCTTCCTCCGCTTCCCGACGACGTACAGAATACCGCAACAAGACCATGACCAAGCTCTTTGGCGGGCCGTACAACGGCACCTACGTCTTGGCCGTCCTCATCTTTTCGTTGGGCATTATCCGAGATTTGATGTTTGTACCGGTTACGACACAACGCCAGAGTCCGCCTTGCTGATTGTGTGTTCTCGATTTGCTTCTCTTGCGTTTGGACTCCCTCCCTTCGTCCAACAGCTACGAACGTGCACTCCTCGCTCAACCCGTTTCCGAGGTCCTCGCGAACCCATTGATCCGATGCGCCGGTGCGGCGATGTTTATCGCGGGTCAGGTATTGGTGGTCACCAGCATCTGGGCACTGGGCGTTACCGGTACGTCTCGCCGATGGTGTTGCATAGAGCGATCAGCTGATTGTGCGGCGGCTTAGGAACCTACCTCGGCGACTATTTCGGTATCCTCATGTCCCACCGTGTCACTACGTTCCCGTTCAACATTCTCGAAAACCCAATGTACAATGGCTCGACGCTTTGTTTCCTCGGTACGGCGCTGTGGTATGCGCGTCCTGCCGGAGTAGTGATCACTGCCGTGGTCGCGGTGGTTTACGAGATTGCGTTGATGTTTGAAGGGTTAGTCCGAGCTTGGGGAATGGATTCGGATGAAGTGTGTGCTGACAAGGTGTGCGGGGTAGACCGTTCACGAGTGAGATTTACAGCTCTGCCGAGGCGAAAAAGCGTTCGGGAGAGATCAAGTCGTCTTCCCACGAAACCTCGAAAAGAGTCCAAGACATCGCTTCGTCTGCCGTTTCCTCTGCTACCGCCCCGACCACCGCCTCGACGTCGTACGCCCGCGCCGCTGCTCAACCTGCCCATAAATCCGGCCTGGAATCGACCAACCCGAAGCCCGCTGCCGGATTGCAGGACCTCGGCCTTGGTGCGCCGTTGGCGAGTGGGAGTGGGCAGCCCAAGGCGGTACGAACGCGCAGCCGTGCGGGTAAGGTGGTGGATGATGATTAGGGGTAAATGAATAGAGTAGAATGATAGAATAGATAGGATAACCCTCGCCACCCTCAACGGTTGTATCTATTATGTATCTAGTGCTTACGTAACGCGTAACCGGAGTAGCCGAGTGGGCGGCAAAGGGGAGGGAGGTATATACTTTATTAGTATTCCTGCCCTTCCTATCCTCCCTGCCGCCCCTCCCCATCCATCGCCCCCATCCACCATGCAGTCCTTCCTCGGTGGCGCAGACTGTGCCGCGAACGCCAACCCCTTGAGCGGGATGATGAAGCGTGAGGCTGTGGACCGGAGTGTCTTCAGGGTGAGCCGCGGCGGTGAAGGGGACGAAGAGGCGAATTGGACTGACACGATGCCTGATAGGACCGTACAGACTCGCCTGTTGCCTCGGGAGTAAGTATTCCTCGGTATCATCATACTTGGGTAGTATCTGACTTGCCTGCAAAGTCCCGTACCACCGGTCCAGGATTCCGCGCGATACCGCTTCAGCAAGGCGGCTTTACTCCGCGGTCCTCGACCACTCCTCAACCGCATGCACCGCAACAGCAGCAACAGCAACAACAACAAAATTTCGAGAGAGCCTTTGCAAACGCCATGACGCTTTCCCATTCCCAGCCCGCTCGTCCGGCTGCACCACCAATGCTGATGCGTTCCCAAGGCCCGGTCCCGCAGATGCCTCAGCATCAGCAGCATATGATGCAGCCTGTTGCGGGACAGCAGCAGCAACAACATGCCTGGGGAGGGGATTATGAGGCGTTTGTGGATGGGAAGGGAAAGACGAGGGAGGTTGCTGCGCAGCAGCAGGGGATGCAGCAGCAGGGATATATGGGACAGGGTCAATACGGAATGGGAATAGGCATGGGCATGGGAATGGGCATGACTTCATACCCTTCCTCCTTTTCCTCCTTTACTCCACGATACACCCACCAACCGCCCCTCATGCAGCACCACCAGCAACCGCCCGCAGAGATGACGATGATGGATACGGGAAAACTAGAGGAAGAATTCGAGAGGGCGTTGAAGGAGCATCAGGAGCTGGAGCGGGAGGGGACCAAGGATGAGGTCAGGGAGGATGGAAACGCCGAGATACAGAGTGCGTTGGGGGGTCAGCAGAAGAATGGAGGTGGTCAACCCGATTTCGAGGCGTGAGTGTCGCCCCTTCCTTCCGTTCCTAGCGAGCTTCCGAGGAAAATGCTGACTCTTGGCATGATCCGCAGCGTCTGGCAGTCGTTGAAGCCTGAAGCAGATCGGCTCGGGAAACTCGCGGAATGGGAGAAAGAGTTTTCACAGGTACGCGCGCGGCTCTTCCCACACACTCCTTTCCCTTTCGTCCCCCCCTGCCTTTCTAACGTTGATCCCCGTTGCGACTAGTTTGCAAACGGCCAGCACGACGATGAGATTGATTACGACTTCAACCCCGACTTTCAAGGCGCTGTGCAGGAGCCGTCGTTTGGTGGTGGCGCAGGGAAATTGGTGGGCGAGGATGGGTATCCTTTGTTGGGGGATTACGAGTTTGGTGAGTGCGCAGCGGCTGGTTCTTCAGAGGAAGGGAGAAGCTGAAGGATTTGCATTGTCTCGCCGTCGTGTATCTCACCCTATCCCGTCGTTTCCCCGTCGTCTCTGCATTGCGCTCGCTTCGCTCGCTCGCAGCCCAGGAAAACCCCCACGCAAACACCCCCGACTCGCTCGCCCGCGCACTCGACATCCTCGGCACCGGCGGATCCCTGACCGAAGCCTGCCTCCTCCTCGAAGCCACCCTCTCCTCCGGCACAGCCTCTGCGCAAGCCACTCAACTCGCCCAGCACGCGGGCGACGAGTCCCTCTTGGCTGGCGGGGAGGCCGCGGTGTGGACCTTGTTGGGACAGACGCAGGCGATGGATGAAAAGGAGACGGCGGCGGTGAGAGCGCTCGAGGAGGGTCGGAAGAGGTTTGAGGCGCAGCAAGGAGGAGCAAGGACCGAGCATGCGAATCATACGTTTGGAGAGGGGTTGGTGGTGGGTCCCCGCCTTGCGCGGCATTAACGATCCCGCGTGCACTGCTGATACCCTTGCGCAGTCGCTGGCCATCTCGTACACCAACGAGTCATACGACTACTCGGCCCTACTCGCACTCCATCGGTACCTGGCGCTTCTTCACCCTTCCTACGCCGGACCCGTGCCCTCCTCGGACCTAGACACCGACATCCTCGACCCAGAGACAAACGATATTCCCAACCCTTGGCGCGCCAATCAGCGCCTCACGGACTCCTACCTCGCCCTCGCCCGTGACCAGATCACGGCGGGCGTCGTGGATGCCGATGTACAGGTCGGATTGGGCGTGTTGTATTATCAAACGGGGGAATTCGAACGTGCGAGGGACTGCTGGGTCGCTGCACTGGGCGTTAGGCCGACTGTGGGTCACGCGGGTCGTTCTCGCATTTCTGGCTGCCGCTGACTTTGCCTCTTGCAGGATTTCCAACTGTGGAACCGCCTCGGCGCGACGTTGGCCAACAATGGTAGTTCCGAGGAAGCGATCGATGCGTATCGACGTGCGCTCGAGCTCAAGCCGTCGTTCACAAGGGCCATCTACAACCTCGGCGTGTCCTGTTAGTTCGGACTGGGGCTCGCTTTGGGGACAATTTTTAACCGCTTTTTCGGCCAGGTCTGAACATTGGCGTATACCAGGAAGCTGCAGAGCATCGTGAGTTCCCGTCGTCACCCTTCACCGTGTCCGCCACTAAGCCTCCCACGCAGTGCTCGCCGGGCTCGCGCTCCACACCGTCGATGCATCCCACGCCCCCTCGGCGAAACTTGGCAATGGCGCCGACAGTCCGGATCATAGTACGACCCTGTGGACAACGCTGCGTCGCGTCTTTCAAGCGATGGCAAGTATCGTGCTTCTTATATACAACGAATTTTCGGGCTAATTACAACTTGCTGGGTAACAGGAACGCCCCGATCTGGTCGACATGGTCAAGCCAGGGACTGACCTTGGGGTGTTCAGGCAGGCAGGATTCGAATTCTAGAGCGCGCCTGGCGCTGTTGTATCTGTAGAAAGACCGCATCAATGATCCATCATGTCTCCTCCTTCATCCACATCCGGTGCGGTCAACGGCTGCGCTCCCGGCGAGGTGACAGCACGAAGCGACCACGTCTCTTGCAATCCCAAGGCATTCACGTGTGAACTCTTGAATGCGGCATGTCCCTGATCCTGCAACGCCAAGTGTCCCGCATAGAGGCCCTTGCCGGGAGTTCTCATCGTCGGCTTCCCGGCCTGGCTTGTCGTCGCTGTCGGCGGAGAAGAAATCACGCCGCCGATCTGTGCAGGGATCGATCAGTACCTCGAAGAAGATGTCATGACAGAGTCCCTACTCACCCCGGCCAAAGCCACACCCGTCATCCTTCGCCCGACCCATCCAATTCCCCGACCAAACGGAACCACCGCCTCCAACGCGTCCCTCAAATCCACCACATCTCGAATATACGAAATCTTTCCGCTCTCGTTGAACTCGACGTACGTGCGCAGGCGAAGGCGGTACTGCAAGACCGAGGCGAGGAGCGTGGCGAGCGCTGCACGCGGGAGTGAT
Source organism: Naganishia vishniacii ANT03-052 (assembly GCA_015708705.1). Taxonomy (NCBI): domain Eukaryota; kingdom Fungi; phylum Basidiomycota; class Tremellomycetes; order Filobasidiales; family Filobasidiaceae; genus Naganishia; species Naganishia vishniacii. Next base: position 87,931 of record MU158407.1, read on the forward strand.
GTTGGTCGTTCTCGTGGTGTCTGGGTTTTCGTTTGGAGTATTGCCGTGGGGACAATGAATGGCGGGAGGTGGGCACTATGTGAGAGCGAGGCGGCAGGTGATGTGTACGCGGTGGAGGGATGGGGTGTCGGGTCGTGGTCTGTGCTTGAAGGGGAAAGCATGGCGGGCAAGAGGTCAAGTGTCATTGTGCTTTGCGAAGACACGGCGTGATCAGCCTTGGTTGCGGGAAGGCTCTCTGATTTGAAGGGACTCACTGATCGATGACGCCGAGGTGACACCCTTCGTACGTCTCAAACCCTCCAACCTCGGCACATTCCGAACCGATAGCCCATGCGTCCCACCATGCATCCATCTCTTCCCCATGCGCAATCAAGGGAACCACAACCGCGTGCGCAAGGTCCCGTATCCCGGCCTGGTGCTGGACTTTCTGTACTTCCCCACGTTCTGGATCTCGCACAGTGCATCCGGGTCCAAAGACTTTGCCGAGGCCCCAGCCGATGGCACCTTTGATGTGTGTGACGACCGCTCGTGGCCAGAGAGATGGAAGAGATCCCGTGGCGAGGTCCGTGGCGAGAGAGAGGGCGTCGAGCAAGAGTGAACGGGATTGAAGCGTGATGAGAGGGGATTCGTAGACTAGGTATGAATGAACGTCAGCAAGTGAAGCTGGCGAGTGGAAAGACGTTGCGACTCACGACAATCCGATTCAAAGTACTCGCGTAGAAATCCTCTCAACTGGTCCTTCCTCGTCCGTTTCCCCGCAACATCTCCTCCCACCTCCTCCTCTGTTTCCAAGAACGTCACTTCTCCAGGCCCATGATACAGCAGCCTCTGTAGCTCCAACAACACCCTATACTGGTCCTCGGATATCCCTTGTCCTCCTCCTCCTGCGGTAAATGTCCGGGTCGAGCGAAAGGACGAGCCGGTAATACTTCGTGTGAGACGGTGACGGGGTGGATGGCTGCCCGAGTCGAGAAGAAAGTAGTCGTCGGGCGAGGGAGTGCCCGAGTATGTGGGGCGGGTCGACAGTGACATGGTGGTGCTGTCAAGAGGAAATGATGACCATGAGATGATGATGATAAGGATGACCAGTTGATATCCCGACGGATGGCATTCCGCTGGCGGGGCCCGAGATTGCGGTGCACGCGCGGTGGCGACGATAAGGATCATATGTTGCCGCTTCTGCAGTCTAGTATCGTTCTTCTGTGCAATCTCAGGGACTTCGTAAGTATGTTGACGACCCCACACTAGAGAACAATACGGGCATATCTGTGGGATCTCGAAAACGAATCGGCAGGGGTAAAACTCGAGCTGAGAAGCCAGTTGGACGATCCGAAGCGAGAAAGCAGGGGGTTAGGTACGTCTGGCTGCATATACCAAACCCCCTGGTCCTGCGACAAGCAGAGATGCTGAACGGTGTCACACAAGGTATGGCACGGTAACATTAATGTCGCTATGATACGAGTACGGCAAAAGTACGGTCATGGCCTGTGTGTCCTGAAATGTGATGTTTTGTGTCGATTGGCCGACGTCCCGAACCCGCCAGAGGCGAGAACGATTCACTTCTCAAGGCTACAGCGTACAACTCTATAACATCTCATTTCCGACGGATAGCCGGGATGGCACCCCGAGTGGCGCGACAGCCAAGCGAGACCAAGAGCGCTGTGGGGCTGTGACATTGCGAGACCCTTTCGAGCGATTACACCCTTGTGACGCCTTTCGTAGCTCGTTTCGTAAAACGGGAAGAGCGGCCTCTTTCACAGTCGCATCAGGTGCCTTCAGCGTCTGTGGCATTGACGGCAGCGGTTTCATCCTGTAACGACGACAGTATCAGCTTTTGCAGAAACAAGAAGGAAGGATCGGCTTACAGCTTTTTCAGGAAGGAATCCTCCCTTCTCGGACAACTTGCCCACCGGGAGCTGGTGTTCGACCATGAGATTGTCCTAGAAAAAAGCAACCCGAGATCAGAATGCTGTTGAAGCACAAATGGTGGTTCAGGTGGAGATGACTTTACCTTGATATACTTGTTGTAGATCGGGACAAGTCCAATCGTTTGTTTCTTGTACTGGACCATTTCCGTAGCCGATAGCTGAGTCCCAAAGAAGTCTAGGATAACCTTCTGTGGCTCTGTAATCATGCAGCTATGGAACGGCGGTTTCTCCGTGTTAAGCGCAGGGTGATTGAATGCGAATTTGCTGAGCGCCACTTCCTTTTCGGTACTGCCATCGGGACAAGCGTAGTCCATGTCCTGGTAGCGCGGGCGTAGGAAACAGATCTTGAAGACGATGACGACAGGGACTCCGGCAAATGCGACGACAATCTGGCTAGGGTCGTGGCTGCGTGTTGCGATGACTACAAGAACGGGGAATCAAATGCTGTTCACGGTATTAAAGAGCTTGACGATCTACTTGAGCCGAGAACTATATGCATCAAAGCGATGGCGATCTGAAAACAGTCGCAGAGGGTGACCCAACACTGCCCTCGACCCTCAAACTTGTCTCTTCCTACGTGTAAACTGCGATCAGGAGCATGGGATTGGTGAATTGACTCCCGATAGGGTGATGCTGGAACTCACTGTTGATATTGGTGTGACGTATTGATGAGAATCATCAGGATCACTGAAATGAAGCCGCAGATAGGAGCTATGGGTAACATGATGAGCGTCACTGTGATTTGTAGCAGCTGGAGGCAGATGCGTCAGTGCAGATAGACGCAATTGCGTTACACCGTTCCTTTCACATACGAAACTCTGGCTAAGGAGCGGTGTTGATGGTAAGTGACCTGTGCGAGACGCGAGGCGGAAATAGACCTACTATCGGAAGGCTTGATTTTTGGGGAACGAGTTGTTCGATAACGGTTAATGCGGAGACGCATCAACCAAAGTGATGAACTTACGAGCCTCAAATGGCAGAGTTTCTCGTTGATGACGGTCCCGGTAGGTATTTTTGCCAGACATGACCGCAATCCATTTCAATACCCATTCCTCAACACCGAGAAGAAAGCCAAGAAATCCGACCATGCACTGGATGCTATAAGAGGCAAATCTCGGGTCGGCACAGGCGCCTTCTTTTGCCAAGGCAGAGAGGGCATACGTAAGCCATGAGATCCAGTAGTTTGAAGTCCCACTGATGGACAAAGGCGCAGTCTGGATGATTGCTATCTTTTCGAGTATGTCAGCTGTAGCCACTGATTATGCTCAAGCCACGTACACAAAGTGTCTCCTAGCAACTCGGCGACTCCCCCGTGCCAGTCACTAAAGGCATCCGCCCAAAGTACGATGATTCCTGTCAGTCATGCATCACGGTGTTGCTTTAGTATACGCCTGGTCAGTATAATCGATACAATCAAAGTGCACTCACGAATCAATGGGGCCAACAGAACGAAAACGACGAATTGGACCGCAAACTGAAATGCGTAGAGCAACTTGATCAGACTCCGATTTCTTTGACTGTGACTCAGCTGCACAGGAGGTATTAGCATTCGCTTCACAGCCGCCATAGTTGGCCACTCCAAAGAGGCCTACTGAGCTCTTCCATTTCGACATCCACTCGATGAGCAGTGGAATGAGAAGGACATTAGTTACCGCCATAAGCAACGGTGGCAAGATGGCTTGACGTCAGAGATGCATTAGCGTTCATGAAGTGAGTGAGCACACATGCGCCGCTCACTGGAGATATTTCGGACGAACCCCTCATGATTGTCTATCCAAGATTGTATACTTTCACTGGTTTGACCAAGCTGGAAACAATGACAAGCGAATGTCAGGGTTGTTAACTCAGCAGGAGATCTCAACATACCTGGGGAAGGTTGTATGCTGCGCTGATCTGAGAAGGTTTGCGAGGCGGGTCAGCGACCTGAAACGTAACTTTCTCAAACATCTACAGACCGCCATCGACAAAGGCCCGGCAGCAAACGCCAGCACCAAGAGAAAAGCAACATAAAAGGCTCCGTCTTTCGTTCTAGCCTTGGACGTTGTGTGACCAATGTCATGCCAGAGCTAAAGGTAACCTGAGTCGTAAGCGAGATGCCAGCACATAGTGGCGGGTGACGCACAATATCCTTGGTGTACCGAAACAAAAGATGAGCTGCGATTATTTCTATCAGAGTTCGACACAACTCACCTTTTCGGGGGGTGCGAATGTCAGATGTCTGCTTGCCGAGTACACTTTTTTCGTACCAATCCTGATTTTGCCCGCTTTCTGTAGAGCTGCATACGCAACGCATGCTTGGTAGCTCGAGGAGAAAGTCACATAGACTGCCGACACAGATACGGAAATCAGCCAGCCAAAGTGGATTACAGGAAGAGGTCAGCGCGCACTGTGGTTGGCCTCTGTCCTATCAGACGCCTTGGCTTCTTCTAAGTATTGCTCTCTGTTGATGCCTATTGCGCCACTGTAGGATATTTTAGTGCTTCAACGCATAGCATCTCCATCGCAATCCTTACAGATGCTTTTTGAACGCCTTTACCAGTTTGGCCTGCTTATCCTCGGTCAACTTCCCTTTCTCCTTTGTCCGCTCGTACTTCAGAACGATTCTTTCGAGAGAAGACATCGATTGGTTATGTTCGCGCACTGAGGAGATCAGTCTATTCGCCCGTCCTTTGCCGTGTATCAGCGAGGCAGTGAGCTCTTCGCCTTCTGTAATGCTGATGGTATCTAGGGAGATTCTGGATGCAGGACCCCCGGTGAGGGTCTTGATGGTTTCCTTGAGTATAGCCTCATCAAAGTATCCCGCCGAGGTCTTTTCCAAGCGATAGAACTGTGGATCATGGTCAGAAACGTATGGCCGGCGCAATACGTTGTGGGCGACGTACAAGAAGAGTTCGAAGATGTGGTGCAGAGGGAGTTACACTAAGCCATTTCGTTTTTAGTATTGCAAGCTGAATGGCGAAGGTTAGTTTCATCCCAAAGCCCGTCGGGGAGACTTACTTTGCAGCTCTGAAGCCACAAAATCACATGTGCAAAGGCATTTACGGAAAGCGCGACTAGTATCGGTGCCCACAGGGTTCTTTTGACGCAATGTCCGATTGTCAGACTACTGAGAGACCCGACTGAAGATGTTGTACTGCGAGCTTGTTCGCCTGCGGAAAGTTCGGACAGAGCCTCTGCGCTTTTGCTAGCGATAGAAGCGATGTCATCGAGGCTACCTTTACCTATCTTTCCAGAGTAGAACATATAGAGAACCGCACTCGCAACCGATATGGCAGGGACCATGATATTTCGGACGGTTCGCGTAAAACGAACCTGCAAGATGTTATCAAAGCTCAGTTCACCTGTACTGCCGAATGTTTGAATCAAGCCATCTTTCTCGCCGTCGACTTTACGGTCGAGAAATGAAATCTTTTCGTTGCCCTTGTTTCGAGGTGCGAGGAGGGCCTGGAGAAGCGTGTTGAGGGTGAGCAGGCTATCTAAAACCTCTTCGCTCGTGTCTTACTGTGTTTCCTGCGCATGTATAGATAAACAGCGCGACCCACAAAACCGGCTGCAAAGGTAAGAAACGCACAGTCAGGCGTGTCCGGGGAGGAGGGATGGTTGACGACCTACCACAATCACCAACGCAACCGCCAACACCGTCTTGATATACTTGTCCGTAACTGTCAATCGCGAAGTCTGCCGCTCGAGATATGCGTCCAGCGAGTAAGTGTCATTTGTGGCTGACATGGTATACCGTGAGTAGGGATCAAGAATGTATGTCGAATACTGGGGTGGAAGGCACAGAGAAGGGAGACGAGTCGGTGGCTGAATCGTAGCAGGAGGGCACGGGAATTGATGAAGAGACGTGAATGGTTTTATGTCCCACGCGGTGCAGTTGAAACGAGGGGCAAAACGCGATTCAGGAGACTGAAAGGAGACCTGAAACACCGTGGCATTCATTCCACGTTGAACAGACAGTCCTTTGAAAAAAGGTTGCACTCGCTTGACAACCGGCATGTCATTCAGCCCATTGGGATTGTGACAATACTCGATAGTCTACGTTACTTGCCAACCATCGCCTCCTTCTTTCGGCATGCGGCGTCTCTCACTCCTCTCCTTGCCTCCATCCAGCAGTGTTATGCAATAATTGGTAGAAGAACTCGATGGTCGTCAAGTGGCCCTTGATGGACATTGCTTCGTCCACCGTATGGGGGTTCCGGAAATCGTCTAGGTAGCGATGTATGTGAGGGACGGGACATGAAGAGACAACCTTCGCAACTCACTGATTGAGGTGGGAGCGAATCGGTACAAGTTCCGGGTCAAGTTCCAGTATGCTCGGGTGTCTATTTGATCAACTGGCATTAGATCTGTTTCACCTAGTATCCGGAACGCAACTAACCGGTATTGGCAAACATCTGCGGTTTCAGGAAGACGTCAGTATGGGGTAGCCACAGCGGGAAAGGGAGGTATCCGTCCTCACCGCAGACGGAGCAACCACCACCTCGTCCCCGAAAACCTTTTTAATCGTCGACCCAATCAACTTAAAGCTGTCTGAATCCGAAGGGGTAACTGGCGCAGGCTCCAACCCGGGCGTCCCCTTTGCCCCACGAACGATATCCAACGTCACGCGTTTACCCTCTGCGGAAGAAGAGGAATGGCATGACGGCGACGACTTGTTGAACGCGATGTATTCAAAGCCAAGTTTATGGGCTAGCGGTCCGAGGATGCGGTTGGCGTGTTCTTTAGTCTCTTCGATGGAGGAAGTGCTGGTAAGACCGGGAGGTCAGCGCGCGCGAACACCAGGAGAGATGTCGTGGGACTCACAAGGCGATTCGATGATTGATTGTCGCTATCACAGAAAAAGATGAGCGAGTTGGCGCGCGACGGTGGGTTACGACACATACCGGTCGCAACTTCCGGCAATGCATTCACTTTCACCCCACCCTGAATTAAATCAATCGCCTTTTCCACAATACTCGGTCAGCCCCATCTGTTGCCTTCCTTGCCTACGCCACCCACCTGCGTCGTCGCCAAGAACGCGCGATTCACCGCGCTCTCCCCCGCCAACTGCTTTGCCAAGCTCTTCCACTTTCTCGGGTTTGCGATCGCCTTTTTGAACTGCTTACTGACGTCGGGTGCGTGTTGGGCGAGACACGTGAGGTACTTCAGGTACGGGGAATTGGCGGTGAGTGTAGGTTCGTAGGGGTTTGCTTCGAGTTCCACCAGAAGACGAGAGAGGAAGCCGACTGCAGATAAACGAAATTAGGAATCCCCACTCGACCGGACGTTGAGTGACAGGTGACTCACTCGACGTATGTTCCGGCGGAACACTAGAATGCCCTCCGGGCGTCCTACCCGGCAAGAAGCAACAAAATTCAACATTCCACCATGCCCCTTACATCACGCAAAGAAGCCACCAAGAACTCACTCCACCGTCACCCGCAAATTCGTCGCCCCCTTCTCCGCCATGCCTAAACTTGCAAACCGCGCGCCAAACGCCTCATCCACCCCGCCAAACCCTTCATCGACGAGGAAAGCGATCGAATCGGACCCATATCGCTGCGTAATCGTTTCCGCGAGGTACGTGGCGCCCTTCCCAACATCGCCCAAGTTAGCGAACGAGAAGAACAAAATACGAGGGAGAAGAGAGGCCGTACCTGGTATCCTCCGATCTCTTCGTCAAACCCAAAAGCGAGAATGATGGTCCTACGCACTCACACCAAAAAGTCAACCCCGCGCATCCTCCGCAAGACAGCGCGAAGCCAGGAAGAAATCCCTACCTCTCTGGCTTGAACTCTTCCTGAACAAGCTTCTCCACCGCGTTCATGATCCCCATTAACTACACCACACACATCAGCACCCTTCCACCGAAACCCGGCGTCCCTCTCTGAATCAAGGCTCACCTGGTTCTTACAATCCGCCGCTCCCCGTCCCCAGACCCATTTCTCATCAACTCTACCCTCAAAAGGCGGATACGTCCATTTATCCCGCGTCGCTTCCAGAACCGGCACCACGTCTTCATGCGCCATCAGGATCAGGGGCTGGAGCTCGTGCGAGGAACCGGGCCAGGTGAAGAGATGGGCGTGGGTGTTGATCATTTCGTGGGAGAGGGTGGTATACCTGCGAAGGGAGTATCAGTTGGCCGAAGAAGAGCGAGAGGTGGGAGGGAGCGTACACGTCTGGGTATTCTCGTTCTAGGAACTGCGCGAATTTGAAATGCGGGTTCCAGCGGTCGTCGGTCCCTACGGGTCCCATATCGTCGTACGAGACCGCCTAACGAGGTATACCCAACTCAACGTGAGTGAGTGAGTGAGCGAGTGAGTGAATGAGTGGGTGATAAGGGAGAAAGCGTAGGGGACTTACGGGTATCTGAACGGCTCTCGATAATCGAGACGTCACCAAGTCTGTATAATTCGCCGGAATATGCTACACCCACGAAGAATCAGCTCCCTATCCCACCCTCTTTCAACCAAAAATGAGGACTCACCCATCCCGGTCCCTTGCCTACGGCTTTCGGCTGAGCAGGACACAGCCCCTCGTGTGCCCTCGTCAACGAGGTATCACTGAAGCGGAGGTAAGAATCGACACCCATCATCCCGACAGCGTAGAGTGCGATGCAGAGGAGGACGAGGTATTGTTTGCTGGAGGAGGCCCATCGTTGTCGGGATTTGGTGGGTGATGGTTCCAAAGAGTTGGCTGGTTTCTCGGAAGTGGGGAGAGGTAGGTATCCCGTTGAGGGCTTTTGTTGTGGGACGGCCATGGTGTCGTTGGCCGAACACGATGAATGGAAGAATAGATTGCGCTCTCGTTGCGTTGCGTAGTTTACATGTAATAACTGATATAGGTCCACTATCATTCCGGCGTTGATGTCGCATGCACGTCTCCCGGACATGTCCGCCAACCGCTAACTAGTAACTTCCTCTGGCGAGAGTTGGCTTCAATCAATGTCATTTCCCCTCAGCTGCTAACTGCTTTTGTGGGCCTGTACGCCGCAGTGGGTCCATCAGCCTCTACCGTGTCCGAAGTGTGGCATCTTGATCTCGGCCGAATGCAGAGCATCAAGGACTTTGCGGACAGAGTTGACAAGGAGTTGGATAGGTTGGATATCTTGGTCTGAATCCCATTTCCCTCAACTCTGGGGATAATGCTGATTACAGCGTTCTTTCGGCAGAACTCGAGGCATGTCTACCATTCCATCACATTCGCTTTAGATACTTTTGGTTAATTGTGCTGAAAGGGAATTAAATTGTGATTGAAGATTATTTACGTTGAACTAGTGGCAGAAGTACTAGAGTTCCCAGGTATAGTAGAATTAGTCCCATACTTCCTGTGTTTAGATCTCCTGTATCTCCACCTGGAATTAGTGCAGTGAATAGAAGAGGAGCGAATAGTAGGAAGATGAATGACATTAATCCTAGAATAATGTATAGAGCGTAACTTGTGATAACTCCAGTATCGTAGTTTGATGCTGATTTACCTGCGTCGGTTAATACAGTTGAGAAACCGTGAGGGCCGAATAGTTCGATTACTCCACGGTCAAGTACGTTAGAGAATACGAAAATGTTACTTGGAATAGACCACTATAGATACCTACACCTAATCCAATAGCTTGGATATGACAAGCACTAAATGATAATGCTGCGGCGAAAAGTAAGATGATAGAAGTTACCCGAATTAGAAGAATTGAAAAAATACGAACTGTAGGAAGCGCTACGGCCATCCTTGAAGAAAAGATTCCTCGAACGCAGGGATGGCAACGGAGAAGTCCACCCTTACTCAAGATGGCTTTGAAACCACATTAGTGTATCCGTGATACCTACGTCTCACTGCGAGCTGACAAATTCCCCTACAGGTCTCAGATCAACAACATCGCCAACTCCCTTCTTTCGGTCCTCCTCAACTCCAAACTCCGTCGAACGGCCCGCATTCCTGCACCTCCCAGCTCATCCGATCTCAAGCCTCACCTATCCATCGTCTCATCCCACGTCCACTATTGGATCCACGGCGTCCTCTTTGGAATGGAACAAGGCCGCAGAGATACGTTACAGTGTTTCCGAGAGGAAGAGCTACTCGTGCCGAAAACGAGGTATAACGAGTCCAAAGGTGAGTATCGCATTCACTGCGCTGGCGAGTATCCGATCACCTTGTGAAGAATAGCTGCCAACGTCTTGAACACCTTCTCACTCGCTGAAATAGCAGGTCCCTGTTCGAGTAAGTTTCACGTTTTCTGTCTCGAATCCTGTTGCATCATTTCTGATGGACCTTTACGATGGCCGCGGTCCATCTGACTTTGTTCTCTCCGCTGAGGGACAAGCTATTGGCGCAGGAATTTGGCGAGAGATGAAGCAGATCTGGAAAGAGAAGGTTGGCGTCGATACCGATGCCGTATTGATGTGCGCACAGAACCTTCCCGTATACTTGCCCATGACTGAAGAAGGCTTCATTCGGCTACCTGCTTGTTGAAAGTACGTGACTACGAGGGGCTTTAGTTGGTCGGGTTTTCTTTGCAAGATGGGTCCTATTTGACCTTTATTTTTTTTCAGTTCATTGTTTGTATATGGCGTAGATCGCATGATTAAAGGAGTCCGTTCTCAAGGTGCGACTTTTGAAAGCACAAGCGCTCTGACAGATGATTGCAGATTTGAAGAACAACTGGTGAATGGAGCCTACCTAACGGTCTTCTCTATCCAGTCTGCGTCAATCTTCTTGCGGGGGTTACAGCTTCAGTCAATTCGGGCTTCATATCCGAAATCAACACTGCAAGGAGGTTGAGAATGAAGCAGCAGCTACCAATGGGCTTGGTCGACGGCAGATCATTCACCGCGCCTTTATACCTACACCTCGTATTTACTAGATTCACGATCAGTACATATATACAGCACAACCTTCCCAAACGCGGTTTCTAGCTCTCTCTTTAGTCATTTGAGTACGGGGGCTCAAAAGCCCCGTAGGCTGCCGGAGTTGACCTGTGCGCACTCGTGGTCTTTTCTCTATCTCACCCTCAGAGTCGGACTCTGGAGTCTTAAACCCGATCAAATCGTCACAAAACTCTAGTGCGTCGAAGATGCGAACCCATGAGTCCACGGGACCTCGTCTTGTTCTCGCTATGCGGCCTCCAGCTGCCGAAAACACGCCACTCACCACTATTCAAGACTCCCAGATGCTCGAAAAGACGTCAGCACAACATTTCATCTCGGACCAGGCGAAAGATCAGGTGAGACTATGACTACGCGATTCAAAAAGTCTGTAGTCAGAGTTAAAAATCGGAAATTGACTGCGACGACTAAAAGAGTCATAGTAGAGTCGGACCTGACTTTAGTCGAGATTTTGCATTTCCCCGAAGTCAAAGTCAGAGTCACAGTCACACTATGACTATATTCGCGACTATAGTTAGCTTAGTCATAGTCGTGCGGAGCTCTAAGCGGAACTGTGAGTCGGGATGTCGGAGTAATGGCAGTTGTAACTGGTAAGAGTCTGGGACAGAGCCAGAACCGTGAATTTTCGAAGCGCTCGCCTGGATTACCGGCCTTGAGTACTCGCTTGAACTTTATTCACATTGGGCAAATCACAGCAATGCAGACTGGTAACTGCGACCTGTGACACAATAATAAAGATCGGGAATAAAGGACAACTGCGACCCGAAACTTACCGATTGACGTGATCCATTCTCGTGGATCTTTTCCCCTACCTGCCTTCCCTTGCGTTACGGATGGTTACCGTAAGACACTCGACCGTGACAATCTCCTCTTGATGTTTTGATTCATCCCATCACGATAGACGAACCCGTCGATCCGAATTTATACTGCGGGGAGGTCGCTGTCGCTTGCACCTCATTCGCCGAAGAATTTGGCTGAGAGAGGTTCGTAAGTCGACGCGACCTGTGCGTTCTCGCTATGTCGTGGGTTAAGACGGACAAATCGATGTATTTGCCACCGTATGTAGCTTTTCTCAGCGGGCCCCGATTCGAGCGAGATAGTCCCCGAAATCACGTGCACGTGTGTGGCTGGCTGCGTGGACCTGACGTAGATCAACTGAAGGGATGAGGTTATTGATGGTATCTTCGTTATGGATGGTCCAGCTTCCCTCTTATACCATCATACACCATGTCTGCACACCGTGATCCCCTTGCCGGCCACCCTGGTCACCTGTACGTCACTAGCTTGGACGCGTTGAAAGGCAGCATTGATCCCTTTCATGTCACAGCGACCAGGCACAACAACAAGCCCTCATCCAATTCCGATCCGTTCTCGAATCGCAAAACTTGATTCCTACCAACCCGGCAGACGAGAGGATTTCCCCCGGGCCTGGATACGATCGATTCACGGACCAGCACTTGTTGAGGTTTTTGAGGGCGAGGAAGTTTGATGTGGAGCGGGCTAGGCTGATGTGGGAAGGGTGTGAGAAGTGGCGGAGGGAGTTTGGCACAGATGTTATTGCGAGGTGAGTCCAGGGTTTGAGGCAAGAGGGCGCTGTACGGCACGTGAGGAGACAAGTGGAACCCGAAACGACGCGGATGGAGCTGTGGATGAAGCGAACACCAGTCCTTGTGTTTTCGGTGTGATGTGGGGAATAGATCACCGACTCGGCTTCGTCGCGTGAAATTGACAGAGTCATAGACTCTTCCGACACTCCGAGTGATCCTTGACGCGCCGTCTGATGGGCGAGGACGCCTTCCCAAAGCTCAACGCGTCCGAGACCCTGGTTTCGTTGTCATTCACTCCAGGGGGATTTTGGGCGGAGAATCCTCGCGAAACGAGCTCCTTGCAGTACGTGCCGAGTACCGTCATCTAGGGAGGGGCTCGCGTTGGTCTGCTCGTGGGCCAGCCACGACTCGGAACTCAACCCCACCCTGGCAATGGCTTCGAACCCGATATCTCGCTTTCCCACTACGCTGGACGACTCCCGTGCATTTGCTAATTTGGTTATCACTTTCCAGGGAGTTCCAATACCCCGAACACATCGAAGTTGACAAGTACTACCCCCAGTTCTATCACAAGACGGACAAGGTGCGTTCGCGTTGATCCCGTGTCGCGCGACACCTTGCGCTGACCATGCTCTCTACAGGACGGCCGCCCGATCTACATCGAACGTCTCGGCAAGCTCGACGTCGCCAAGCTCTACGCCTTGACCACACAAGAACGACAACTCCAGCACCTCGTGTCAGAATACGAGAAATTTTTGCGAGACCGATTGCCTGCTTGCTCAAATGCGAGTGGACATTTGGTGGAGACGAGTTGCACGATCATGGATCTGCATAATGTTGGGTTGAGCAGCTTCTACCGAGTCAAGGATTATGTGAGCGCTGCGAGTGCGATCGGACAGAACTACTGTGAGTCGTAAGGCAAAGGTAGAAGAGGATGGGAGGCTGATGATTGCCGTTTAGACCCCGAAACGATGGGTAAATTCTACATTATCAACGTGAGTCCATTCTATACCAGCTTCAGATTGCATACTGACCAAACCCTCGTCTCAGGCACCCTACCTCTTCTCCACCGTCTGGTCTCTCATCAAGCCCTGGCTCGACGAGGTCACCGTCTCGAAAATCTCCATCTTGGGGAAGCACTACCAATCCGAACTGCTCAAGCAAATTCCCGCGGAAAACTTGCCGAAAGACTTTGGAGGCAAGTGCGCGTGCACTGGTGGGTGCAGCTTGAGTGATGCCGGACCGTGGAATCCTGATAAGCACTAGATGCGTGGGGTCGAGTGCATGTTGCATGGGAAAACAAGCATGCGGGTTGAAGTGAGTTCTGTACGCCAAGTGATTATTGTATACATAGTAGGCGTTCGTCAACCGAAAGGCGAGATGATGGATATTCAGAAGCGGTCATCATTAAGAACGACGGAGGGGACTCGGTAGCGTATCAGCATTGCGACGTCGCTGAATGCGTCCACCCACTGCCGAGACATCTGCCGCTGAGTCAATCGGCACGGGCACGAAACCTAGCACGAATAGTTGACCAGCCATTAGTGGGTAGCAGGGGTCAACTCTGGACAGAACTTCGCGTTTCAGGTTGGAACTCGATTCCATCAATCATAAATCATCAATCGACTGAAAGCACCGATATTTGCCCAACCTGCAACATCAAAGACCCTTTCCAGATTTCAACGTGAGTCGCACAGAATCCTAGACGCCTCGCCTATTGCTCACCAGAGTAGCAACTCGCTCAGGATGGAGGAAGTGATCACCGCAGCCCTTGCCGCAAGGTTTCCTGAACAAGTCCCGGAATGGGTGGATCCGTTTCTCCAAGCTGTTCGACGAATCGCAATACTGGAGCAGCACGAGAGCGATGGAGAGAACGAAGGGGACGGCGCCATATTGTCGAAGAAGAGCAAGGAGAGGACGAACACCGCATCGGAGAAATCGCGAAAGGGGAAGAGAAAAGATGAGGAAGAGGATATGGCGGGGGATGAAGCCCTGGATGAATTGATGATGGATAGCGCGGAGGATTACTTGAAGACTGTAGGTGTCTGGCTTTCTCGCTGTCGATCAAGGACGTGCTAATCCCTAACACAGTCCGTTCCTTCACTTCAGGCAATCGAACTAAGCGAGGGAAGAGAAGTCTTGCCGTATACATGGTCGATCGTGCTGCAGATGAAATTGCAGGACTACTCGGAAGCTCGTCAAACCGCCTCAAGAGCAGTAGAGTTGGACCCGCTCAATCCGACGCTCCTGTTGCGTCTATCGTCATTCTACAGTCACGAAAAGGAATACGTCCAAGCTCACTCGTACTACGAGCGCGCTCTTTCGCTGCTTCACCCATCCGAACGAGAATGCTACGTCGCTACGCTGCAACGACTGAAGGAGCAATCCAGCGATATGAAGGCCAACATCTCCAGGATAGATCCTGTGGAGAAGTAGTCATCAACATCATGCGTTTCGGTCTCGACAAGGATCCCGATTTCGCTCTCAAGTCAAGCTGGGTCAACAAACACTGGAGGTCCACACTCAACTTGAATTGCCCTGAATTGTGGAAGACTTGGACCTTTACCCATTCCCAGCTGAAAGGAAAGTACTGGGAAAATAGGCAAGATGCTTGGAGGCAACGAGCTGGAGGCAAGGTCGCATTCCGAGACTTTACTGTCGGGGCCGTTACCAAGATTGGGAAGCAAATTCCAGGAATCTTGCGAGATGTCAAGAAAGTTGAAGTGGAAGTTAGAGGGTCGTCAGTATTGGAGGGTCTTGCTGGTTGCACAGAGACGTGGGTGAATGCAGTCGAGGAGCTCCGGGTGATTAAGTGGTGGGCGTTTGGGCCGGCGAACAAATGACCGTTTCGAAGCACCTCGAACTATCACATGTGGGCTCATCAACGACAATGACGCATTCCGCTGCATCGACCTCAACCGTGTCGAATTCCGAGATCAAATTTACTTCTCGACTACCCCTTTGGATCGCCGTGATATCGCCAGACGCATCGCTACACCTCGTTTGCAGGAATATCCTGCCTCGAAGCGACTCCACATCAATGAATGTGCGTTCGACAACGTGTATGCAATCTCAGCTTCCGACAGTCAAGATCAACCGCCGATCAAGTATCAAGCCGATGTCTTCATAACACCCTTCGGAAAGCGCCAAACCTGGAGTATCTCGAGGTGAACCCCTATGGCCTTGAGCTGGACGTCGTGCAGAGTGGCTTAGACCAAAAAGTCACCTTGTATTCGCTTCATACTGCAATTCTCGTCATTCCCTCGCTGTGGAAGATCGACATCTTGGCGCCCAATCTCGAAACCCTTGCTTTCCGACTTCCTGTTTTCTTTTACGAACCACATCACGACAACACGAGAGGCGCCGCGGGGGAGGAACGGCCGCCAAGGATTCCTATGCCGGAAGACTGCCTCGTGGCAGCGGGATCGCTTCGAAACTTGAGGTCTGTCGAGCTCGTGTGCTGCAAGCGCGATGACGTCTCCGGGCTGGGGGCTTGGCTTTCCCGACTGTCCACTGTGACTCGGCTTGCGATCCGAAATATTGAATGGGTTCCCTATCCCCGGCAAACGACCACTTTCACCGAGGAACCTTCCGACACTTGAGCAGCTATTCTTGCATTGGAGCTGCTGAACAGTCACCTAGAATGGTGTCCCAAACTGCGCATCCTAGACTTGAAATCGTGTTTCACTTCGGGCAAAACGTTGGTCGAATACGTCAGAAAGAGGAGGGAACATCCGAGTTGCGCCGCTCTCGAACAGCTTATCCTCAAGGACTGCTCTATACTTTCGGAGAAAGCCAGTACCGTACTGGAGAAGGAGGTTCCGCAGTATTCATGTCAGGGAGAACCCACTATTGACGAACGCGCGAACCGTAGAATCGCGGATACTGGAGAGGGGGAGTTGAGAATGGAAAGAGGCGAAAGGCTAGCTTCAATAGCTTTAGATTCAGTCCGTCGGATGCCTGAATCGCAGCGCGATATTCACATTGCCAGCTCACCAATTGATGCAAACTCGGAATACTTCGAACGCCAACCGCCAACCGCCAACCGCCAACAGCCAACAGCCAACCGCCAACCGCCAACCGCCAACAGCCAACAGCCAACAGCCAACAGCCAATCGGGTTGCAACCGCCAACCGTTCAATCGACAGGGCAGCCGATTTGTCCAGGGACTTTGTGCCTGCACCTGGTATGGAAGGCGAAGGCAAACTTTATAGTAACGGTACTGGATTATACTCTTTTTCATTCGATTTCCGATCGTCTCTGGTCGCCGCTGCGACAGTGATACAACTCATCACCACTCGACTCGTTACACGATGTTCGTCTACGAGGATATAGCGCCACGGTTCAGCCGAAAGCGTTGTAGCGATCCGCCAGTTAGTTGCGCCAACCCGTCAAGAGATTGATTCTTGACATATATTCCCCTCGTGTCCTCTGACCAGGACATCGCAGCCCCCTTGCATCGCATTTCATGGGTCCACAAGGAGGTTGCCGTCATGGCCACAAGTAGTGATGCCGCAGTTCCCTTGATTAATTGATTACACGTCATTGGTATCATCAAATACTCCTTTCGGTCAAACCTCCTATCGAAGGAGTATATACTTTGATGGCATTGTTGTTGTTTGTCCCTTTGACATCAATTAGCTGATGATCAAAATTCGATTGGGAGCTGTGTTTGATACAGTTTGTGCACAGGTGAATTGCTACATCTCACTGCACCAACATACTCTCATTGCCATCGCCATTACATAGCAAATCGCTTGTGGAAGCGAGTACGACCTTGGTGTTTCAGGACTGACAGCTAGCAATGATCAGCAGCGCTCTTTTCGCCGGAAGGTGGCAATATCTGATACAGGTTACGAACTCATGACAAACTTGCACTTTTGCACTGCGCGACGCTCGGAAGACAGTGTTATTGCGGAAAAAACAATTTTACCTTCTCTGTTCTCGAAGGATGGCGCGGTCGTGGAGGCGATGGATCGCGGATCAGACGCCTACGCCCAGCATTCACTCTGTACTTTGTATTGTGTTTTCATACGTTCCGCTTCCCGTCCGATGAACGAACATCGTTGCGATAGCAGCAACTCGCATGCTAACGTCCGTTGCGAAGAAAGTGGTCGTACTGATTGCCAATAGGTCAGAGGCGTCGTACCCAAGACGACCTGGTCTGAATGGGACCCTTCCAGAAAAAGAAACGCCAAAAAGAGGGGGTGAGCCCTGTCGTCACAAGGCGGTAGTGCTTAGCCAAGGACAACATGATCAGACATGGGCAAGCCCAGCGGTCTAGATCAGGTGGAACAAATTACTTGACGAAATAGGGTTCAGTGAACCCGTAATACTCGTCAGAGTATTAAGAACAGATACTACACATGATCTAAGCCAATTTGGCAACAGAAATGTACTTTATCTTTGTAAAGTTCTAACCCAACGAGTTTGTTCCTAAAAACAAACTTTTGCGATTTTCTTCTATTTGGATGCAATACAATGTCTCTCAAGCCCTATCGCTTGCGCGCTTTCATATCGACCAACCTCACCCACGCCTCCTTCCAGCCCAGCTCAAAGACCTCTCTCGAGAAGGCTTCTTGCGCCTTTTGCCTGGCTGCCCGCCTGATGGCCTCCTGCTCCGCAGTGGGAAGGCTTAAAATTTGGTGCATCTGGTCCGCAAACGACGCTGCGTCCGTCGCATGGAAGCCTGTGCGTTCGCCTGAGCTCGTAGGCGTGATAATGTCCAGGAGAGGACCAGCCGACGCGTGGGCGAGTGGAATCAGGCCGGCAGCCTGTGAGACGGGGTCAGCAGGTACCTGGTCATCGACTCCTGCGAAACGTACCATAAACTCGACGACACTGATTCCGAAATGCTCATCCTGCATCGTATTCAGCCCGATTGAGGCCTCTCCCAGCCGCTGCACAATTTCGGAAAACGGCGCATTCACCACAAACTCGGTATACTCCTGTACAAAGAATGAGCGGATGTCCTTCATCGCACGGCTAGTGGACTCACCTTGACTCCCAACTTGTGCGCAAGCGCCTTCAAGCCCTCGATCCTCTCCTCATCCTCTTCATTTCTGCAGCTTCCCATCAATATCAATTTGACTCCCTTGGCTTTCCACTCTGGATGTTGCGCAAACAACAACCCCAACGCCTCGACCTGCTTCGCCTGGTCCTTCTCCGGCCTGAACTGCGCCAGAGATACCATCACCGGTTTCCGAGATGCAAGGTTGCCGAGTCGGAGGAACTCCTGGGTATCGCATGGAGGATAAACGATACGTGGTGCGTCGTGGAGGAATTGTCCGCGGTCGTCGTGCGTTGAAGACGTGTCTTTTGCGGACGGACGGCGATCAAAGTTGAGTAGGCTGGAGAGGTAGGATCGTTGTCCAAGGTGGAGGAGGTTGGAGATGTGGCTCTGGGTCCAGGAGGAGTTGGTCATGGTTATGTTGGAGAACATGAGTGCGACGGCGTAGAATTGCGTAAAGATCCGGTAATAGCTGTGCAAAAGGGTTCAGATCGATAGCCTCGCGGGACTGGAGGGGCACTTACAAAAGCTTTCCCCATGTTCGCCAAACACTGGAGCTAATACCTTGCTGATTTGTCCCCTCTACCTTGCGTTCCTTGACCCTTCGAAGCATATCGGTCGAGATGACGGGATAGTGGATGTACGATCCGAGGGGGACCGCGTTTCCGGACAGCAGGGAAATTAGGGGTAACGTAAACGCATAGCCCATCGTATCTAGTTCCACAGTCCTATCAGCTACCAGCTTCCTCGGACGAGAAAAAGACGATACTCACCGATAAAGATATCCGGCCACAGCGCCTCGGAACCAAACACCATACCCTGCAACGCGAGCCACACACTTCCTGCACTTTGACCAAGGAGGGTAAATCTGCGCCAGTATGAATCGGAGATGACGTGTCGTGAGGCAAGGGGCACAAAGTGGATGGATGATGCATCGAGGGCGATATCGAATCGTGCCTAGCGGGAAAAGGCATTTAGCTTGTGAGGTTTGGGTAGTGAAGGGAGAACAAACCTTGACTTTGTGCAAGATTTCTTCTTTCGATGCTTGTGGGTAGTCACCGGTATAGACGACACATAGCACTCGGCCATTAGGATGTGTCGCTCGAACCCAAGCGATAGCGGTCCAGAGGACACGTTCACCTCCGCCGCCGGCGTTACTGTTCCAAGGCTTCAGCTTTGCAAGATATAATTGAAAAGTGAGCTCACCAATAGGGATGCCAGAAGCCGACAATGAGGGGTTTATCTTGCGGTTGTTTCTCCAACGGTTTCGTCACGCCAGTTTTACGATTCCGCAGGCCCGACGTATCTCTCGACGCGGCTTCCTGCTTCAAATCTTCGTCCGCCTTTTTCTCCTCCACCGTCCATCCAAATTGAGCCAGTAATCTGCGCTTGCGTTCTTCATTCCTCTTCCGGAGTCGAGACAGCCCGAGCCCTGCCAGTCCAACTCCAATAAGGACAAGAATTGGAATAAGCGAGAGGTAGAGGTAGATGGGCGCAATGTCTTGCTGTTGCTGGTTTGGGCGGAACGGAGGTCGACCCGCTCGCGAGGGGCGGAAGCCTGTGGCTGGGAGGCCCTTCCGGATGGGCGGGGGACGAGGGCGGTTCATGGTGCCTGGGAAGTGTTATCCACGTCGGAAGAAGGAGGATACGAGGAGGAGGAGGAGAAGACAAGTTTATAGATGACATTCGTCAGAAGTGACTTACGTAAGTCCCGATCGTCCTCACCTCGAAAAAGACTCACCAAGATCATCTTGACGATTTCCCTCTTCCTCTTCATCTTCCTCGCCTCGCAATCCACACACCACATACACATCATCCAACCATGTCTGGCCGTCCCGTTCAACCTCGATACATCGGTCTCCCCGGCTCCGACGGTCCCTCGAACGTCCTCAGCGCGTTCTGGCACGACCAAGTGATGAACCCGGAATACCGTGCGGGAAACCTCAAGTGAGTGTACATCCTTTCCCCGTTCGATCAGGAGCTGACACCTCTCCCCTTGTGTCGTGTAGCATCCTCCTCGGTGTGACTACCTTTGCCGCCGGCGTCCTCGCCGTTCGAAACTTTGGCGGAATCTTGGTTCCGGGATTCTAAACTTTGCCACGTTGAACACCCAACATCGCCATGAATCAGGGAGTGGCGCAGAAGGGGAAGTGGTGGGGGATGAGGAGCAGCTCGAGGAGGGGCGCTTACCGGGAAGTTGACTCGACGCGGAGACGGAAAGGCTGTATCGACAGCAGAGAATGACCATGCCGAATAATCGATGAATGTATCATACCATCAAGCATCGGACCGTCAATCAAGCCACTCTCCTATATGCCTATATGTCGTCGCCGAGGCAGGAGATCTGGATCAAGGCGTTGGAGTCACTCAGAGATGTCATGGCAACAGACTAGTAAAGTCGTTGGTTGATGACGGTAGATGCACGTAAGCCGCGTGCCTCTTTGCCTTGATTTTCCACTCGCTCTATGACGACACTTCTGCATATCGATAGTCGGTACATCTTCTTTACCAAGCACCGCAGTTCCTCCATCTTCCAGGTTCCCCTTGCAGTAATTTTCATCAACAGCACACCCCTATCGAGGTTGCGTTGCGATCAGCTCATAACGCCACTGGCATAAAGATATGGATCGCACGGAGGCGGTACATCTATGTTGGGCGGGAGTTCCACAGTGTCACTCCGATACGTATATCAAGGACCATAAAACCTCATCCGCAGTGACAGGACTGTACGATTTCGAATACAAAACAGGATTTCAGATGACATCATTAAAGCTACATCAGTCGCGCCAGACATAGCTCAATGGGCCTAAGGCTCGCGACGATCACTCGCCCCGGAGAAGCTAGAGCCTCCCAAGGTTGAGGCAGTCGCCTTGCTGGCTGCTCTCGTCTGCCTGGTCGTTTCCAGGAACTTGACAATAGACTGCAAGTAGGTCTCGGGTTCGTCTAGGTCCAATACTCTTCTGTTGTCAGACTTTCTGTAGATCCACTTGTACTCGGCGGTGACGGATTCGAAGTACGTCGCTAACTCACCGAGAAACTGACTATCCGTCCTGCCATGTTCGTCTTCAGGCGGATGGCTGTACATGTCGGATCTGAAATCGTTCGCCGTTTGCGAACAAGCCCCGATGAAAGAATCAAGGGCAATCTTATCGGGCAAGGTGCCAGCCTCCACAGTTGCCATCTCGGACTTGACGCGTTGTAAAGCCTGTTCGAGTCTCTCGTCGACCGGATCGCTCGATGTGCACGGCGACAAGTGGGCTGCGTCGGCAAGTCGGTCGAGGTCCTTCACGAGCTCCTCTACCGTCTCCCAGGCGGCATCGTACTCAGGGTCGTCCCGGTAATAATCCCCCGGGAAGAGCCGCAGGTTGCAATCCCGCCAAATTCGAGCCTGGCTGTAATATTCGTGCGCGTCATCCTTTTGACGTATGCCAAATCGACCCCAATATTGAAACTGGTCGCAATAAACGGAAATCTGGCCTAGATTCCAGGCGATTTCGGCCCAACCAGTGGTCATTAGCTCGAGAGTTATTTCTGTAATTTTGTGATGCCGTTTGTCGAATCTGTTTATAGCGGTGTCGGCCTTGGCAGCCGCGACCTCCAGAGCCAGCCGCAGCTTTGCACCTTTCTTCCACATTTGGTCACGGTGCCATTGGTCTTCGTTGGTGGCTGCCATTGGTCTAGCTGAGCGGGAAGCGAGAGGTTGTTGTCGAGAAAGGGGTAGATGGATCTAACTGTCTACAGAATCAGAAAGTCCACGTTTACTATGATTCTTTTCCTGGATAAATATCCATTAATATACCCATCGGTCACACTCTGCAAGATTGGCCAAAGTCCCAAAGATACTCTTAGCTTCTGACCGCTTTCCTTTGTAGAGTTCCCTTGTCGCCGCCCTTTTCCCTGATCTACCTTCGAGTGATTGACTCCCGACACTGCTATGCCTGAGACTGCTTTTGATGGGAAAGAATCCGTATTTCCGCTGTGAACTAGCACTATGTACAACCTCGTCATCTAGACGACCAAGTAGACCTTTGTTTTCGGTGAATCCTTAGCAACTTGTAGCGTTTGCTCCGCTGATCCAACATCAGGGAGCGACAAAAAAACTACCGTCGCTACAAGTTATGCAATCTGCGAGTGTAGGCAAAACGCCACTTCTTGGGTTCGCGGTCGCACGCCACTAAATACAAGATGAGTTGGACTACGGGATCTAAAACGACGTCGCTGAGCCTAAGTGCGGTGAGCCGGATGGACCTCGGCCCCTTAGGTCTCTTGAGGATCACTGATAGATTCCGATGCCAGGAAGTTCCGCACTTGGATCGACACTGGATGACGCAATTATGTTCGATGATGCAAACACATCCGCTTATTTCCACTATCGAAGCTCTGCAAAAGGGATTTGAAACTTAAAGCCACCACACCGGATCCATGATACTGCTTCTGGACAGTCAGCAGTTGGCTCTGGAGTGTCTCCTATCGTGACATAAGCCACTGAGTGCCTGAGGCAGCTGTCAACATATTGCTTCGCCTTCGCTGCCCTGATGCTTCACTCAGCTTTACCCAGGGTATGTGGAGAACCATATCTGCGGCAGTGTATGCACATGTCGCCTCGATCTGTCGTGACCTAGTAAAGATTTACCACGCTAAGCGAAGAGGATCTGCCGCAGATAGCGGGACAGATTGATTCCGGGAAAGCTGAAGCGATGGGTTTCTGGAATAACAGACTTCTAGGCGACACACTGAGAAGGGCCTTGCGCAGGATATCGGCAACGCCTTTGATAGAACCTGCTTCAGATCCACGAAGCCGTTCGCGATATTTCAACAAGGCCATGCAGTCTGTGGCCAACAGTGAATTCGAAGGAGCGCCTTCCACGTGTTCACAAGTAGGCATTCCACCTTACGGAAGAACTCGTACGGAGAGCGCTTGCAAAATCAGGGTGTCCAGACTCCAGACGGTCCAGATGCAACGATCTATGAGGCATATCGAGCGAAGTACAAGCATTTAAAAGCACATAAAATCCCGGATCCCAGACAAACGCAACTTACACGCAAACGAGCCTCGACGCCATCGCGAAGCTCATTGACACAACCATCCTTCAACCCCAGTCTATACTCCTCCGCCCACTCTCAGCCTTAACGACGACCTGCCTCACGCCTTTGCTAAGACGGCATCCGCATCAACGCCAACCTTGTCCTTCCAGATCTGCTTCATCTCCTCCCAGATCTGCGCGCCTCTCGCTTTCCCCTCGGCGGACAAAACAAAGTCGGAGGGCCTGTCATCACCGCGGGAACAAGTCAGGATACCGGAAGCTCGCAAGGAACGAGATTGAAGTAGGCTTACTCGGTCACTTCGCAGGTGTCAACGTAGGAACCGGAGGGCATGTTGTGCGTTCCCGCCCAGACGAGGTTCCTCGATCCAACTTCTGTCGTTCTCGCAAGAAGCAACTTGAACAAGCTACCAACACGTACGAAATCGTCAGCGGCCCCTTCATGCACCCGGTACATGTGAAGAGCGCAAAAAGACTCACTGCATGACCATGCCCTTGACGCCAACGAATTCACGGGAGAGACTCGAATGGCAGAATCCGGGATTGATAGAGTTGACGACGATTTTTGGACCTGCGAGGTCTGCAAGCGTAAACACGTTCAAGACATTAACAGCTATCATTTGGGTCATATATCAGCACATCCATCGACTAATCAATCAGGAATGAAAAGGTTCGGACTCACCCTTGGACTCTGGATACCGCGCACTGCCCACGAAAAGCGCTTCCTCTTGGAAACACTGCAGCGTGTCCTTTCGACCCTCCTTCATACCGGGTAAGATGTCGTTGATCCAGTGATGGACCTCGGAAGCCACGATCGAGAGGTGCGGTTTGAGATTAGGCGAAGTGGGCGGAGCTGGGAGGCGGGCCGTTTGACGGAGTTTAGGGATGAGGAGGACGGAGAGGAGGGAGTTCGCGATGTTGTTTACCTGAGAGCTGTAGGCGAATATTCAGCATGGGTACATTGAAAGCCATCATAAAGCTACTAACGTCGTTTCAAAACCATCTTGAGTACGGGCGAACGTTTCAGTATTGATTCCGGCATTCGAGATCTGTCAAAGAGAGGATCAGCAAAACTCAACTCCTAAAGGGAAACAAGACATACCACTATATCCAATCGATCCAATTCCTTGTCGACCCTATCCGCAAAATCCTTGACACTTTGCAACCGTCCCAGATCAAGCTTCCATACTTCCGGCACAGTATGCTTTCCCTCATTCGCAGCAACGATCTCTTGTGCGGCCTTTTCACCAAGACCGGTATTGCGGACTGCGAGAATCAGACGAGCAGGGTTGTATCTTGACAGCGTCTTTGCTGCTTCATATCCCAGACCGCTGTGGTACAATGGTCAGCAACGTCATCCTGATGGCCAAGAAGAATACAGACGTACACATTCGAACCAGTAACGATGACTACTCGTCCCGTCATGTCGGGGCAATCGACGTCAGGGACAGCTTTATACTGACGACGGACAAAGTCGAGGAAGGTGTACCGCATGATGGAAGAATACTGAAGGCGAACAAAGATCTAAAGGGGGAAGAGACGTTGATGCCTCATGATCAGCAGACGCAAGACCATAAATAGGGAATTCGAGTCACGATGAGGACCGGACGATTGCTATACCTTGCAGCTGCCTCCACCTCGGCCCGGCGTTGCTTCGTCGCCGCCGCGTCGCACAAGCGTCGATTGTACACGCGTTCGTTGCATACCTCGGCGGCTCCTCGGCATAAATCAATGACAAGACGGTTACAACCTCAACGTCAAGACCCGTTTGAGAACGCTCGGTGATGTGGTCGCTGATCATGGATGGTGATCCTCCTTGTTGGACAGTCTCTTCTGCTCCAGCAAAGAAAGCTGCAAAGAATCGCTTATGATGTTCATGTCCAACTGTGGTGTGTTGTTTATATGCGAAACAAAATTTGGTAAACAGAACCAGCTTGACGCTTTGCGCTTGAGACTTTAGTGTTGTCCTCAATCTACGTCTGGGAAATACTCAGCGTTGAAGCCCTTATGAGCACTTCTCGAGAATAACAATGTATCCTCCCTCACAGCCATCTTATGGGTGGGCAGCGCCTTTCTCTTTAATCGCTGCATTCCTTCTACCCGTCGGCTTCTAACCCTCGATCGAGCACATCCGTCAGCCCCGCTGCACTCTTCTCTCTTGTGGCCATTCCCTCACCTTCTTCTCTCACATTTCAGAATGAAGACCAGACATGGAGAATATCAGACAAGGTCGAACTGCTCTTAATACCATAGTCAACAATGAAGTAGCGCAGATACTGGAAAAGCTACTCGACGCAGTTCCGAAGTTCGTATTGCCCTCCGATGATCTCAGCGCCGTCAAGCTCGAGAATAACGCGAAGTGGTCTCCACCAAAGCTGAAGAGAGGATAATTAGGCAAAGCTCTACATCTTCCTGGCGATCGGACAGATCCCTTGTTGGGTGGAGTACAGGTATGACACGCACAGCGAAAGAGAACGACGCAGCGCGGAACATTGGTTCATGGAAAGGAACGCTGGATGTCAGAGCGGCGGCATTTGAAGAGCACTACAAGAAAGTCGATATCGCTGGTAAGGCCCCTCGTGACGCTTACAAGGCCTCCTGAACGGAGGTGACCCCTCGGTAAGTCAATCTGGCGGGTCAGGTTATGGCACCCTCGAATATCGATACGCTCGAGATTCTCGCACGCGTCTTGAAACTTTTCCAAAACACGTCGCACAACCTTGTCGTCGCCGGCATCAATCTTGAGTCGTTTGACGGGTGCAAACAAGGGATAGTAGGCCTTTGCGATGTTTCCGGCTCCCGTGACATTAATCTCGTCAATGACGATGGTGTCAAAATTTCCTCCTGATCGTTGAACCCATGCCTCTCGTTTGTCAACGGCATGCCCTTTGAGTTCTCGATACTTGAAGGACAAGGTGCCCCATAGGTCCCTGCAGTTATTGTTGAGTGTTTGCCGCCACTTCTCGTTCACCCAACTGCATTTGAGGACATAGTGTCGATCACCTGCTAATCCATACTTCATGATCGAGATGACGACTTCCAACGTGAGAAGATCCATCGGATCCGCTCGAAAGACGTGGGCCCTCATATTGTCCGACTGTTCTTTGAGACGAGACAGCTTGGCGAGGTCTGCCGACCGCTCAGGCAAAGGCGATAGCGTGACAGCTCGTTAAAAGCAGTTGTGGGCCTTGACGTATTCTCTTTCTTGCTCGTAGCAAGTAGCCAGCCGTAAAAGGAAGGAAGGCTGAAGTGGATCAAGTGTCACGGCCGAGAGCGCTGCCGCTATTGCTTGCTTTCAGTCTTCGTTTTGCATTCGCAAACAAGCGAGCCACGTATAGAGCACGACTTCTGTTCCGTCGCTTACGTCGATAGCCTACACATGGGAAGAGTACGAAACGAAGAGACGACCCGAGATTAGAATGGTGCGGTCTTGATTCGGAAGGGGTGGATTCCGATACTTGCAAGTAGCAAATTGGCTTCCGCTTTCGCCGACAATTCTTCATCTGTCTCTTCTTCCTCCATACCTTCCTCCTTTACCGGTTCCCGAATTGGGTTCCAACGAAATGCATCCATGACTGCTCGATCGTGGTTGCCAGATCGCAATACCCCCTTATTTCGTGCCTCTTCGCGTTTCTCCACTTCTTCCAGCTGTCTGCCTGCTAGCTTGAACGGAACCGACCAGACGGGCAGTTGGCCTGGGAATTTGGCAGCCAGTGCCATTGGAACGTGCTCGGTCATCTCCCTGCTGTGATCACGGCTCATCTGTGCACTTGAGGTGATATACCTCGCCGTTAAAGAAACTGGAATAATAGCGGACGAGAGCGAAGATGGAAGGCGCCGTTGGCAGTGGCAGGGCTGTCGCTGGGAGGCTGAAACTGCTAGATGTCTTTGAGTTGGTATGACAGCTGGTACGACGGTCAACGGTATGTCGCCCTGAACACGATTCGAAATTGAAGCAGCTACCAAAGTCCAACTTGTCACGCTGCTGTCTCGTCGGGCGAGACTTCTACGTCATATCGTATCGCGTCGCGCCGGAGCCCCTGAAAAATAAAACGAATCAACCACCCAGCGGTATATAACTCGCACAGTCCATAGATGCTTGATACCACGATGCTAGCTGCAAAATCTGCTACAACCTCTATATATTGATTCACTGATGCTGTGTCCCGCGCCGCCCCTGCTACTCGTGCTTGGCCGCTCCTCCGAGCTCTATTTGAAAGCCATGCCGCGCTTCCTTTTTTGGTATCCGATCCGAACTGTACTGGTGTATCTTCAGCCCTGTGACCCCTCGTTCACAATCCAGGCGACCGGATAGACCTTCTGAAACTCTCCGTCCTTCCGCGCCTCTAGTCAATCGCCAAAGACTCTTCTATTAGTTGGCCAGTCGCCTCATAATAAGCTCGTACCTACACAAAGAAACAGGTCAATACGTAGCATGAAGACCGGGAAACGCAGACAACTCACGTCAACATCGTCACCGCATTACTCGGCACCGTCCGCACCAAATTGATACCAAATCCACGATAAAAGCCCTTCAACCCGCTATTCTTGAAGATAAACTTGGCCTCCTCGATCAAGCCCTTTGGTAGATCCTTGGGTATCGGTTCGACCGCCGCCAAGGGGTTCGCCAAATGCGTCGAGAGCTGTCCTTGGCGTTTACCATGTTCTGTCCGGTGGACTTGTAGCCGTGTTCGGAGGACTTCGTGAGGGTAGGTGACGCACGACGCGACCATTTTGGAGGATGCCGAGCATGTGAGGATGGTGCGTGAGCTGAGGGGTGTGTTGTCGTCCGACGCTTTGGGGAAATCCAGATCAGTGACGGCGCATTCGACAATATGCAATGTACGCTTACCTGCCCAAACCTTGAGCTGCTCATACATGGGAAACTGTACGGCCACGTGGGTGACCCCCAATAGACTAGGTGCAAGACCTTTGTAGAATGCACCGAGACCTTCGTCGCGATATATTGTTCGACAGGCGTCCAGAGTGTGCTTGTACCGTCTCTCATTGGGCGACATGACGGATTGAGTCTAACAGATCAAGGGATCAGTTACAATCCGCGTCGTAGCATACACGCGGACACTCACCATGAACCGCGTCCTAATCACCCACAGCGGGTTCGTCGCAATCGTCCCCGTCGCACCAGCCGTCATAGCGGCCAAAATATGCACCAACCACTGTTCATTCGTCCCCACCCCCTGACCATTCACCAATCCCGACCCTATACTCTTCCCCAGCTTATCCTTGACATCGTCATACACGCTAAAGTATATCCCCCATGTCGGAAGGTACCCCAAGACTGTAGGTCCCAGTCCACGGTACATCCCACGAATACCGCTCGACCGCCATATTGTCGTGATCAGGCTCTTTACTGATTCCGCAGGTGCCGAGGACGGGGAAGCCTGAAGACGTGTCTTGATCACGTCGAGGGGACACGTAGCGATACTTGATACCAATCCTGCTCCTGCACCGGCGATCATACTGTGATACATGTTGGGGATGGATGGGGTATGTCGTGCGCTTTCGCCAGAGGTCATTCGGTTCTTGCCCTTGATGGGAGAAGCGAATGCCGTCGGCGGTACTTCCTGGATTTCACGTTCACGGGCCATGGCGGAGGACTCTGCGGGGCTTTCTTCCTTGAGAGCGGTCGACATGGTGGGTGCGGGATGCGTCGTGGTCCCTGTACTGAGCGGCGAACGCGAAACTATATCCCAGTCGTTGATGGCAGCCGCGCTGACGCACTCGAACTCAGGACAGTGGCTTGGACTGCACCACTCCTCGTCCAACCATGAGCAAGGTAGAATACTGGAATGAGATTAACAGCCAGGGGGAGCGCAACCCGGTTCGATCGCACTCCCCGCGCGCGTCATTCGCTTGCATGGCCGAAGCGCGACTACTCGTCGTCGAAGCGCATGTCCGGCGGGTTCCGGGATAATTGGTTGATGGTTCATAGTATAAACAATTGAGGAGGAGTTGAGAAGGAGCTCAACGGCGGTGCGTGATTAAAGTGACGGTTGTGCGCTTATTCAGAACGTCCGTCGACTGTACAAGGGTATCATCCTTGGACACACACTCCATCTCTATGATTTCGTTGACTGCGACTGATAAGCATATCTCGGAGGAGCCGTCAGGGGAGAGCTGTGTGCACCCGCTCGAGATCAATTACACAAGATCAATTTGTACAGCGGGCGTTTACTCGCTAAGGACATTCAGCTCCAGCCATCTGTTACCCGTCGTTGACAATTCGACGGTAGCGATGGTTTGCGCCCCTACATGAA
Source organism: Naganishia vishniacii ANT03-052 (assembly GCA_015708705.1). Lineage (NCBI taxonomy): Eukaryota > Fungi > Basidiomycota > Tremellomycetes > Filobasidiales > Filobasidiaceae > Naganishia > Naganishia vishniacii. The sequence goes on from MU158407.1 coordinate 117,594, forward strand.
TTTCATGAGGTCTCGTTGCTCCCCATCGAAGGTCTGTTCTGCGAAGCATTACAACGCTTGTCGCCACGATCTACCTCACGGAACGACTGTGCAGCCTTGTTGCGACAGCGCCGTCTCTTGCTGCTTCATATCCCACTCCTTGCTTCTGTAAGCTACCAAGGGAAGGTGTCAGCTTTGCTCATCTTATCACGCAATTACCGGCCACCACGATACACCGAAGAGCCGATCAATGGATCCTAGTGTGACAGCAAAATGCCGACCACACGAGCGTTCACTGACTATCTTCGCCGTTGTCACTGAAGCAGCGATGTCCACAGTGGCCCCGAGCAGGGAACTTGAGTTGTCGCGGGCAGAAGATGTTTCTTAGTCTCTCAGAATACCCAGATAGCTCTGCCGTTGTATCAGGAACTAGCACTAGCGATGTACACTTGTTACTTCAGACGGAACTCGACTGATACCGAACTGAAACGCGAGGAGTAGCTAATTCTGAGAAAGTCTTGCACTCAAGGTAGCTTTGCACTCTAAAGGTAAGTCAAAGGGTGAATCAACAAGTTATCGTGCTATTACGACTGGCCAGAAGGGCCGCTATATATACGAATTCTGAACGTCACATGTTGTCTGTGTGGAGTAAATGAGGCAAAGTTTGCATCACCACAGCTTCTGCATTAACTTGCAAAGTTTGCTTTTACCTGCCAACTTTGCATTGCCTTGCCAAGTTCGCCTCACCTGATAGACAAGGAGCCATAATCTTGTGAAAGATTTATCCAGGACAAGCCGTAAGCAAAGCTGAGCCAGTCACGAGGGTGGCGCAGCGATAGGTGTGACTCACTAATCTTAAATGAGCAGAATATAGCTGGTTGGACCGCTATATACACCCATACAAAATGACGGTGGATGCCAGCTTTCCCTAGGAAACTCATGATTCCTTCAGTGGTTGATGCCTCTACAGGAAAAAAAGGCGATGTCTGGTCATACGGTTGCAGAATCGGCGGTATGTGTCAAGAAGGGCAGGACTCACATGCCGGAGAGGGATTGGGATGCGTCACTGAGTCCATTCATCTGTTACTCCCTGTCGGGAAGCGCTTGTAAGCGGGGCGACGCAGGCACACGCAAAAATTGCAGTGGAACGGGCAGAAAGAAGCCGGCTCATCTCTTCTGCAATTAGGTGACTGGTCAGGAGCCGAGTCTATAGAGCTGCCCAGAGAAAGAGCGGATAAGCACTTAAGAGCTGGGTCACTGGCAGGCGGCAATTCAATAAGGACAAGATGTTTTGGCACTGAGATAGGCTTTTCTGCTATGGTACAACAAGTGCCGCCTCCTGGCTTCTTTAGACAGTTACAACATTCCGCTGCTCGATTTGTACTTGGTTTGTGTTTCCGATAGTGTACAAATGAGGCTCCCAAGCTCAAGACTTTCTGCTTGTTCTCCTTGGTTTCGCTTCCCTTAGAGCATGCAGGAGCTGCCATCGTGTGTTAGCCCTCTTGTGCCTTCCATCGGCTTGTGTCTCGATTTCTCCTTATATCGGTCAGCTTCACCAGTTTTCGCATATCGATAGAGGTGGTCCTGCAGTACGAAACGCCACGTCTTTCTCACATTCCCCCAAGCTTCTTCACAGGCCTTGCTCATTTGACAGCTGTTGTGGCAGTACCTTAATGCATGGCATAGGTAGGAGTCCCACACCGACGCGGCATACATGTCGAGAAGCTGCCTTTGACACTTCGGGTCGTTCAAAATAATTCTGGAGACAGATCGCCATTTGTCGAGTTTCTCCATAGGGCGCTCAGGTTGGTTCTGATGGGGCTGGCCTTTGGGTTTTGAACTGACTGAAGTGACATAAGGGAGCTGTTCGTTTGTGAAAGGCGGATTTCGGGGCGCCACGTCGCTCAGTTGATTGTAGAGGGTCTCAACGGCGTCGTGAAAGGCACGGAAATGCTTTAACTCGGTGTCCGACATCGGTCCGTTAATTAGCGACGCCATCTAGTCGCGGGTGATGCTGATTCCGGTGTGATTGCGTGATGCTTGATAATGATTGCCAGTTTGGGCGGGCCGAGATAGGACTGGAAGTGAGATCCTTCCTGGCAGAAGAGGTGGCTTGTCCGTGTCACGCTATATGTAGCCCTTTGGAGTCAAGACATGAGCGATCGTTTCCAACGCTTTCTGCTCTACACGAGACTTTCCTTTGCGCGTGGTCCCGGAACCTCCTTGAATGAAAAGGATCAAAGTGGAATCCAAAGGAACACAGTTGCACAGTATTGTACAGACTGCTAGGGTCAAGTGCAGGGGCCTGCTTCCGGAGTCAATGACGCCACGACAGCGCGGATCCTCGCGTGATATTGGCTATCTTCAACCTTTCTTGAAGATAAAGTTGAGAAGGAAGATGACGGTTGGGAAGATGACCTCCCACCAACCGTAAGTGAAAATTGAGATAATGTAAACTGAGTTATATCCTCACCCAAGCAGTCGTTCATCGTATGCTCATAGGACTCTTCCTGTTCGCCACTGACAATGGTGCAAAGGCTTGGCCCGTATAGTCACTTGAGCCGCAAGCGAAGAAAGGTCAATATCGCCTTGAAAAACGCACACATTGCCGAAGAACAGTCTCGCTACCCCTCGGGGATATGGGGAGAAGGTGGAATTCGAAATACCTTGCCATTGCTCAGGCACTGCGAATCAAGAAAACGATCTTGGGTTTCAGCAGCCGATATCCGCAGATCCAAAGTGTCCTCCATTCCATGAGGCATCTTGGTTATTTTCTGGCGATCATTCTACCTTTCCTGGAGCTGTTCCAAATCATCATTGGGGAATACTCCAAGCAGATCTACCGCGCATCGTATCCTGCCAGATCTTCCTCATGCGATAACCGAGCGTCAACGGCTCTCGGATACACCTGGCATCAGCCACGCTCGGAAGAGACCATTCACCGAAGCTATCAAAATCTACAGACGCAGAGCCCTCAATAACGTTTGGGTTTGAACTGCGTATATGTTGGATTCGGAAAGTAAAGCTGCATCGCTCAAAGCTATGCTTAAAGCCAACGGCAAAGACACGAATGGACGAAGGACAACGAACTTAACTTCATGGATCAAGAAACGGCTTCCGCATACGGAGAAGGACGCCAACGTCACCTTCATATCAAGCTCCCAGTCAGTCGAGCGGGGCCTACAACACACTCGCCATAATGAAGTCGCATCACGTTGCTCTCATGTGACCTTCCAATAGGGGCAGGCGTCGCAAAACCCATGGGATCTGTGCAACGCCGAGCCATCTCCTTTCGGCGATCCGTCCGCCAACGACACCATCCTCGAGTACTGGGCTCGACATCGGAAGTCTGCCAAAACGATGCTTCTCGCCAAGTTGGCGCGTGATACTGGGCTTACCAGGTTCCTCGACTAGCGTGGAAAGACTGTCTTCACAGTCCGGACTGATACTTCAGGCCCGTAGAGCACGTCGTCTGCCGCGTCGTGTTATACATCAGACGTCGCTCAAGGTGTGGGATAGGGAAGGTTATCGACCTTAATAGGGTATAACTAGCTAGCTGAATGAAGGCAACTGGATAATGAATAGAACCCTCGGCCTACATGAATGATTCGGAACAAATGAATAAAAAAGTATTCACATCAACGTGAATAGATATGAATTGTATATTCACGGATTTGAGGTGAATCGGATCTCGATCTGAATACCGGTCTTCTTTGCTACGTGAATAGAAAGTGTTCAAGGTGAATCATTCATTCGGAACACTACAGTGAGTTCCAATCCATGTTGAATATCAACACGCTGCTAGTATTGGACATGTCTAGAGAGAAAGCGGGAAGTTTGTTTGAAAGCTCTCTCGACTGTCAATCCATTCTGCGTTGGTGCCTGGTTGATCGCGTCATCGAGAGTTGTCTCGCGCTCTTGTTGTGCTCCTTTCGCTGCAAAAAGAGGATGAGGAGGCGCAAAAACTCTAGTCCTGAGGAGGTATATAGGGCCCACTCGTGACGTGACGTCAGTTGGCTGACTGTGTCAACACCACGGATCTAAATCCTTTTCACGTTGAGGTTTCCATGATCACATCCAGACTCGAGATCCTGGGTTAATTCGAGAGAGGCGCTCATATGCGATGTCAGGTAGCCTGCCAGAGCTCTATTCAAGCGGCGCTATCAACGCTTGCCCTGGAATTCAACATCACGGCGTTTCTTGCTTTGAAGCCCGACAGAGAATATAGACATCGCAAAAAGGAACGAAGCAAGAAACAGCATATCGTTCTATTTTGATACACCCCCTCAGGCAGGGGTTCGTCCTTCTCCTCCCAGGTGACTGCTACTCCCCCTTGGTCCATTTCATCCTGGGTCTCGGGATAGCTTAGACCTTGCTGAATTCGATCTCCTGGCTTCGGCCCATCTGCCTCCGCGTCTGCAACGTGTCCAAAATGCTCGTCCGGGTCATTTCCCTAATCCTGAGTCTTATCCTTATCCTCCTCATCCTTATTCTCATCCACATCCTCATTCACATTTACATTCTTGTCTTCATTCACATTCACATTCCTATCCTCCTCCTCGTCTTCATCTTCCTCCTCCTCATGTTCCACGGCATTTTCAGACTCCCTTCTTGAATGATCGCCTTCCGGTACTAGCCCATCGTTTGCGCTGACTCTCCTTTTAGACTTCTTCCTCCCCAGACCTACGCGGCCCCCTTGATGATCATCCGTGATCTGATTACTTGTTGAATGCCGTCTCTTTGTCTGCTCGCCTCGAGCCGCCATCATCTGATTGTGACGTCGCTCGATGACCGATAGTGGTGACAAACTCTTGTGGCCCTCGTGAATACCACTCGTCGAGCTGCAGAAAGGGGCAAGAGGGACCCTTCGGCATGCCCGCTTGCATTGCTCACAGTAGCCACTTCCGAACCATCCTATGCGTATTGTGTGTGGTCCTGTGGACAAAAGGATACAACGGATCAGTCCCGGCCAATGTGCACTTTGTAAAACTTAAACTTGCTTCATATTATCCATTGTGACATTGAGCATTTCAGCTACAATTCATTCCCGATGTGAAAGAAGAAGGGTAGCTAATCCTGAGAAGGTCTTACACTCAAGGTAGCTTCGGAATTGAGTATAAATCAAAGGGTGATTCAATAGTTATGTAGCTAGATCAGAATACAAGTGAAAACGGCTGCTATATATACTTATCTGGGCTAGCTATCATTCTTAAGGTAACTGCTGCTTGATGAGGTGCTGCATGATGACGCAATGCTTTCTGACGAAGTACTGCGCGTCGAAGTATGGCGCCACGAAGTGCTGCGCGGCGAAGTGCTGCGTCACGAAGTGCTGCTCGGAGAAGTGCTGCGCCACGAAGTGCTGCGTGGTGAAGTATGGTGCGGCAGATAGCTTGTGGTAGTTGATGAAGACAAGGGATGTCATCATCGACTACATACTACAAGGAGCCAAGCGGTGTCTCCTACAACCTTAGCCGCTGTTTTGTCACGCAAACTACCCCCTCTGATGCGTGACATTCCCTTGGGGGTCGCCAATTAGCGCCAGTTTGACCTTTTTCTTGGGTCAAACCGCGGAGTGTATAGTGGCACAATATATCGGCCGGAGCCTCAGAGCTAGCCCCAGCAGCTGCCCCAGCGATGCTCAGGCGGAAGCTGTTCGCGGTTTATGCACATCGCCGGCGAGTTATGGTCCCGTCGGCGCAGCGTCGCGGAAGCCCTTCACATCATCGTTGATCGGATGAGCCACTTTGCAAGCCTGCCTGCACGCTTTCAAGGCTGGTAGGCTGAATCGCGCCCAGAGCTCCTCATGTTCGAAAGCCCACGTCGCATCTGCCACGAGAAAATTGTATCGTGTCGTCTCGCAACAACAACCGAGGCTTTGAATATACCCTCGAGTAGTTACGTCCCGGTCCTTCCTCTCAGAGGGTTAGTCGTCCCGATTCCTTGCACTAACCCATCGCTGCGACACATCATTCCAACAACGGTTCAAGGATCGACCCTCGTTTTTTTTTTCGGACCAATCTCCATCCACGCTGAAACAGACACGCGAACTCGAAACTTTAACCATCCCGAGGGAACAATACCACGTTGACTTTGCTATTGGCTATTGGACACCGATCCGTCTTGCGACAGCATAGGAGTTACTTGGATACTCTCGGTCAACGACAGTGACTTCCCAAAACAATGACCAATTGCTAGACCGCGCTCTTCGATCCACTGTCATCGCCTCGACTTTATTCCTCAACATCAACATTACAATACCCTTGGAGCAGGAGTATTAGCGATCGACTAGGCAGCAAGACTACTGCCAAGATCAGGGGAATTTCTTTTGGACAACACCGCCAGAGTCTGCCTCATAACGCGACAGCACGTGTGTTCAGCGCGAACGGATAACCTTTCGACCCAAATCAGAGTTAGATAACGGGACTGGCATACCGTTCGAAAACATGCAACATCCACATCAGCATCATCACCAACAACACGGCGATAGTGGTTATGTCATGGCTGGTAATCGGGAGATGATGCAGGGACAGATGGATCAGGTGATAGCTAGAAGGTCGATGCATGGAGAGAACATGCATTCAGAGGCACCGATGAGTAGGGTGAGTGTCTCATTGTCTCAATATTTAACCGCGTACGGTGGCGATGCGTTCTCAAATAGGACCGCATTTGTGGGCAAGATCAGCGTTGGAACCGGTGGACGGGCCAGATTCCGTTGAGATTCGCTGCTTCAGCGCGAAACGCGTGTCCACGGCTGTCGGTTCTCAGCCGAGACGAGAGGTCGCAAGCGTGGCCGTGCTTCAGGATAGTCGTGCTTATCACTCTCCATCCAACTACAGACTCCGTCTCTTCGTCCGGAAAATTCGAACAGGAACGGTTTCCCTTCAATATCGCCCGGCGGACAGGTATCCTACCAGCAGGTCACTCTTTCGGATGGACAAAGCTTGCATCGGCCGAGTGCTACTCCTGTTCAACATCATTGGCCATCAGACGGTCAGATATCGTCTACGTCCCACTCCTCTCAATCGATGGAGATAATTAGGAGTCATTCATCTCATGGACAGCGACATCGACCCGCGCCGCTCAACCTACAGGGCGGATCACATCCACACAATTCAAACGACCGCATACAGATCGAGGGGTCACCTTTTGATCCTACTTTCAGGACCGCTTCCGCCGCAGGAACTCCTACGTATGGGCAAAGTTACCAACATCCGACAACACGCCTTCATTCGATTCCAAACATGTCAAGTCCAGCTGTTCAAAATCCCACGGCGCTTTACGGCGGTCCGCAAATGAGCCCGTACCCTTATCAACACCAACAGCAGCAGCAGCACATCCCCGTGACGGCATATTCATACACAAATGGGTCCGTACAGCAGTACCACCAATATCAGTCGTCCCCGCAATATCAACAGACACACCAACCACAGCATCCATCCCAACAGCAACAACAGTCTTGTGGGATGCAATCTCATTCGTATCTCCACCCGTCATCACACCCTCAAATGCCCCCTTTGCCGCACATGGCACATTCTGCGCCGTCTGCCATCCCGCAGCAAAGCGCCGCTACGTCGGCCTCGTATCAGCATTTCCAGCAACAGCGGCCGAATCTCCTGCAAACCGCAAGCTTCTCAGTGGAGAGCTCGAGTTCCGTCATGGAGAGACCCGAATATACCGGGTTCAGCTCGTATCCGATCAATCGCGGTCAGGACCGTCCACATAAATGCGATCAGTGTACGCAAAGCTTTGTAAGTTGGCTTGTGTTTCCAACGGGCACCGGCGTCTCTCATCCGCCGTTCCGCAGAACCGAAATCACGACCTGAAGCGGCACAAACGTATTCATCTAGAAGTCAAGCCATTCGCCTGCAGTGCTTGCCAGAGACAGTCAGTTAACATGGCTTTCTGCCATATCACATTATAAACACGATTGGTTCCCGCAGGTTCTCTCGAAGGGATGCCTTGAAGCGGCATTGGCTAGTCAAGAATTGTGAGGGAGACCGGTCTGACCCTAATAACCGTTAGTCAGACACACCTTCCGACGTGGACGTGCGATCTAACATAAAAGTTGGTCGAACAGCGGCATATGTACCGCCCGCTGGAGCAAATCGCAAAAATGCGGCGGCCATTCCCCGACATTACCAGAATGCTTCCAAGAAAAAGCAACTACAACAGCAACAAGCGCTAATGTTAAAACAAGCCAGCGAATCAAAGGAGAGTATGTCGCAGTCCGACAGATCGAAGACCTCATCCGAGCGAGAAGACGAACCGATGGACAACAAACTACATGATCATTCTGACAAGCAATACACGGGTCTCAAGCAATACACGGGTCTTTCCAGTGTCCCGGCTCTGTCTCCGCCCGCGCCAAGTACGCATACGAACTCTGGGGTGCCCTACTCTAGCGGGGGAAGCATGGCAAGGTCCGTCAGCCACAATACTGCGCTTATTACGCCAGATGAGAACGCAGCAAGCACGTCCCAGCCCAGACCATCCAGCCACTCGTCTTCTGGTCACTTTGTTACGACCTATTCCCCGTTGGTATATACTCAAGTCGTGCCGGAGAAGCAATCCTACCACGAGGTGCATCATGGCGACCATGATTCGAAACCGAAATCTGGGGAGCCAGCGCTCTCTTATCCAGGCACGCCTACGTTTGCGGGGCCTTCCGTCTCGCTTTCCGCGCCAACGGGTTCGTCCAGCCACTTCTATCAACAGCAAGGTGGCAGTCACATAAAAGGCGCAGCACATCGGCCTCATGGAGCAGCCGATGCACAAAACACCTACCACATGGCTAGGAGTACAGAAGGGATTTCGAGATCTGATAAAAACATGGGCGTCCAGAACAACCCGTATGTGAATGTTTCCGCTATATCGTCAGTAGTCGTTACTACTGCCCCGAAGCCGACAAGGAGATCTAAAGACTACTTTGATGGCATCGTCTTTTCCGATAAAAGTGAGCCATCGTTTGTAGCTGTGGAACCGTCAAGTGAGGAGACAATCGACCCCGCGTTGCAATCACAGCCACGATCGGCGGCTCGGCCCGTCTTTACGATGCCATTCGGGAATCCAGACGGACGCACTGAGCCCACCGAAAACGGGTCAATAAATCCCATGAAAGGTCATTGGCAGAGATGGTGAGTCATCTTCAGGTTTCGGTGTTTCGCAAGTGTTGACACGATAGTCACTAGGCATCGACCTTCGTTCCCGTTTCCGATGGGACAAAGTACTTCGCAGACGCAGAACGGCCTTGATGGCGCCGCCGACGACAGCAGCGTTCCTCCAGGGCAGAACTCTTTACATCCTGGAATGCAGCCGTCGCAGCAGTATGCGCGCAGCAATCTTCGTCTTTCAATCAGCCCAAACAACAATATTGAGGGATAGGACCTCCCCGGCGCGATCCTCTCCCTTGTCGTGCCTCATCCGATTCTTCACTGACATCGAGTCCACACTGTGCCTCATTTATATGTGTCTGAAATCTTCATCAACTACGTTGTACATGTTTCGCTAGGTCCGTTGTAAAGGGTGTTCAGGGTTTCCGTTCCGTGTATGCTATAAAGTGTCCGCCGGGATCCCGCCAGCTTTCTCTATCCACGTCGAAAAGGGGACAAGTGTATTTGAATAGTTTGCACAGTTTCGACTTGGTCGATGCAGCGTTGATGAAGGGATGCAGACCCCAATTCCTAACTTGCCAAGCACCCTTGCCAGGCCACGGTCCCCTTCTATCCCACGTGACGGCACATATACCCCGTGGCGCAATTACTCTACCGTCTCTCAGCTCGTTTCTCCCTATGTTTTGGGACATATCACGCCTTCCAGCTCGCCTTCCTTCACGCGACGCTTCCCTGCCTCCCGCAGCTTCCGACTCTCGTAAGTGCCCGTGGAGGCCAAGCGCTGTTGGCTACGGCTTTCAAATTCACCTTGACGGCTACTGGACAGAGGAGCAGCAAAATGGCGGAGCGAGTTGGACCTGCTATTGGACCTGCTATTGGAGCTGCTATTGGAGCTGCTGTTGGAGCTGCTGTTGGGAAGGGAAGAGTAGTGGAAGTTTGCGGAAGGAACGCGTTTGTACGCTTGTACATCTGGGAGCTGTGAAGGCTTTTTCGCTGGCCAATTCTGCTGAAATGGGTCTGGCACCTGGAAATAGGGAACAGCTGGGGGAACCATCGAGATGAGTATATAGATTGCGCGCTGATTACGTTCATTTAAAGCTAGCTAGCTTGCTAAGCTCCTGATGCTTCGTGCACTCGTAGGTGGAGACCGAAAGGGTGCGAAAAGCGAAAGCCGACACCGAGAGGGCAACGGTGGCTAAATACACAAGCTAATACGCAGATACCCTCGTCAATTATCAACGGAGAGATAGGCAGGCATCGGAGGAGAGATGGCAAAGACCTAGCTATAGCTGAGGAGTTAGCTGAAGCTGCGGTTGCTGGCGCTGATTCAGCGTTGCTGATTCCGACAGACTGCCTCGAGAAAAAGCATCTATCTCGTCTGTCCGCGCCTTACCTGTTCCTCGAAGCGAGGCGCGGTCCCTGCAGCGTACAGGCAGACCAACTTGGCAGACACGTATGACGTGAGATTCGATACTCCAGAGTCCAGGGGCTAACCAGAGACGAATCATTATAGAGCGACAAGCTGAGCGACATGTGCAAGAAGATATAGGGCGATTGGATCCAAGCAGTATCCAGGCGACTATCGCCGCTCATATATAGAAGGCATGGATTGCTGTAACCGCTTGCATAGAGTGATCAGCTTCCGGAGGCTTGAACGGCGAAATGCGTAATAAAAAAGCGCGCATACAGTAGTCAGAAGAGATCAAGAGATTCCGATAGCTGTGTCGAGTCTCGTCACTGTCTCGTCCAACCTGTCGACGATTGAGTTCAACAACCCTTGGACAACGCTGGATACCCCGCTGATAGGCACCTACATACCCCCGTATTCCGGTTGATATCTTTCGAGTCGAGGTAGAGGCATCAGGATTCGACTACCGGACCGGAAATTTGCAACAAAAGACCTGCCAACACGCGCAGGGAAACGTACCAGTGCGGACACCTCGTCGGGTCTTCATATTTTTCGACTTCACGCAGCTGGCCTGGGTGTACGTTTGGGCCTTGGGAGAAGACCCACGTATAGGGATAGGAATGGAACGATCGTGGTTGAGTTCGAGGTAGAACCAGTAGAACTACAGAGGGAAAGACTGGGATTGCGGTTATTGTGTGAGTCTTGGCTGTCAGTGCTATCCGAAATCCTTCCATCTTGCGCGTCAGTTTCGTTTCGGTGTCTCTGCCTAAAATTGGGAAATTGTCTTGATGGTGAAGAACTGCGGTAGAGGAAGCATTACGCATAGTGTGTCCGGCGCCAGCTGTTCGATCAGATGATCAGAAAGTCCTTGATGCAGCTGTAGTGGACGAATCTTCGACGATCACTCCCGAGGAATAGGTGCATCAATCACTTTGTTGATGAAGGCATCAGTTTGCTCTTAACACGTTCTACTGCGAAATGTGGATGTCGGAAATGCGTTGGAAAGAAGGGAAGTCAGTTTTCTGTGCTCAAAGCGTGGAACTGGAGCGCAGAAGGCGAACTCATGAGCCTGGTTTGGAGAGCAAAAGTGTAATCGGAATACCGTCTCGGAAATCGACAAGGAGAACCTGCGATCATCCGTGTGGCTGTTGCGAGATTTGCAAGTGAAAGGCATGGAACCTCTCAGAGGGATTCTCAGCCCAAAGGTGGCAGCGTGGGAAAGGGAGGGCCAATCTCGGCTCGATGGGATTTGACGTAGAAAGATCAACGATCTAGTAACGGGAGGAATGATCGGTAAGAGAAGACACAGGACGCCTTTACGTCGTCGAACACGCACTTGGAACCCTTCGAAGTCACCCCGTATGGGGTGGGGTGACTAACTCTTTCATTACAAGGCTTCCAGATCGAAAAGTGATCATGCTCAGTGATCATGCTCTCACACGTGAAAAGGGACAGTGCGATATACTACGTCCAGCGTGTATGACGGGCTCGCTGATCACAGCACGTGCGAGAAATCGTGCGGTCATTCTTGACCATCGAAGTGCGTTGCTCCCTGGCCTGAAGAACTGGCGCAAATGCCGTGCGAGAAAGTGGATGAAAGACGGCCCGCTTATCAGTAAACCGGTCGGCGCACTGGATCACAAGCCATCGGCTCGAGTTCGTTGCGTCTGGGCGGGCTGCGTTTTCAGTCTGGTTGACGTTGGAATTTGCGACATTTCACTGTTACATAGCCTTATGCGTTCGCTGGATAATTCCTGCAAGCACTGCTGACCCATTTCCCTTCTTGTTCTGTCTGTGCTCTTCTGAATATTCTTGTCCTCCGGTTTACCCATCTACTACCGACCTGATCCACCGGTATGAATCGTGTCGCCGATATCTTGAACGATGATGGTATCAACCAAACAACAGGCATTCCCGAGAACGAAATTTCGCTTGCCCGCAGACTTGAAGGTGGTCCGCTTCGAAACCGGGTTCAGGCGTGCGTTGATCGTAAGTTCAAGCTTTGATGTCTTGCCGTATTCATCTCACCAGGATTACATTACAGCAGGCGGCCAGCCAATCGGCCGTCCTTCAGAAGCAATCGCGACATCACCTTTTGGACAGGCATTCCTCAGTTTACCCTCACATACCCGAAGGCGTGGCTCCGCCTTGAAGGATATCAAGATCTTAAGACTTTACGATCCTTCTTACTGCCCACGAGGAGATAACAACAACAGTCCTTTACCGACTTCCGTCAAGTCCGCCGGTATCTATTACAGCCCATCTGTAAAACACAACGAAAGCGACAGGGATCAACGAGCTCGGCAAAAAGTTGAAAGGCGCAGAGGCAGTGAGGCAGATATGACCATGGGCGTCACCGGAACACATGAATCATCTGCGCGGTCAACTCCTGGTACAGCTCGACGTTCGCTATCACCGCCTGTCGCGCCAGAGAACACACCACAAAGCGGTGGCCACGCAGAGCCTCGATTCACGCACAACTTAATGGCGAGTCATCCCTCGGATTCCGTCAACAAGTCTGCTTCATACCCTGAGAGATCAGAGTCAATGACGCGGATGATATCTGAACCAAGCGTTTTGGGCAAACGCACGGCGGCGGATATGGCATTCCCAGGGTGGATTCGGCCGGGAGCCGAGTCTGGCCCGAGTTCTCATTTCGCAAAACCGCGACAGCACGCCATAGATCAAGTGGTATCGTCCGCCTTTCGCCGAACCTCGATGATATCACCAACGGATCCAGTAGACACGGTATCAGGCTCGAAAACAAACATGGGCTCGCCTCCGCCGCTGCCAATACCACACAGCCGCCTATCCAGTCAGACGTTACCGCGAGCTCAATCACCGGGTTTACAAGGTGAAACTTTGCGCACTGTGCGGAACCTGTCGGACGCCCATATGCATGCAACAGAAGAAGAACATAGACTGAGCTTGCCAGGCTTCAAGAGCCTTTTCGGGACAGCTGAAACTGGTATGTCCACGTCAGTGATCCTTTGTTGTGCTACAACAGCTAAACAAGAATATAATGTAATAGAACGACCCCAGAGTTCTCGGAATGATTCATCTGGTTTCCCAGATCTGCAAGCTCTAAGAGGTCATTTGACGATCGCTTCAATACCATATAATCGTACTCGAGACTCGCGCGATTCGGGTACGACATCATCGACAACGTGGAGTTCTCGGTCTTCATATGGCACTCGCGATTCGATATCCACCAACATCACAGCGCCCGCTTCTGCCTCTTTCGTCGCTTCGCCCGTCCCGTCAGTGGCGGACGGCGGTAAACCCTTTTCGCCATGGATCGGCGACTTGCCAACGCAAACACTCCACACATCCTCGTCGAATAGTTCAGGACCCATCGACCCGACAACCGGGACCACAGAGCGTTCTGGTGAACCCTCCCTCTCTTTCCCGACGTTCGATCTTGCGAAGAGGCCGTCTTTCGCAAACTTTGGAGCTGAGTTGGAGCAGCGTCGGGCGGCTGAGAGAGAAGGGCAAGACGCGTGGGCAAGGCGAAGTGACAACGCCCAAGTACTTTCTGCGGAACGCCGGCGCTTGATGGGAAGTAGTCCGGGACGAATGCCTTTTCGCGAACTCGATCCACCTGCTATCGCCGAATCGCCTTTCGTCCCATCACGGGATGAATCTCGTGCCATGAATTCGACAACGGCAGATGAAGCATTGCTGGCCGCTCATGCTCGGCTGTTACGGTACGAGAGTTATCCTTTCGGTTCCCGAGATGGACAAGAACCGAGGCCCGCTCAAGGGCCAAATCTGATGGATGCTCATCGCCGACAGTCAATGTTTCCCGGCCGCCAGGATAGCGCGTGGGATGCAAAAGTCGTCAACTTGACCTATTCTCCCGACATCTCTACAGTAGTCGCACTGCACAATCCCGGTTGGCAAAACCTCCCGGAACATCGGGAGCATCCGTCCTTTGGTTTGCAACGTGACATGCAATTCGACGAGATTGTGCGCAAAGCTTCGGTAGATCTCGCCAGGCGATCCATTAACTCGAGTGTGACTGGGACCCCAGTCGTTGCTGCGAGAGCTTTTCTTCCGAGTGCTTTGCTCGATCCGGCGACCCGCACGAACGCTACTTTTGCGTCGCGAGTCGTATCGGAAGCAGAGTTGGCGAATGAAAGAGAAAGGGAGCAACGGCAGCGGCTTGCTGCTCGAAACGATATCACTGGCTCGGACACTCCTCGAGGTTCAACCCCGCACTCTAGTCTAGACGAGACGATGCCGTTATTGCCACCTAACCCGCACACCGCCCCTCTGGAAGAATTAGTCGACCTTCATCAGTCTGTGGATATGGATGTCGATCACAGCAATATATACGCCGCCGCGGAACCCAGCAAACATCCGAATATCACACTGTGGAATAGCGGCCCGACCTTCACGGGTCCTCAAGCGCCTGTTGCGTCCAGGCAGGGATCTCCCCGTATAGCGGTTCCGCGTTCGAACAGCACGATTTCGGTGCCCTTGCATGACATGTCGCACGAGATTCCATCAAGCAGGCATCATCCCTACGCGAGTCCGTTCGTGCCAGAAGGACATCGCTCAGTGGTCTTCCCACGTATGGAATCTCAAGTTCACCCAACACGGGTTTCAGAACCTGTTGTGCCTTACTACGATAATCCGGAACCTTCTGGTCGGGGACCAGGTAACATCGCAGATTTCCCTTCTGTATTACGCAAAGACATCCATCCAGGCATCGTGCCAAATCCGCCACATGATTATCCAACAACAGTGTCAGGCCGACCATTTATCACACATCCGGCTCAGCAGATGCATCATCATCCACCAATACCATATGGGGTTCCACCACCCCCACAGTTTTTCGGTTCGTGGGAACCGGATAGTCGTATGGGTCTCTATACTTCTGTACCGCCAGCTCCAGCAAGGACTGTTTCTACGCCAACGGCGCTCAATCTCAACACAACATTACCGGGTCCGAGATATACCTGCGAACACTGCGGGAAAAGCTTCAGTCGCCCGAGCAGTCTAAAGATACATATATATAGCCGTACGTCTGCTCCCCCTTCCTCACGTCACCTCTTATATCAACCCGACTCTCTCTTCTAGATACCGGCGAGAAGCCGTACAAGTGCACTTGGCCAAACTGTACCCGATCGTTCTCGGTTCAGTCCAATCTCAAGCGACACGCCAAAGTACATCTAGAGAACAACACACAGAACGCCTCACCAAGCGGAAATCTCCCCGTGTACATGGATACGGGACCACTTGGTCGTGGACACAATCCGGCCCACCCTTTGTCGCGAGGATCCGAAGGAGTCAGCGCTCCTACTCCCCTGTCAACGAGCGCGTATTCCGGCAGTCTCTTGACCCCGCAGACCGCTCCGGGCTTTCCTTCGGGCTCAACGGCCGAGGATTATTTCGACCTTAGAATACGCGGAAGGCAACCCGCATCACATTCGCCAGCGCCGTCGAGTCTTAAACACCTGATAGGCTCAAAGCAAACTTCCACACCGGACAAATCTGGGTATCCCTTGTCGTCAGCTGGACAGGCGGCAACCTCGACCACTACGGGGTATCGAACTCCATCCCAGCTACAATATGCCGCGCAAGGCCCGCAGAGAAGACGGGTGTCAGATATCAGCGTCCAGGACGATTCGCAACTCCCCGCGAGAGATAAACTAGACCCATGAAGGAGGGTCCACAATTCAAATTCAGCACGCAACGAGGCCTCGGTGTCGCATTGAAAGCTGTATGCACCTGCATAGTAGGGTTGCCGGGCAAGCCCGCGATAATTGATCAGTTCACGAGTGCGTGCGATGGTCACCAAGACTCTTGACTGAACAGCCGGGGAAGTGCCCAACTGCGCGGCCGTTGCA
The DNA here is from genome assembly GCA_015708705.1 of Naganishia vishniacii ANT03-052. Lineage (NCBI taxonomy): Eukaryota > Fungi > Basidiomycota > Tremellomycetes > Filobasidiales > Filobasidiaceae > Naganishia > Naganishia vishniacii. The sequence continues at coordinate 133,946 of MU158407.1, forward strand.
GACCCCGTCAATGACGTTCCATTCAATATATCACGGGCAAACTGTTAGCTTTATAGGCTTTTCTGACTACACCCAACATCACCATCATCTATTATTCACCCTGGCTTTTTACCCATTCTTCCCATTGCCCTTTGGTAATCTCCCACCACGTCCCGCTCCAAGCGACGATCTGCCATCCGGCAATGCCAAAGTGACGAGTATCCTTGACCATGATTCCCTGACTCTCCTCATGTCCCGGCGTCGGTTTTCCAGGCACGACAGCGTCGTCCCCGGCTGCAACGTTGATAAACTTCATTTGACGCAAGAGGGCGATCAGTCCGGAAGACGCGTAAGAAGGTGTGGAGATGATGACCCTATAAATCGCAGATCGCTTGTCGGTCAACGCTCGGGAAAGCGCGTGTCGGATGAGCTCTTCTTCCAATCCCATTCCCCTGTACTGAGCGTCGACGTAAAGGTGCCGAATATGAGCGGTGCTGCCTTTGAGGTGGCTGGGATTCCTGGATGCCGGGCCGGAAGGATCCGCAGGGACCGTGACGGATGCTTGTGACTGTTTTCTTTGCGTCAAGTTGGAGTCTTTGCCCGCGGTAGCTGTCGACGTCGCAGACGACGCAACGGATTTCACGCTCTCCTCTTCACCCTTTTTCCCCTTGCCAGTCAACCATCCGAGGTTCAAGCCGCCCTTGAGATCCTCTGCACGTACACCTGAGATGACGCTCTCTAGGTTCTCCCCGGGTCGCTGATAATCCACAGCGACGAGGCCGATGACTTCCCCCCTGACTTCGAGGACTGACAAGTCGGAACCGTAGTATTCCGGGATGGAGAGGAGGTCTTCGGAGCCCAAGCGGAGTCGGAGAAGGGTTTCAAAGTAGTCGCGGTTGATGCTGTGTACGCGGTCGCTTTAGCTTTAGCTTTGGCGGAGATTGTTACGGAAGCGAGACTTACAATTCGACAATGCCCAGTAGTGGTAGAGCGGCCGCTCCGAAACCAGTCAACAGCGATACCGGACTCCACCAGATTTCGGGTGTAGGTAGCCATCCCAGCGAGTAGTCAAGGATCAGGGCGATGCTGATGTACAAGGTAAGGACAAGCGGATGGAAATAGGCTGTAGGGAGCCGCAAGATCCATTAGCATGCAACAAGAGAGGGAACATGTTGGAACCGTTACCTCGTGAGGATTGAGTCACTTACTCTGCTTGTTCGCTTGAGCCAGTCCCTCCATCACAGATGTCCCAATCATCATCCGGACAACCTTGAGGTCCTTTTCCTGATAAGGTCGGATCCCGGTCGGCTGTTCAGCTGTCTCATCAGGCTTTGCGTCTCTTGATGCCGCCGGTTCCGACATTTTGAAGATTGAAGGGGGACGCTTGCGAAGAGTGTAGTGGTGAAGTAGTCAGGGGTCAAAGAACGGTGCTAGAAGTACTCTGGTCGGGCGAGCGATGAAAATGCAGAATATGAGAGGAGTCGCTATGAATAGATCGACCCGGTATGACGTGGGACGGGGCTTGTATCGCATGTATCGTACACGTGCTGGCAAACGAAAGCTGTTGTATAAAGCCAAAAAGAAGCCTACCATCAGAAGGGGATATCGATTAGTGGTAAATCGCGTCCTTCGCATCTCCAAATGCAATAGGACGCGCCCTGGTTTCGATTACCAGTATCTCCACTTCTTTTTGTCGTCTTCCTATGGCAGACGCCTTGGAGTGTCGCTTTGGTTTTTTTGCATTATGCGCCTCATCCTTCTATCCTGGCATTCCTCGGTTGCCCATGGTCCCGTAGGTCAGTTCGTACTATTTGCTGTCCACTATGGGCAACAAAGTGTACTGTGTTTCTCCATGTCAGCACGGTCGCTTTCAGCGCGTGGGAGACGGCGCCCTGTGCCCAGCTACCAAATCTAGTCCGTTCGGAGGCCCGAATGCGTCACAGTATGAAACCCATCAGGTATGGGCGTCAAATTTCCGAGGCACTCTACACATTCCAGTGGAGCAGCAGCTACCGCAAGATCCGCATCAGACCAAACCAGATTTCTCCCACTTGCGGGCCAGGGACTTTGTGCAGCCGTCTCGGTATGGCATCTCGCACATCGTTGATCGTCTATAGTCCTATATACATTTTTCAACGCTTGCGACACCCCAATGTCTACCCATTCTTTCTCGCCTCTTTCTTCGCTTCGAAATCTCCTATGTGCATCAGCAACCTCAAGGTTATGAAGTTCACCCCAGCACTTAAGAACGTCGTCCAAGGCATTCTGACAGTCTGAATCACCTTTCCTTTCGTTTTTAACCCATGCGGCCGGATTCCAGAACCCATCGTCCTTTACATCTTGGAAATTGCCAACATCTACGTTACTAAATTGGTCCCTCGGAACTTTCATTCTTCCGACGGACTTCTGGAACGAATCGATTCCACCCATCGCCCTTTCAAGATCGAGACTGTCAACTTCACTTGGCCATATATTGCCCGCTTGACAGGTCGGAGCTGTCGTGCGTTGAGAGTCTGTCTTAGACCGTGTCGGATAACTCGCATTGCTTGACTGAGTCCTTCAAAGTCTGAATAGGTTCGATTAGCCTTTCGAACGTTCTCCCTTCCTCCTGGGCGCTCTGCTTTGGCTGCACTATCAGCCATTTCAGGCAACTCGGACCATCCTTTCTCAGTCGCAGTCTGATCGGTCCTTTTAACTTTGCTCCTCCTCTTTTCGCAGAAAACATGTCAGTCGGTCGTGCGAGGTTTGAAGAGACTGGACAGCGCTTTCGCGGTTGGGATGGGCAAAAGACGACTTCAAGATACGGAGACTGAGGTTGAGCACAGCTTCTTGCCTTGCTGACACTGACGTGCCGAATGGCTCTACTCTGTAGCCGAAAGGACCAAAGCTTGGATCTGTGACCGTCTAGCTCAAGTGCCTTGGGGGGATTTTATGAAACTCCGCATGTGCTCCTGATTTCGCCCCGCAGTAAATCACCGGGCAGAGTATGATTCCCCATACTTGAACCAGCACCTACCGGAAACGCCTGTTCGGTTTACTATCACCCGTACTACCAAATTCCCACCCAAAGGCCCCGCTCCAACCGCAGGAAAGGTAGTGTGCTATCCTGGTAGGCTGTGTCTCAACGCTAGGAATAGAAGAAAGGGAGAGTCAAGACTGTCAAAGGCTGCGCAAGGCGGAAACTCTATAGAAGCAGACCGCCGTCAATTTCACAACAAATGCCCGGTGACTCCACCAGACATAAACAAGAACACTGCGCGCTTCTGGTCAAGAATCACAGCCCAAGGGAAAGATAATCAGTTACAAAATGATGCCGAAAGCTGGGATCGCGAACGCTGAGATCATTCACGCTTGCGGGGAGTAATCCAAAAGACTAGAACGACTGCAGACTGCCCTCATAGATGTCAGAGGATCCGGCACCCCGTACGAGACGTTTGCACCCGCGCATCACGCTCTCCAAAGCCTCAGGGATACATGGAATGCACATCTGCGCCTTGTCGGATTCTACGGTCCCCTCTATGAAAGGCTCGATATGGCGGAAAAGAATTTGGGTAAATGCCTGAAGCTACTCCTCCCGACCGACAAGAAACCACACCGATGGCCCAAAAAGCAGAAGCATCTCTTCACGGCTTATAAGAACTTGGAGGCTTCCAAGTCGAACCTTCCTGCCGCAGAAGCAGAGCGCGACTTTCGGCAAAGTCTCTTTGGCACGAGTATTAGAGAGGTCGGAGCAATGAAGGAGCTCGACAACTCAGTACTGGAGACCAGGCTTTTAGTTCCCTTGAGTGCGGCAGATTTGAGGCCATTCGCCTTCACCACCACATCGAACGGGGCAGCTCCTCAATCCACCATGCAATTCAACGTGGAGGATTGTGTGCCAGTCGGCCTTTTCTGCTCTATGCTTGAAGACAGGGTCCGCGATGAGCAGGCCAAATCGCTTGATAGCGCCCCTTCGATTGAACGTGTAGTCAGCATGATCGACCGAGCTGCAACCACTTTGTTCGACTTGGCTTCCGCTATACCAGGCGATATGTCTTCGTCCGACGTAGCACCGACTGTGAGTACTGGCGAGTCGGCCGACATACAGTTGGGAAAGCCAAGTGAGGCCTTGCCACCGGGCGTGTATGTCGGATTTCCTATGACGCAATATAGCGCAAAGGGGGCCAGAGATTGCCGGAGGAATCACAGGAGAAACAATGATAGGAGAAAGTTTCATCCGCTGTCCCTACTGGTATCGGTTTCTAAAATCCCGGTCGAGGGCATCAAGACGACCGGGTTTGATGGCGAACAAGCCCCCAAAATGACGGCTTACTGCATGGATCAGTGTCTGAGGAGAATCACCCATGCGGAGCACGATGGCGATCATTTGGCTGCTCGCCGGTTGCTAGCTAAGGATTGCTTTACCTTGAGCTGTACGTTTTCACGGGCGAGTAAATGCCTCGCCAAGGACCTCTCGAACACAGACGCAAGCTCTGCGCGGACACTAGGATCCACCGGGACGTCGGTCGTTCCTACTGCAACTAGCCATGACAACGGCTCCCTGAATTGATCCTGGAGCCGTCGATAGGCAATGCTCCGTACTCTGCCTTGGTTGAAGGCTTACATCGGGGGTAATCAGAGAAGTCCCAAGCTGCTTTACTATCTTTACGGGTTGTATGTGTTTTAGAATGGTATGGTTTCTAGTATTGCCAAGTAGCATATACGAGGTACTGCCATTCAACGAACTGCTTCCACATAGGCCGCATAGTCCAATATTGATCGGCTGAGGCATCACACCCTGAGAATTTAGGTGCTGAGCCCATTGACTTATTTAGGGCTAGCTTTCCAACATCGAAAGGCATCTGAGGTCTGTACTATTGGCTGGTGCAACGCACAAATCGACCACATCGTTAGATAGTCCTCTCCCTCAGACCAGTCTGCCATGGATGCGCCTGTGGCGAAGACATTCAATATGGAATAACTACTCCATTCCCATGACGATTTCCGATGCCTACATTCACCACCAGCTTTTGTAGAATTATGAGTGAAGTTGCTGTGATCGTCCTTGCGAATGCCAGTGAAAACCATATCGAGGTCCGCTGAAGGCCCTCGCTAAGTCCGGCAACTCCACCATCCGAGAGTTACGCGGTAACTTCTTCTATTAGTGCCATACTTACAGTCCTGACGCTGACGGTTCCACAGCCTTGGCAGTTGAATTCTGACTCGCTAGCCCCCTTTCTTCGGCCTCTTGGGTGCATCCTCGAGCACAAACGACGTCATACTGCGCACAGACTGCGAAGTCGGCAAGGCATCGTCACCTTCCCTCCTCGGCACCGGTTTCCGTCTCAGCGCTGCTCCGCCGGCCATAGATGGACTGTTTGGAGATAACGCTTGACCCGTAGCTGAAAAGATGGTGTTCAAGCTTGGTGAGGTTGGGATGGTCGGAGTCCCATACGGAGGTTGGGCGTGCCGCGCTGTATGAAGGGTATCGAGTGAGGGAGAGCTCCGAATGCTGTGGATACCCCTTTCGCTGCTTGATGGGGGTTGGTGTGGCACACCGGTTTGGGGCGGCGATGCCTGCTGCTGTTGTGATTGTAGCTGGGAAAGCTCAAATGCCTGTCTATTGGTCGTAGAAACTACGACGGGATCGCTGATGATGGAAGTTGACGGGGCGTCGTGCCCACTTGAGGGACCCTTGACATGGAGGCCCTTGAACAGCCGACGCCCAAATGAATCATTGTTTTTGGGTGATTTACCGGTGAGCCCATACTCCGGCAGATCGAGCTGGGGTGCACGCTGAACAGCAACCTCTCCACGAGTGTCATCGGCCGACTTCTCCGAGACCCTTCGGTGAAACAGTCGATTGAGTTTATTCATACCTTTGGATCCCGCGGAAGCGATCCTGGGGCGTTCATGGATGGGTTCCTCGGGTGATCTGCTTAAGTCGCGGGTGTCGATCACCGTCATCTTTGCAGGCGGAGGTGTGTTTGATAGCTTCAAGTGAGGCGAGGGGGCCGTGTACTGTTCTAGATGCGGTGAAGGCGGTCTAGGCGGTCTTCGAGGTCTCCAGCCGGGCGACTTCTTGGGCAACGCTGACGCATCATCCCTGTTCTGCGACTCGTACTCCATTTGCATCATTGTCTCAAGCAAAAGCGGAATCGGCGACGTTCCATCAGGAGCCGACCGGGGAGTGAACTTTGGGTAAGGCATAGATCCATGTGCATCCGGGGTTTGAGCGAACATGGCTTCAGGATCGAGCGCGGGAGTCTTGAGCTCTGCAATACGAGGGAGGTCTGATTCGGCGGGCGAGACGATAGTCAGAACGGTATCTCCGACGCTGTCAACAAAGGCAATCAGCATTTGAAGTTCAACAGAAGAGTAGAGTGGCATACCTGTCCTCAGATGCGTCTGAAAACCTCTGTGAAGCACGATGATCGTCCGAGGAGATTGACTTTCGTTCTGGCTCAGGCGCGACAGGGGACATCTGCTCATCATATCTCGTCGGTGCTGGCATACCTGGATATACCGAGAACCTGATGTCTCGGGGTGAAAGATCGCGCAGCGCTAGAGCATGGTCCGAGGTGAGCACTGGACGACGCTGACATACGGCCGGACTTACCTTTTTCCAAGACGTCCAGTTGGCTACTTATTACCAAAGCACTACCGCGCTTGTCTGAATCGTCCATTTGAATCCCCATACCTAGGCCGTGCATATAGGGTTCATTGGGAACTGCGTCTACTTCCATGGCTGCAGCAGAATGTTTCCCGACCAAGATAGGAGGTGGTTGCAAATCTCGGTTAATAGTTGGCGATGCAAGGTCGATCGGACTGGCGAGCATCTGACCTCCAACTGGCGGAACGAGGAGTTCTGTCGTCATTTGAGCTTCATTGCTCGCTTTCAGCAGCTCGCGAACTTCTGCGGTGTCATCGAGCCCAACCAGCCCCGCTTCTGGTGAAGACCCCAGCTGTTCAAGTTTAACCTGATCGTCTAGGATCCGCTGAGAACCGATGTCCTTCCAGTCGTACGACGCTTGCGGTGCCACTGGATCGGCAACGGTGCGGCCAGTAGTGAATGCACGAACAAAGTCGTCTGATCCGTTTGGGAAAGCCTGGACAAGAGCATTTGACACGAGACGATCAACCTCGGGATCTGCCTGTTCGTCGTCGCCTTCCTCGTCGTCAAGATCGGTTGACGAAGAAGTTGACGACGTTTCGCCGTCATTGTTCTGCTCACTCTCTTCCTCGTCCATTAGCGGAGCATAATCCGCGTGTTCATCGCCGTCCTCGGGTAAGCTCTCCATTTCTTCGCTGGGTTCCGATTGCGCAAACAAGGAAGTCTGAGGTTGCAGTTGTAAGGCCCTCACTCCACTCTCGGTTTCCTGCCTCTCCGGCGACTCCGCCCAACCTTGTCGAGCTTGCAGCTTACGCTTGAGCCATCTCGCGTACCATTCTCCTCGACTGCCGGTAGTGGTATTGAAATCAAACTCGATCTTTCCCAAGATCAGCCTTTGTGTCGAACCACTGGTCGACCGCGTTCCACATGTCGAATGCGGGAAAGCTTGGCTTGCAGAGCCAGCAAAGACCGACGATGGCGAAGGCGACAGCAACGCATGCGGACCGGATATCGGGCCATCATGTTTCGTCACGGCTTGACCAATAGAACCAAACGACGTTTGTGAGCTTGCCGGAGTGAGCGCTCCTGTGTGATAAGCAACGGCTTGGTTGGATGGGATCTGCTGTACATGGTGTTGCTGCTGATTGACATCTGGGACCTGTATGATTTGCGGTAGATCGTCAAACCCTCCATTCGTCGATGTGCCGTTTGTGGACTCGGTCGAGAATTCCACAGTCGACCCAAATGTGTTTCCTGTCAAGGGATATTCGATCGCTGTTGCTGCAAGAAACTCCTCGGCGGGTTGCGTATATGTCGCTTCTGACGCACTTGGTGATTGATCAATTGGATGTCTTGACTCGAGCTCTGATTGGCGAGGGAACTGTGTGACATTCTGCGATCGTGGAGTCGGAGTACCGGTCGCTCTTGTTCTTTTCGCTTCTGCCTCGGCAATATATTCTGCCCAAATCATCTTCCACGTCTCCTCACTCAGCATACCATCCACTTCTTCTTCGGCCTCGCTGTCATCGCGCTCGTCTAGTCGATCCCGCTTTTTCTTCTCCCTTCTGTATGCTGATTCCGTGGGAGTTCGTCCAGATGCAAGAAAAACCTCCATTCCCACTTCGGACGGCAAGGTCCACTCTCTTCCGATAGCTTTCATCATCCCCTTAAAATCTGGCACAAGCGGCAACAGCTTTCCCTTTCTCCATTTCTTCATCCGTGCTGCAGACAAGACCTTGTCTAGTCCATCTGCCATCGAGTCGTTTGGTTTTGCCGATGGTGAGAACCCGGAAGCGTCGTGTCCCGACGTATCGCTGCTCGTCGAGGCTGCAGGCGCTATTTCCGGGTTCAACGCGTAGAACAAGGAATCCGGTGGGACAACAGTAATCAACCATCCAGTCGAAGCCACCATTCCTCCATCGTAACCGCTTGCCGGATTCGCAGCACTATGTGGTGAGCCAAAGGCAGTGTTCCGTAAGCTCGGAGAAGACTGAAAAGGATCCTGTTTGAGGTGTCTTGACGATAACGGCGAGTGTTTGATGGCAGGTGAGGCGGATGCCATTCGGGATCTTGATCCTGCTTTCGGCGTGCCCATTTCATCGTTGTGCACTGCTCTTTCAATCATCCCGCTTCTCAGAACGTCCATACTTTTCGCTCCAAACCCTGCTTCAGCGATGCTGCCATTTCGTGAGACTTCGAGCGACGAAAGGACCGAGTTCGAGTGAGATTGGAATTCGTTCGTTGGGTAGGAGAGCGAGGACGGCATCGACGTGATGAGGCCCATCGCTTGTGCCCTTCTGAGCGTCTTTCGAGCATTCCCCATCTCTGCAACCACATTCCCTGGGCCTCCTCGATTCCTGCTGTTTTCGTCGTTCCCGTTCGAGATTGATGTCGTCGACAACGAAGACATCGAGTCTGATCCCGTCAACGACCCCAACCTTGTGTCCCGTCCACTTTCCTGCGCTCTGATCGAAGCCAAACTCGACCTTGAGAACCCATGAAGAGGATGTGTGTGGGATATGCTGTTCCCCGCGGACCGTGATGGAGGAAGCGTTGCCGATTCGGGCATGGCAGAGCTCTGTCGTTCGGGTCGATTGTTGACCACCGCGGTGTTTCTGCAGCTCGGATTCGGACTGAGTGCGGTGGGAAGGGGTTCGACGGTGATGGGTGTGGTTGTCCAGTCTGCCGAAGCCATTGTTGGGTTGGTATAGCTGCGTTGCAGTGACGTTCCGCTTCAAGATGTCTACAGGAGAAGGTTGCTGTCAGATCTGGTTTCGCGAAGGTGCCGTCATCTCCGGTACTCACCAGAAGCCGTGCAGACTACCAAGATATCAAGAACTCGCTAAAGATACCGCCGGCACTCGCTGAGAGTGATATAATGATTAAGAAGACGTGGTTATAGTCGCCAGGTGATATGCAAGAAGATCGCTGGATATCGGGAACATTGACGTAGCTAAAGCACAAGATGATGTGGTAATCAGTCTTCGATAATGAATGCGCGATGCCTATTGTCTCTTCCGCTTTTCATTGTTCCTTCCGAGCCTCGCGTTTCGTCGCACAAGTCCTTTCACAGGACAACCCACGGATCGGACAATGCTGAAACACGAGACCACTTCCCCATTAAAGCAAGCAACTCACCGTTGTTTCCTCTCCCGTTCCTGCGCCTCTGGGCCAGTATGTTACCCACCCCTGGTCGGTCTGTATTCCGAGAACGAATGGGTGCCCTGGGCGTGCTATGTGACAATCAATCAACGAGGAACATGAACATCACGCAATGCACAATCCCCTTTCTCATCAAAATCCCTGATGGCCCGCTTTTGCTTTGTTCCAGACGTGCCGGAACGCGTCAGTTTGATTCCGAAAGCAAGGCATGAAAGACGCGTTTTCCTATTGGATATTGCCCCTATTAACGCTTATAGTGGCGGGCGAAGCGTAGAGAGGCGCAATGTCAAGTATAACAGATGGAAAGATGTCGCAAAGTTGACCTCCCGCAGGACTGCGGGATAGCATTAGTGCGCCAGGTGTATATATGGCGCGACAGTCCGACACTGCAATCCTCTAGTGTGGCCTGACGGAGCAGCAAAACTGTGTAGAGCTAAAACAGACAAGGGTCATTCACGACGCCAATTATAACAATTACACATAGACGACTATAGTCAGAGAGTCCCGTAATACTTCACTTCTACGACCTCCGCCCGTATGACATTCACTACAATCAACATGATCCTGCTTGGGTTCCATCACCAAGCTTGCTTCGTTTTTCAGGCGCGGAAGCTGCTGCAAAGGCTGTAGCATGACTCATACCGGAAGAGGAAGATGGTGGCTGAGTATGCTGAGAGGCAGGACTTGGCCCATATCTGGCGAGGTAATGCCTGTAGGACTGTTCAACCATATGGAACGTACGCAGGCTGGGGTCTCTGGTCCAAATCGGAATTGTTTGCGAAAAGGTATCAAGCTGTTGTGACAAGCATGATAGCTGTTCCAACACAGCTGCCCTCACCTTTGGTTTTTGAAATGCTCCCAGGATGACCTGTTCCCTCTCTGCGTTGCTGGACGCCATAGAATACGCAGACAACACCGTCATCTGCTCCCCCGTACCGGAAAGATGACGGCTGAGATGGCTGGTGGCTGCACTCCGACTGCCCTTTGTTCAACTTTGGTCAATCGTATTTGCAAGACGAACTGTCGCTGCTGGCTCAGGCACCTCGGTGAGGGTAAAAACGGAGACGGCCAGTGAACATCGTCCGGAGGGCGTCCACATCGGACTGGCCACCATCAGGACTTTTGTCGTGTCTTATGAACTGCGTAGTCGCAAAAGCAGTAACAGTAAATCTACCATTCGTCACCGGCACTACTGTTTATACTTAGCTGCCAATATAGCTGTCTCCGGTCTGACTCCCCTGTATTACCAACATCACCACTCCTTAATGAACAGGTGCGTCCTGCTTTGCGCGTTCACAAGCGGAAGTTGATTCTAGAAGTGGCTATTTATGCTACAGCCGGCACAGCTATCGAATTGCGTGAATATTCAGTCGATACTGTCATTCAAAGCCGCGACGGACACGTCGGACGAGAATGCCGCTTAGTATCATTATCCGTATAACTACCGCGACGGATCGAGCTTGCACTATGTGCTTGTTTATTGCGAGCAGATCTCATCTACCATCGCGGCACCGGCTCAGAAGCCTGTATTATAACCGTTGTTGAGCCTTGTAACTTTTTCATCATGGAATTTCGCCACCACAGACGGGGCTATCGATTAGTGGTAAATCATTATGTTCGCATTTTAGCAATGCGTTATACGTAAGGCCCCCGGTTCGATTCCGGGTAGCTCCACTTTTTGCTATCTAGAACCAGGGCCAACGTTTGCTCTCATTCCTGAACTTTATGTCGTCCATACCGTTGGCAAATATTCAGCCTTAACGGTCAAGGCAGGTCAATGTACTCTCTATGCCATGTCCGGGACGGAGGAAAGAATACACCTATTCCATACTTTATGATGATACAAGTGACTAGACCCTGCTATTCGACCTTCCCCGACCAAGCTCTTCTAGCAAAACGTCCTTTGGCTCCGTGCCTCGCCTCACTGCTCGCAAGTGATCTGAAATGAGGAACGCGACATCTGATACCAGGTGCAAAGTTGCATCAGTTTCCTAGCCCTTACGCAGCAACAATCCGGACTGCTCACCTAAAGACTGCTCATAGTTGAGACGCGGATCGCAATGCGAGAGATAATTGAGGGACAAGTCCTTATCCATCAAATCCATCGAGCCGCCGATGCACTCAGTCTGCGGTGCAAGTGATCAGAAGTGTTTTGTTTTGGTCAAGCAGGGGAAAATACCCACCACACTGAAGCCATCTTCGTTGATCTCTCCCGTGAGTTCCAGGTGGACACCGCCCAAGATGGTGCCGAGCTCTTTATGGATCTTCATGGATGACGAGATTTCCGAGATGATGTCGACAAAGTGTCGAGTTTTCAGGGATGGGTCCGTTTCAGAGGATTTTGTGCTACAAGACAGGATTAATGATAACATAGAAAAGAGGGATGTAGATAGACCTACTTTCCGTGCTGTATCCGGGTCAGGGGATCTCAGTCAGTCAGAATGCACGATGGAAAAGGCAACACAGTGCTTACCATGGCATCACACTGCCAAACCACGACATGCCTGGAATTCTTGACAGCCTCGATATGCCCCGGCAAAAACTTTTCCACCTTGTCGGCACCGTATCGACTGATAAGGGTCACCTTTCCGGGAATGTCTTCTGGGTTGACGACTATAAGACGGAACAACGTCAACTCCGACCTGTCATACGAGACGAAGAAACTTGTCACGTACTGTCCAGCATCCTGACCAACTCATGACCCTTCATCGTTGGCCCCACCTTGATCCCAATAGGGTTCTGAATCCCCCTAAAGTACTCAACATGCGCCCCGTCAAGCTGCCTCGTCCTGTCCCCAATCCAGATAAAGTGCGACGAAAGATTGTAATACTTTTGCGCCGCCTCTTCCTTCTTCCCTGTCTCCGGTGCATTTCGGACCTTGCTATTCGCGCGGGATGTTGATCCGGAAGGTCGTGCTGGACGAGCGAAAGATGAAGAGAATCCCAAAGGAGCGGCTTGAACCGCTCTTGTCAACGCCTCTTCATATTCTAAACTCAACCCTTCATGACTTGTATAAAAGTCAACCGTCTCCGTTCCACCTCGAGCCCCCGGACCATCACCTCGTCCTGCAGCGCCTCCCGCGGCGACGCGCATAAAGTCCAGGCTGTCCATGAGGCTGTCGATGACTTCTTCAAAGGCGGATTGAAGTGCGGGAGAGCGGACGTGGGAGAAAGACCATTGACGAGGGGTGTTTAAATCTGCGAATCCGGACGAGAGGAGGGCCCGGATGCAGTTGAGCGTGGCGGAGGAGTGGAAGTAGGCGCTGTATTGGCAAAGTAGGGATTCAGTATAACCGTCTCACCGTACTTCCGCCAAATAAAGCCAAGACGTACGACAACAACCTCTCCGGATCCGCCCTCCGATCCGTCACCTCGAACCCATTCACATTATCCCCACGAAAACTCATCACCTCCCTCTTCTCCGTCTTCCCCTCTCCCACAGGGTAATCGACCACCTCAGTCGACTTGGATCGGGGTTTCGCGTATTGTCCTGCGATTCGGGCGATTCGGATGACGGGGAGTCGCGAGCCGTGGAGGATGATGAGGGACATGAGAAGGATTCTACGGTGGGCAAGGTAAGTGGTTTGCGAGAAGGAGTGTACGGGGAGGCATACAAAGAGAGCTTGTGTTCGATGGGGTCCTATCGAAAGTACGCATGAGTGGTCATGGCAGTCTACAAGTACAAAAGTCTTACCTGGGAACATGCGCTGAACAGTTCTGCACAGTCACCACCTTGCAAGAGGAATGCCTTTCCTTGGGCAACATCTGCGAGTTGAGCCCTCAACCTGTCAATCTGTTCGTTCGAGGATAAGCATGAGGACTACGACCTATTCCTGTGGTGATGCCGCAGCTTGCCTCTGTCGGAGTCACAAGAGGAGGAAGATGTCGTAGCTTTCCTAGAACTCTACATGACGCAAGAAATGCCAGTCGAATCGTTAGCTCTGATCCGAATAACGATAAGCCAGGAAACATACTCTTCCAAATCGTCCTGATTCTCATAGACGACATCCTGGGCGATCGGCTTTTGCCTCCAAGAAGAAGGCGACCAGTCTGACATGATCAAGTGTGGGGAGAGATACTTGATTGGTGGGAAGATATCCAGTGGTTGACAGAGATGGTCAATCACCAAAAACCAGTGACAACCCCGATCGCATGACTCAAGTCAATTTACGCCCTTTATCGTGCCTGCTTTTTCGCGGTAAATCGATTTTGCAGCGCGTTTGTTTACTCTTTCGTTGAACGATGTTCTACGCTTCTGCATCATCCTTTCCTTTTCCTGATCTGTTGGGCTTTCCATTGAAGGGGTCACCGCTCGGCCGCAATTGATCACTTCGGGACTAGGCGAACGACCACTGGCAGCTAGCTAGGTCTGTGCAACTCAAGGCCAAGACCGCAAAGCCAGGGCTATAAGAGCCGCATAGGAATACATCCAAGACGTCGGCTCACAGGGAGGAATCAGCAGACGTACGAGGACGATGGACGGTAATGCAATTCAGGTAGCCAGTAAGTCCTTGAAACTCTTTCAACTCGTTCCCCCCTCATCATCTTCGATCACTGACGAAACCCCTCTCCCCACTTCAAACAGTCCGTGTGAGACCTCTCACACCAATCGAAGCCTCTCGGATCCCCGAAGCACAGCATCACGAGATCTTTTATGGTGATGGTGCACTCGGTGGGAACTCGTCGCCTTCAAAGGCAGGATCGGGATCCCCTTCCACGGGTAGCGGGTACGGGTATGGGGGAAGCGGGTTGTGGAGAGAGGTCGTCGGTGCGTCTCTCCGGGATTTACTCCTTTTTTTGGTCGGGAGGTGACGGGAATGCTGATATCCGAGGGCGCGGGGTCAGATGTCGTGGATCATCGGACGTTGATTTTCGATAAACCGGATACGAATGTTCCTAGGGCGTTTATGAATACGGGAGGGAAGGCGCCGCCGGGTGGGAAAAGGTACAAGGATCAACGGTGAGTTGGACGGTTCGTATGGTGGAGATCATCGGACTGACGATGGCCACCAAAAGGTATGCATTTGATCGGGTATTCTCAAAAGACTCGACGCAGGAAGAAGTCTTTGAAAATACGGCAAAGCCTGTCTTGGAAGGGTTATTTGATGGGTTTAACGCTACGGTTTTTGCTTATGGGGTACGTGCGACCCTCCGGACCTCCATGCGCAATCACTGACGATCTGAGACCCATAGGCTACAGGCTGCGGCAAGACTCACACCGTCAGTGGAACCAAAGAGGACCCAGGTATCATCTACCGAACGATGAGAGAACTATTCAATCGGATCGACGCCAGCAACGATCAATGGGAAACACACGTCACCGTATCGTTTCTCGAAATCTACAACGAACTCATCCGAGACTTGCTATCGGACGATTTCCCCGCTGGCCCACGTGGGGGACTCAGCCTGCGGGAGGACGAGAAGAATAGGATCACCGTCGCTGGTTTGAGTCAGAAAACACCAAAGACGGCAGACGAAGTACTGGAATACGTGTTGTTGGGCAACTCGAGACGACATACGTCCCCGACACATGCGAATTCCCAGAGTTCGCGATCGCATGCCGTGTTGCAGGTCAACATTGGACGCAGGCCACGAGGAGGAGATACGGTCGACCTCGAGACAGAGACGGTGACGACGGCCATCACGAGTGCTACGTTGTCCATTATCGATCTGGCTGGAAGTGAACGAGCGAGCGCGACGCAGAATATGGGGAACCGGATGAAGGAAGGTGCCAACATCAACAAGTCGTTGCTTTCCCTCGGCAACTGTATCAATGCGTTGTGCGTCGCCGCCACAAAGGGCAATGCGCAGCCGCATATCCCATATCGAGATAGCAAGCTCACCCGACTACTCAAGTTCTCCCTCGGCGGTAATTGTCGAACGGTCATGATCGTCTGCGTTTCTCCTTGTTCCGTACACCTCGAGGACACGGGGAACACGCTCAAGTACGCCAATCGAGCCAAGAATATCGTCACCAAGGTCTCACGCAACGTCAATGATGTGAACCGAAACATTACGCAGTACTTGAAAGCGATTTCGGAAAAGGATGCACGGATCAAGGTGCTTGAAGCCGAGGTGGCTAATGGTAGTCGCGCGGACAGTGCAGCGAGGGAGAAACGCCTGGCCGAGGGTCGTGCAGAGATGGCGAGGGTAAAGGCCGACTTGAAGCAGGCGTCGACGAGACATGCACCGGTGATTGCGGACGGGGCATTATGTCGAGCGCTTGTGGATGGTGCCGAGTTGCGGATCAACGCGTTCCAGTCCCGCTTGGACGAACTGGAGAACGTGAACGAACCCGAATTCGAAGCCGAGAAGACGACGCTGTTGAGCTTGATTGCGAGAGAGCAAACGCTGTATGCATCGAATCCTGCCAATCAATCACGTATAAAAGACGCCGCTACCAAATCCGACCTGTTCTCAGCCGTTCTGCGAGCCGCATCGGAACGCCGATTCGACAAACTCGAAGCCTCGGATATCGAGGGTCTACGCGCGGAAGCCGAGCTGCAGAGGGTGAAGAGTGAAATGCAGAGCCTGGAAGCAAGGGAAAAGGCGTACCGGGGAGCTATTGCGCACCAAGCGCGGGCTTTGACGCGTTTGCTTGGGGGAATGGTCCGGACGATGACCTTGTTGCAGGACCATGTAACAGACGAGGGAAGCGAGTTGCTCGAATCGCTGGTCAAGGAGAATGAGGGGACAATTGCCGAAGTGCTCGGAATGGGCGCAGCAGGTGAAGCGCCCGCGAGACATGTCAGTCCGATGTTCTCCGTTACCAGCGCCGTCAAGCCCGTACAGCCGCCCAAGCCAAACGCTTTCCGACGACGTATATCAACCGCCAACACGACCATTATGCAACCTCCCGCCGTCAAGCCATCACCGGCTATCAAGCGCATCCAACTAGGTCATGCGCTCGGCTCGCCTATGCGGGGACACGCATCACCGCGTAAACGATCCGCAGGGGTGGCCGCTGTCTATGCTAAGCAGAAAAAGACGCTGAGGTGGCGAGATGAAGCCGGGGAGGGTAGTATCGGAAGCGTTCGTGTGAATTCGGATCATAGCGGGACGGTAGGGACGACGGATAGCGATAGTACGCCGACGCCGAGTCCGGGATTTGCAAAGATTGAACCAATGATGGATCCCGAGGAGAATGGGTGGGTGGACGAACAGTCGGAGGAATCGATGGCGTTTGCAGACACGAGCATGGCTTCCACTCGAACGATATCATTACCGCCCGCGCGACCGATACCATCAACGAGTACGGGTATCATGCAGCGATTACCGGCGAAACGTCCGCCATTCGGGCTCGGTCAGGTAGCGGAAGAATCAAGCTTTATGGTGGATAGATCGCCCGTTCGACCCGTGGTGAATACGATTACGATGCCCAAGGCTCATGCAATGCGACCTGTTCAGCGGGGGATAGCACCGCCCTCCGCCGCGAGAGCACCGTTACAGACGAGCATGGCGGCCAATATCAATCGACAGCAGGCTTATTCGACTACGACGACCCGTGCGACTGCCGACAAACCGGTCAAGTCATCCAACTTTCTCGTGCGGACCGCGCCCCCGCTCTCCTCTGACACGGGGACCGCCGATCGGTCCATGGCAGGAGGAGGAGGGGACATCAGCGTCGTCGGCCCTGGTGGGGGTGCGGCAGGTGATCGATTGATGATTACCACCACAGGGATACTACGCCCGACTGCATCGTCTGCGCGTCGGTCGAGTCTCTCCGGCGCAGGGGTAGGCCCGGCGTCGCGTCGAGTCTCTCTTGTGGGCGCGGCGGGAGGAGGCGGTGGCCCTGGCCCCATCCGAAGGAGCCGAATGTCGTCGTCGTCGTCGTCGTCGTCTCGTGGCCCAGGAGGACTCGGCGCGATCGGTGAAGAAGCGTCTTCGTCGTCGTCTGAGCGGGGAGGGGGAAGCCATCGCGCCATGTTGCTGGGCCTACGGAAAGTCTCTCCAGGAGTTGGGGATATCAGTGTCTCCTCGGGAGGAGGCTTGGGATCGCCCTCTTCCTCTGCTAGGAGAGCCAAGGCCCGATCGTCGGTCGCTCCGGGGGGGTTGGCGGGTGGTGTTCCGGGGACGAACAGGCGGATGAGCGTGATCGGCCTTGCCGGGATTGGGGGAGGGGGAGGCGCATCAAGACCTGCTGCGGTGGGGAGGATGAGTGTCAGCGGTGGAGGAGGAGGAGGAGGGGTGAATAGTCTATTTGCACTGCCGCTTCCTGCTTCCACGA
The DNA here is from genome assembly GCA_015708705.1 of Naganishia vishniacii ANT03-052. Classification (NCBI taxonomy): domain Eukaryota; kingdom Fungi; phylum Basidiomycota; class Tremellomycetes; order Filobasidiales; family Filobasidiaceae; genus Naganishia; species Naganishia vishniacii. Next base: position 151,905 of record MU158407.1, read on the forward strand.
CGACAGGGACGAGCGGGGCGATTCCGGGCGTTGGCGGGGCGAGGTTACATCAACCGACGCAGGCATCGACGAATCGGGCTGCGCGGAGGGTGAGCGTGATGGGGACGATACAGGGGTAGAGGATGTGCCATTCATAATGTATACCGCCATAGAATGAATGGATTGGTTGGAAGACTAGTTTATTACCATGCACATGAGCTGTGGCGCGACGCGGTGGCGAGAAAGGAGGCGCACGTTTTGTGATTTGCATCCGCGCGGGGTGAAAAAGTTTGACGAGATTGGCGCGGGAAACAAAAGGAGCGGCTTGGTTGGCTGACTTTTCTTTTTTCTTTTTCTTCTTCCTTTTCCTCCCATCCGCCACTCCCCGCTCATCGGTCTATCTGTATTATTAGCTAGTCTCCGTTGCAGGAGCACACCCTGGACCCACGCAGACGCACCAAGAAAGAACGAGGACAACTCCAAGTCACCATGTCGCCCGTCTCCACTCATTCCGGCGTGACTCCGCTCCCTTCCTCGCCCTTCGTCGACCAACTCCGAGCGCTCGCCTCGGCTTCCTCGACCATCGAAGCCAAATCCCTCGCCGACGCATTCGTCCAGAGCGTCAAGAAATCCTCCTCGGAACCCATCGCGCAGACATTGTTGGATGCCAAGGTCCCCACTATTATCGAATGGTGGGCAAACTCAAAGTCACAGGCGGAACGGGAGAGCGCTGGGATCTTGGTGGAACGATTGATCAAGGGTTTGGGGGAAGGAACCGAGGGATTGTTCCTGCACGCCATTCCGATCCTCTTGAACACCTTGATGGACAAGACTCAGTCTGTCCGACAAGCAGCTCAGGCAGGCGTGAATGCCATCATCAAGATCTCGGCTCCCGAGGGAACCCGGCAGATTATCGACCTCTTGAACCAGGTGTTGGAGGATACCAAGGGATGGAGGACAAAAGTGGGCGCCTTGAAGGCGATGGAGGGCTTGGTCAAGCCCGGTGCGGATGAATGGGTTGCCGAGGAGTTGGGACACGTTATCCCTAGTGTCGAACGTGCCATGCACGACACCAAGTCCGAGGTGAGTAGCACGCATTTACTGTTGGAAACATACAGCCTAACTATCATCCCTGCAGGTCTCCACTGCCGCTGGAAAGTGCGCTACCACGCTCTGCTCGATCCTTCCCAACGCCGATATCATTAAACACATCAAGCCCCTCGTCGACGCCATGGCTTCCCCCACCGCCGTCCCCAAGACTATCAAAACCCTTTCAAACACCACCTTTGTCGCCGAAGTCAACGCACCCACGCTCGCCGTCATGGTCCCGCTCTTGATGCGAGCACTCAAGGAACGATCCACCGATACCCAACGAATGACGTGTATCGTCGTTGGAAACTTGGTCAAACTCGTCCGGGAGAAAGATGTCGCCGCGCGATACCTCTCCCCTCTGGTCCCCGGTGTCGAGAACATTGCCGCGACGGCCGCGTTCCCCGAAATTCGAGCATTCGCCAAGAGTGCGTTGGAGATCTTGATCAATGCCGGTGCCAGCAAGGATTCCGTGGTTCCGCCTTTGCGTGATGTCGAAGCGAGTACCAACCATGTGTTGGCGATCATGCTTCCCCATTTGCCCCTAGGCCACGCTTTCCCCGATAGGCCTACCGTTCCGCTCAACAAGGACTTGCCAAACGACCTGGAACTCGCGTCTCACCTCGAGTACCTCGGTGGCATGGTCGCCGACCTTGTGGACGCTCGAAAGTGGGAGGAATCCGTATGGGCCGGACGAGTGCTCGGATCACCCCTCGGTCTCTGGGTCTCGGGTGGTAAAGAACGGGGCGTCCAAGTCGCCAAATCAGTCCGAAAAGTGTTTATGGACATTGACAAGGCAAAGTACGCCCCCGACGTGAATGACGACGACGAAGAAGGTGAAATGCTCTGCGACATCCAATTCTCGCTCGCCTACGGTGGTCTCTTGCTCTTGAACCACACCACCTTGCGACTTCGACGAGGAAGGCGATACGGTGTTTGTGCCGGGAACGGTCAGGGAAAGAGTACGCTCATGAAGGCCATCCGGGATGGCAAGGTCGAAGGATTCCCGCCTCAGGATCAGCTGAGGACGCTCATGGTTGAACACGCACTGCAAGGTGAAGACGCGTCGATGGCGATTATCGACTTTATCGCCTCGGACAAGGTCATTACCCAGGGTCGACAGCAGATTGCCGAAGCCTTGCTCTCGGTCGGTTTCTCGGAAGAGAAACAGGCAAACCCGGTCGGAAGTTTGTCCGGTGGTTGGAAGATGAAGTTGGAGTTGGCGAGGGCCATGTTGATCGGTGCCGATATCTTGTTGTTGGACGAACCTACCAATCACTTGGACGTGCAATCCGTCGCCTGGTTGGAACAATGGCTCTGCAACCAGCCTCATGTCACCTGTTTGATCGTCTCTCATGACTCTGGTTTCCTCGACAATGTTTGTACCGACATTATCCACTACGAAAGCAAGACACTCGTCTACTACCCGGGCAACTTGTCCAAGTTTGTCGAAAAGGTGCCCGAGGCAAAGTCGTACTACACCTTGCAAGCAACGTCGATCAAGTTCCAGTTCCCTTCGCCCGGTTCCTTGATGGGTGTTCGATCCAATACTCGTGCCATCATGAAGCTCACCAACTGTACCTTCCAATACCCCGGAGCCGCCAATCCGTCATTGATCAACGTCTCGTGCGCCTTGTCCTTGTCGTCTCGAGTTGGTCTCTTGGGACCCAACGGTGCCGGTAAATCCACCTTGATCAAGCTCTTGACCGGTGAGACCACGCCTCAGGAAGGCAAGGTTGAAAAGCACCCGGCATTGCGAGTGGGTTACGTTGCTCAGCACGCTTTCCACCATTTGGACCAGCATCTCGAAAAGACTCCTGTCGCTTACATTCAATGGCGATACCAGGACGGTCACGATCGTGAAATGCTCGAGCGAGGTACCCGAAAGTTGACGGAAGAAGAGGAAAAGCTCATGGACACTGATATCGTCGGCAAGAACGGCGACAAGCGAAAGCTGGAAATGATCATGGGTCGACAAAAGCTCAAGAAGTCGTTCCAGTACGAAATCAAGTTCAAGGGACTTGACCATCGATTCAACACGTGGATGGCACGAGAAGACTTGATCAAGCTCGGCTTTAGCAAGCTTTTGGGTCAGTTTGATGATATGGAGTCTTCCCGAGAAGGTGCGGGTTCGCGTGACAATGCTGCCCATCTTATCCGAAAGCACTTGGAGGATGTCGGTTTGGACGGCGATATTGCGCAGTACAACGAGATTCAGGGTTTGTCGGGTGGACAAAAGGTCAAGGTCGTCATTGCGGCCGCGTTGTGGAACAACCCTCAGGTGTTGATTGTGAGTACATTGATCCGTGTTTTGCCAGACGCGAGCTAATCTCCCTCCTGCAGCTCGACGAGCCTACCAATTTCTTGGACCGAGAGGCCCTTGGCGGTCTATCCGTCGCTATCCGTGACTGGGGAGGCGCCGTCTGCATCATTTCACACAATATGGAATTCGTCAACGCGCTTTGCCCCGAAATCTGGCACGTTGATGCCGGTCGACTTACCCACAAGGGTAAGATTGCCATTGTCGAAGATGCCTTTGACGATATCAAGACTTCGCGAACCAACTCGCGAATCGGTACTCCTCGAACGAGGGCTGGAACGCCTACGACCGCTGCCGCAAGTGCTGCGGCCAGTGCCGCCACCTCGGTCGCCAACTCGGCCGCCACCTCGGAAGCCGAAGGTGATGTCCCCAGGATGCCCAGGATCAAGAAGAAGAAGATGACCAGAAACGAGGTCAAGGCGACGGAAGCACGACGGGCCAAAAGGAAGCTCGACTGGCTCACTTATGGCGGTGACAGGGAGCCGGATACTGGTGAGTTTAGTGTCTCACGTAGCAGGATTCCAAAGCTAATGTCTTGCTCCCAGATGACGAGTAATCGGCCGACCCGTTCTTGTTTTGTACCCCATATAATGTTAGAGTTAGCGTACCCACTTGTACGAGTATCGGCTAGGCAATCTGTTATAGATGCGTTATGGTTTGCATTGAATTCGCTTAAGTCTATTGAAGACGTGACCTGTGCGCGAAGCTCGAGCTCGTGACAAGTAACGCGGGACGCGAGCTCTTACATCGTGCGATAACATGGTTCGTATGAAACGAGACACCCATCGACTGCAGTCCATAATATACATCCGCAGAGGACAGAGAGGACAGATGCGCCGAGCAAAGTTGCGTAAAAACGAGAAGCAACGCCCAAGCGCAGTCGCATGTCATCATGGTCAACGTATGTAGCCTCCGCTTTTCCCCGGGTGGACAGGAGGACCGAACCGCTGCTCGTCGCGACAAAGCGCCCAGTCGACTACGAGCCCGACAAGAGCCCTAGCCACAAGATCGCCTCATCAAACGCACGTCCCGAATGCTGAACAAGCGAAGACAGTGCAACTGTCGGTAGTCTATCAACCATTCCTCAATGCTTATTACAACATACCCAGTAGTCAATCCCAGGGTTGCAGATGTTGTCTAGAGCCAACGTCACGCAATTTCACGCGATTAGCGTGAAAAATCCTACAGCGACGCCACTTAGCATTCGTATCCCAATGCGAACTGAAAGAAAGGACTAGGCATCATTGGCACATTCACCTCAGATCAGAAGTGTTTCATACCACCCGCTCGAAAGAAGTCATTGCATCGTCTCCGGGCTGTGGCCACACTCGCGGGGTGAAGCGCGGCATCTCGTTTTCAAAGTCGTCGTCTGAAAGAGCCAATACGGAGCGTCCGTACGTGTCATCATTGATATCGACCGTGTCAATTTCCGAACGCAAGGCCGGCGCGCGCTTTCGGAGAAAGTGATGTACGCGTTACCAGTCCCAGTCCCAGACACCGGATTTCAGCACATTCGGGGATGGCTTTACGCTTCCTGACAAAATCGACAAGGGATTTGCCATTCTTATAGCAGGTATCCAGCCGCAGTTCTTCGAGTTGCGGGCACAGCTCCGGCCTGTCTGCCAAGGGCTGCGTGATCCGCAGGAAAACGCGCCTTTCCAGAGTGAGAAGCTCGAGCCCGAGTTCTGATAGTACTGCAGATGGTGGATCCGAACGTGGGAGAGTCTTGATCGACAATTTCGTTATCCAACCCAGCTGATAAAGCCAATCTTCGAGGCGAGAGATATTGTCATTAATTGAGCAAATAAAGTCGACGGATTTTAGAGTCAAGAGCCTTGCGACTGACACAGGCGAATGATCCAATAGGGGTGACAAGGCGCCGAATCGAGATGACCGCGTGACTGCAGCCTAAACCAAATGTCAAGGTTTCTAATTCTGGAGTCAAGATATCTAGGCACCAAACTTCAGCCGGGGAAGACACAATGGTATCTATTTACCATGACTTGATACCACATCAGCGTTGGGTCGTATCCAATAAAAGCGCAATCCCAGCTCTCCTAGGCAAGGCGTGAGAAGCCTACACCGCCCGTGACACACAAATCAGTTCTATAAAGCTTGCCCACGAGTACTAAACACCTTTTCCCTCTCTCTCCATCGCATCAACACATCATCGCGCATCCCCCATCAACGTCCCGCGATCGCATCCGCGAGCATCGACATCATCACCTCCTCAAGCAACATCGCCTCCACGGCCGGTGGCACATTCCCTGTCCCCATCCCCGTCCCGAATCCAAATGGTAGCGGAGGCAGCGGCAGACCCCCCTCTTCAACATCTTCCCAGTCCCCCTCCTCGAGATCGCCGTTCCTCATCGATTCGGTACTTGCCCCGACGAGCCCGGCAGCACGCATGCTCTCCATCCCGAGGGTATCGTCGTACAACTCCTCCACACCCACATGATTGACCACGAATCGGAGCTCATCGTCTTGCCCGAGGAGTGGATGCCCAAGTTGACGTCTGGTGGTGTCTTTCGGGAGTTCGAGCAATCGTGGAGGCAGGGATTGTCGGTTGGCAGAGGTGGGGGAGTACGCTGAGGGGATGTATTCGAGGATGAGGAGACATGTTGATAAAGGCAGCATTGCAGATTCCGCAATGATTTGCAACGTAAAGGGGGGGATCTTTTCCCTTCCGTGCGAGTCGGCGAGCCGGTGGAGCGCGTCGGTGACTTGTTGGCGGGTGGGAATGAGGCCCGGGAGGAAGACTTCGTCCGTAGTGGGCGAGAGGGTGAATACTTTGGAGCGATTGGTGCTGATTGTAAAGGTAATTTCAACGTCGGTCAGGCATGGCGAGATTTTGGAGACGGTAATCAGGAATTTCGCCAACGCCGGCAACTACCCTCACGAATCAGCGCACACATCGTATAAGACGCAAAAGACGATCGACTCACCCAACTCCCCGAGACCTCCTTTCGATAATCCACATTCAAAAACAAATTCACCCCCAATCTACGCAACTTGTGCATCCGCGCACCCTTCATCGTCTCTTTCGTCACTCTCAACGCCTTTCGCACCGCGATCGCCGTGTCCTGGAAATGCATCCTAATCTCCATTTCCTCGAGTGCTGGAAGGGTGAAAAGCGGCACGAGTTGTCCGAGGTGGTAGGTCATCAGCGGCTGAGCGGGTCCCTCCTCGGGTGTATGTCCGTGTGCTTTTCGATCGTGAAGGTTCATGTTGACCGTTTTGAGTTCCCCCAACACCGGTGGAAGACCCTTGGCCGTCGTCGGAGGAAGCGCGGGGAGTGATGGCCCCAGCGATGGAGTGGTGGCGGCGGTACATGACCAGTCGAGCCAGAGGTCTCTGAGGGCAGGATAAAAATTGAATGCGCGGTGGAGGTTGGTGATGTCGAGAGGTTCATTTGATTTACCCGTATAAGAAAGACGCAGTGCGGCGACCCTGCGCGCACAGAGAGTATTCAGCATGCAACTTAAACCTGTAGCATGTAGCGATCTGCAGAGCACTCACTTGACATTGTCCAAAAACCCCTCGGTAGCAATAACACTCTTCCCGAACACTTCCTCCACTTTTGCTTCGACCGCAATCCCCGCAAAGAACCCGGCATTCACTAGGACCGCTCGAATTCTGCGGCATGTTCCCGCAAGGGATTCCACTTCCTTCGGGACTCGAGGGGTATGTACCCCTCCACAGCAACAGCACGATGTCGCTCCTCCCTTCCCACTCTTCTCCTTTGCTGATGAAGATCCGGCGTTCTTGGTCTTCACCGCATCCAACGCATCAACAAACGCTCGTTCCTTTACGCATTGCCCAATCAGCGTCAAGATCTCCGCGGGGAGTGATTCAAACGTCCCGACTTGCTTGGGTGGGCGGAGGAGGTGTGCTGTGTGTGCGTGAAGGAGTGATGAGGGTGGCTGCCGGGATAAGGGATTCAAGTATTAGCTTCATGTTTGCAAAGGACGAGGGGGACGTACGTGTATTCCGAGGCGGGTGATCGTGTCCATTGTTTCCCTGTGAGGGACTGGGAAAGGCCCACTGCGCTGGATCAGGAGAAGACAAGACAAGAAGAGAAGAGAAGCGACATCCCTCTTCACGCGATCTATTGTTTACTTTGTGGCCCGCGTTGCCTGGCGCTAATCGCTCTCCAGCTTTTTTCTCAGCTATTCCATACCGTACCCTATATATACCTAAGCTCATTCTCTAGCTTGCACTCCAGGACCGTCCACCACTGATCACTATGCCCTTTCTCCTTGGCGGTACATGTCATCTAGTACGTTATCATATACATAATCATATGACGCCGCAGACAACAGTAGTACATGCATCGTCTCGTCCACCAGAAAACATCGATTCCCGCGCGCGTCATGACCGCTTCTTCTACCTCTAATCCTACATACGACAAAGCACCTTAGTGCGATGGCCAGTTCCTCGTACATGGATGAAATCTCAAAAGCTACGTCAATGAAGAACTCACCAAAAGAACTCGCCGCAAGACTCACCTGGTATTCACAAGCCATGTCGGTCCTCGTACGACTCATATGGTCCCTCATGAGGCATCTCGAATTCAAAGCTATCGTCCTGGTGATACTTGCATTCATAGTCCCATCTCGCCAGAACGTTGAGATGCGGTACTTCTGCCTTGAGTGCTGCATTGGCCTTTTGCCTGAGCGCCGTGCCGTTGATCATTTCCAGTCGCTGAAGAGCCGTGCATCCGTCTATCGTTTTACGTTTCCTGACGGAATCGACCAAGGACTTGCCGTTGGTGAAGCAGCATTCCAAGTGCAACTCCTCCAGCTCCGGACACAGCTCGGGGTGATCGGCTAGGGGCTGAGTGACAAGGATACCGACCCGGGTATCGTCGATGTGGTTGCCGTCTTCATCCCAGAGGTCTCGGTCGGGATAGCGTGAGCCTGAACCACAGTGCCGCAACGTGGGTTTGGTCACGCTCTCCAGCCGCTCGAGCTACATTTGGAGCCGAGAGATATCATCGTGGAGGTGAAAGGTCAACTCGACGTCTTTGAGCTTGGCGAGGCCGTCGAGCGAAACTGGAGCATCTTGTAGTTCCGGAATAAGAGGTTTGCGATGGCTGACATCCGACTGCGGCTGCATCCTGAATGCCATCGTTTCGAGCCGAGGTGCAACCATATCGATATTCCAGATTCTTGGGGGAGGAAAGATCGCTTTGAGGAGATTCGGCATTTCGACCCGTTTCGATAATCCCGGACGCGGGCTCGCGAGTTGGATATCGATATAATAGTCGCTTGTGTATGGTAACGCCTGAAGAGATTCCAGCTGAGGCGCTCCCGGCAGGAGATTGTGAAGAGGGTCTTTCTGGTAATCCTTCTCGTCCTCTGGGATGGCTCTGTGATGATACGGATATCTGTAATTCATGACGCAGTACGTAAACACTAGATTCTTCAGTGCCGGGAATTGGTGAATCGTTTCCGGTATAGCCAAAGCGGCGGTCGGCGCACCCAGTAGTCCGTTGCCCTGGGAATAGTGCATCCCGATCACCCTGAGACTCTCCAGCGTCTGCCGAGAGGAAGCGCCAACAAGATTGCAATCCAGGGGTTGTCGTGCCGGAACCGTGTTGTTCGATCCGCTACCGTACTCTCCCGGAATGAAACCGCCTCGAATTTCCAATTGTTTCAAAGCTGGACAAAATGCGGCAAACTCGTGGGTCTGCACAAGACGTGGCAAGGCGTCGGGAGCCTTGACCGAGATCTTCAACTTTCCACCGCTTGGAAGTAGTCGTGATACGTCTTGGGAATAGCGGTGACGCTCGTCAGATTGAGCTGTCGCAATTCCACTTCGGTAAAACGCTTCCCGGAACGACGAATCCACGTAGCCCTCTTGTCCGCCTTCGCCTTGTTACTGAGTCCGGTGCTGCTCGTCGAAAGGGACGTCCAGAGTTATGGGCAGCGGGTGTTCAAGGTGCTTCTCCATCGTTGATTCACCCAAGAGCATTTCAGCACGGCGTATTTGTCGTCGACGAGTAACGTCTGCGTTATGGAAACCACGATTTCTAGCAGAAGGGTCTCGCACATGTCCTTGCGATAGACTCGTGCTTCCATATCCGTCGACTGTTCCTTCAACCGCACGAGTCTCTCCCTGTAGAGCGCTATCTCGACATGGGCAAGGATGGTGACCGCGCGATCAAAGGCTTTGTAGGCGTTGACATGATCTCGATCCTGTGCGTAGCACTCGGAAAGCCGGAAGAGCGACGAGGTGGACAACTGATGGGTCTCGACGGCGTTGAGGGCTGCTTCGCGAGCTTTCGTCCATTCGCCGTTATGCATGTACAGCACCGCTAACCAGGTGGACGGGAGAGCGTTCCGTCCTTCGCTCTGATCGATTGCCTGATATGGCACACCCAGAATCAGTAAGCGACACAAGGTGTTTCACAAAAGACGTACAGTCCGAAACGCTGTTTCAATTCTCGCAAACAGCTCCAACTCCGGACCTTGAAGTTTGGATTGTCCTTCATCATCGAATGGACGGGAATCCAACGCGGCTCTCCTTAACGCCAGCTTGTTAACAGACTTTTCCTTTTCCACATGCCTCCTTTCCAGCTCCTCCATCTGGCCAGCGGCTTGGCAGACGGCTCGACCTATACAGGCAATCCATCCGGGTACTCGAGAGCCAGGACGGCTTCGATGGCTGTTGACATCGCCGGGACGCTTGAGGGCTAGTAGGTGGACCTTATCTGAAGTGAAGATAACGTGGGGTTCGTCTGAATGATGTGCTGAAGGAAGTCGGAAGCTCGCTGTCGTGCGAAGTGGGCCAACTTCTTCATACCTCTTCTTCTCTTCTTCTCTCAACTTTCCTTTAGGTTGAACAACGATCTACCTCCTTCATGTGCGCCGCGCGAGGTGGAGGTAGTCCGTGCGTTCATATATATGCATTGACGTCCTCCGCATTAGTCTTCACGTCTCTGCGCCTCCCATCAGGCAAGGCCAATCATGCCGTTGCATCGAGTCGGGGATCTGTTTCCCGGAAGCCCCAACGAGCAGTGAAGTATCAATGAATAGTAACGGTTGAAAGGCACATCTCTGTCGGTGAGCATTGCAGTTATCGAGCGAATGTGCTATATTAATCAAGCCGGAGGATAGAACCCGGCCCATAAAATCATACTAACTGCCGTCCAAATCAAAGCCCAGCCAATCCACACACGTCCCCTTCCAGTAGCCCTCACAGTTGCTCCATCATCCGCAACCCGCCAGACCTGCTGCGCCAGACCCCACCAAAAGAGCGGATTGCCGCCCATTGTGCGAAGCGCGATTTGCGTGTGACTGGAGAAGAGCAGGATCCACGTTGTCACTATGTGGACAATGAGATATCCGAACATGTCACCCGTCGGTGGATTGCCGGGAGCTGGTTGCCATATCGTCTTTACGTGGTGAAAGATGGTATAAGCGGCACTGATTAGTACCGGTGAGGCAAGCAGAAAGTTGGGTATCTGAAGCACGGTCCAGTATCGAAGGAAGCCAACGTTCCTGTAATAGACAGGTTAGCTGCGGTTCGGGAACTCTAGAGCCAATAATGCTTACCAGTACCGGTTTTGCACAAAACTGTATACCGATGGTAAGGCATGCTCACACCACGGCCTCATTGTCTTTTCGTCCAAACAGTATGAGCGATAAGCAATGTACTGGAAGGCAAAGAATGGCAGAACAATGAAGGCTGAAGCGATGGCAGTCAAGACGCCACGCTTCAATACAATCTGAATGAACATAAAATATCAGCATGAGCGCCAGGATCCAGGCGTGGAGACTTACGGAAACGCGACGATCTCCCTGAACTACCGGTTGGATGAGCCCTTGCCATACCACCACGAGCGCGTTCAAGACGCCTAGGCTTCGGGTTCCCGTAGCAGCAGCGAGGCAAATGAAACCCAAAACTTTCCTGGACACCAGCCCTCCCCCGCTCTCCTTGCTGATGCGAGATGGAAGAGCCAGGTAAAGTCCACTGCACGTAAGGAAGGCGTATAGTGATTCTGTATATGGCGACGAAGCGGTTGCGGGACTGGTTGTGAGAATGTATAGGTATGTGGCGTAGAGGGCAAAAGTCTTGTTGTTGGTAACTCGCGAAGTCAACCTGTTTGCAGGTCAGCGATCCATCCGACCGATATTCGAGTCGTCACTTACTTGTAAAACGCAATGGAGGCTAAGACGCTGAATACATTTGCCATCACAATCCCGCCTACCAGCACGTCGGAAACATCCAGATCGGTTGTACCTTTCCCCTTTATGTTCCGGATATACCGCACAACTTCTCCCGCCAGGCGGATGCACAGCGGCCAACCAGGCATGAACGCAAGTTCCTGCTCGTATCGGTAACCCTCCAACGCGATCTTGACGTAATAGAGCGCATCCCAACGGAGAAAGTATTGTAATGGAGAATCCGCGCCGACGACGGAGCTCTGTTCCGAAAGTATCGACGCCGACGTGTCGAATGCTTGACGGGATCCGAAGAGCTTGGCGTGTCCGAGGTAGAGATATGCGCAGGTGGCTGCACGAGCGATCAAGGCGGAAGTTAACACGCTATCCACGTTTGCTTCTTCTTCTGATGACGCCGTCTTGGGCGGTTCGACCGAAGTTTCTTTTCCCATGTCGACCGGATCCTCGTCTTTCCACTTCAGAGCCGCCGGGAATTCACTTCGACTCCACGCGAGCAAAGAGATGGAACCGACTGAGGCAAGTAGTCAGCTGCAGCGCTCGAATGAAGCTGATGCGAGACTCACTGCACGTGGGAGAGAGGTAAAGCAATGCCGGTTGGGCAGCTTTAAACCTATGCATGACTACGACCGTCGTCACTAGACCCAACACATACGCAACAAGCACGGCGAAAAAGTACGGCTTAACGTATCGATCTCGTTTCGTCGGTGTCGATTTCGGTTCGGCTTTGAGTCGTTTTTGGACGTGGTTTGCGTAGTCGTACCGTAGTGCCAGGGAGATGAAGACGCCAGGCAGAACGCTAGTATCGGACAGTCAGGTGTCTACATAGAAGACAGTGCGCGATACTCACATATCGCCCAGACCCAGCATGGTGAAGCCTGCTGACCAGTCTGACATGTCTCGTGGAGCCAGGACCTGTCACAGGAGCAACGCAACCTGCTGTCAATCAAAGCCCCACGTTTCCGCTCATCACACGTCCGAGCTAACCTTGATCGGCGCATCCAAACTCTTTGCCACATTCTCCATCTGCCAAGATCCAGCTATCAGCGCGAGCACCTCTCAACTGTCTCACAAGTACTCACAACCGGCGTACCAAACACCCAAAAGATATCATACAGGAACAATCCAGCGAGCAACGCTGCACCCGTCAAGAACCCATCCAGCTTCATCGCTTTAATAGCTGAATACGCAAATGCGAATGAGAGGACGTTGGTGATGTACCATGGTTTACCCAGGTATATGTAGACTGGCGGAAGGGTGAGTGCTAGGATGGCGGCGAGGATGTCGGATTTGGTGTATGCGATGTGGAGGAGCTCTAGACCGGATGTGGGAGGATGAGACGAGGCGAAGAAGAGAGACAGTCGCGGGGACGAACCTTTGAACCCCTTCTCCACGCGAAAGTGGTATCGAGCTGCAGGCTTTCCGGTCGTTCTCCGTATCAAGCTGTTAAGGAAGTCGCTTCCTGCCTAAGATACACTTCAGCTGACGGGCTCAAGATACCGCAAATTCAACTGACCAGCTGAATGGCGAACACGGATGCTCCTGCAACTGCGTAACAGGTGGAATTAGCGATAAAGATCATATTACACCTAAAGCCTTGTTGACTCACAGTAAGCACTAATGATCCGATTAATCCATAACGGGTCCAGGAACTTGAAGAGCAGGAAGAATCCAAAGAGCGCACAGGATGCGATCAGGGGAAACCATAGGGAATCCTGCAGTCCGAGTCGTTCCTCATCCTCGTCTCCGTCATCTTCGGGATCTTCTTCCCCTGCTAGTGCATAGTAGGTGTCGTCGGGATGCGGGATCTTGCCGGTCAAGGTGCCGTTTTGAGCGCTTAATTTTGGGGAATGAGCATCTTTAATGCTTTTTCGGATGGACCTTGGTGTCTATGTGGATGATTTATTTACTCAGCACTCAACCACGATCATCTTCAGGCAGACCTCGCAAACTCACCTTGACACTCGCAAAAGACCCCAACACGATCGGCAAGACAGCTTGCGCTCCCAGAGCGAGGTACGCGTAGACGACGCTGCTGGATCCCATGGGTTGGGAGAGAGACCAGACCGGCTGGATAGTATGGTGATGCTTGTGTGTGACTTGTCCGACCGTTTGTAAGAACAATGAAGTCAAAGAAAAGGTCTCGAGGGGGATGAGTTGACCGAGGTGGAGTCCAGGCGCGTTCGGCGGCCGCTTCGTAATGGCTCGCCAACAACTGCTGTCGACTCATCGAATCTAGATTTCTGATTTCTCGATTGGACCTTTTCCTTGCAACGACTCTCGACGCTGACTGGATTAACGGCAAAGATATCGCTAACTAAACCCAATGCTTTCCAGTTCACGTGAGCCTACCACAACTCACCCCGCGAAACTCTCATGGCATCGCTTACTCTTATTTAGGAAAAGGCGCCCATGCCTATATGATTTGGTCACTTGCCTCGAGTCTGGGTTAGCTCACCACTGTTGGCGACTTAGCCACATGCCGGGCTAAAGTGTACGCCGTAAACGTATAGCTGCTTCTACTCTCAATACTGTCCCGGTCACGACATATCCTTGTCAACCTCGCCTCGAACAGTATAGACGGACATGATCACCGCCATTGAAACACTTAGCGACATCCCGCGCAGCGAATCATACATCGAGCAAGACTCCAGGGAGAACCAACAGCATTCGTCGTCCCTATCGACACCGATGAACCTGGATGGTACAAGTTGGGCATCTCGATTTGCACCGAAAGGGAGTTGCTTGCACTCGTGGCTGCTCTCAGCCGGCTCATCTCACAGCACGGTCCCGATGTTAACGTGCGCTTCCAGAACGGTTCCTCCGACCTCGCATGCATGGCACGAACGCTGCTCCGGGAAGGTTCCTGTCGATTAATCGTCGTGGATGATGCACCATGCTCGGCCTTCAAGCCCCACCCGAACGCACTCGGTGTAGCACTCAAAAGTGGGCTCCGGTTGATGGACGTATCGGGATGCGCAGTCTACCTATCAGGAATCTGCTATGATGATTCACCATTTGGACTGGCACACGAGAGCGGCGCTAACGTCCTGATAGCGATACATCCTCGCAAAGCGGTCGTCAATCATGGTAAGCCTTTCAAGCAAGTTGTCCAGATATTCGCGCAATTGACGCGTTCCTTGCGGCCGTTCAGAAACGTCGATCATAAAATTTGGCGTCCTGAATGACGACTTGCAGACAGGTGTCAGTAATGTCGAGCCATCCGTATCGTTGGGTGTTGGCCAATAGGCTACTGGTCACGTAGAACGGTGGAGTTCAATCTCAACGGACAGCATGTTATCATCAAGGCACACACCGACTGTTCCGAGGGCGAGCACAACGGGGTCTACTTCAAACAGCGCACTTTGCGAAAGCGAATCGCCGTCGACGCCACTGATCGTCGAACGACATTTCCATTTCGCCTGCCGGGGTCGGAGATCAGTACCTCTTGGGTGCACAAAGTGCTGCCTTGGTTACGCTGTGGACGAAGCTCCGTAGTTGGGGAGGAGCGCAGTGTGGAGGATTGGAGACTCGAGATGGTGGCTTCGGCGCCGTCGGATCCAGACCAGCGCGAGGCTCGCGGACCGGCAGGTGTTTGATATGTTTTAGTGAATTTGTTGCTCCGAGTGACAACACACGATTGTCAAATGGTACAGGAACCGAGAGTCAGCGGGCGAAAAGTTGTAACAAGCGAGGTACCCTATTATGATGAACGGCAATGTCGGCGACACGCCTTACTGGCTTTACCGAAGGGGACTCTTTCGAATGCTTGTTGCTTTAGTTCGGAAGAGAGACTAGAGAGGGCGACAGTGACGCAAGCTGGGACGGTGTACTGATCTCCCTGGAATGACCCATCAGCTCAAGTTTCAGCCTATCAGTTCACCTATCTATCTATCTATCTATCTATCTATCGAGCCTGTTCCCGTAATGACGAAAGACATGGATGGCACTCCGGCGAGCTCAAAGTATCACAAAGTAAACATACAGCCTCCCGAGTGGTTCGGACATGATCAGATTCCTAGCGGAATGACGAATCCGGGCGCCGAAGCTTGACTGCCGCGGATGACTGCGCCCTTTCTTCCCCTCTCGACCGCGTTGTGTTCGCCAAGCTGCTCGGAGCTCCTACCCCGGCATTTCGCACTTCGCAGTGTGACTGCAGTGTGTCCCTCCACAAGCCCGGACATTCAGTATTGAGCTCCGGCGAGGGAGAGCGAAAGCGGGCGAGAAAGGGAGAGTTTGCCGCGCGTTGTTTGCGAGCCGCGGGGAGGGGGAAGTACGAGGGGGAGGGGGATTTGGATCAGGTCGGCGGGCAGCCAGGACCTCGCGAGGGATGATGTCGCTTGATGTATTTGCTTCTCGTCATCTATATCGCCATAATTATACAATCTCCCAGTTTGCCCGACATTGTTTTCTGGCTGTTCTTGCTTGGTACTGACACTCTCATCTACAACCCATATCTGGTTTGCGGGGACGTGGCAACAGGCAAAGGTGGTACGGAAAGTATCTTTGATCATCAGCAATCAACGATTCACCCATCACCTAGGAGAGCGCCGACATCCATCCAGACGCGCGGTATCTTTCCGTAAACGACAGCGACCATCAGATTCGTTCATCCAGTCGTGCAACCACGTCCGCCGGGATAGAACGGAGGGCACTCCACCAGCCTCCGACGCTGCTCTGTGCGAACGAATGGGAAGCCCTCTCGCGCAACGATAGGGCGAGCAGGAAACAGGAAACCACCTCCTGGCCCTCGACCTGGAGAATCGGCGTACGCGGAAGCAACTCACGCCCGGTCGAACCGTTCAGAATGGCCTCCACTTCCACAACTTCTACTCCTTCTGATCCCACTACATCCCTTATTGATCAAGTAATTAGTCATGTCAACCACCCACGAACCAACAGCGTGAATCATCGACCCGGCTCACCACACGCCAAACATGTCACCATGAGCTCCAGCAATCCTCAATCAGCAACGCTCAGCCCGGAGTCACGGAGACGCAGCAATATTTTCGGGATTCTGCATTCCGAGACGACGGATGCGGCAGCGACGACACACGTTGGATCGCCTTCGCTGAGGGTCTCGGTGTCTCCTCGTCCTGCGAGGATGAGTGTGGATAGTCTTGTGCATCGGGAGGCGGAGTTGTTGTCGATATTGAAGAATGGTTCGGCGAGTAATCACGTCTCACCGTCTCTAGGTCGTCCAGGAACAGCGAGTCAGGTCATCGATATCTCGGAACAACGGGTATCACTTTCGCGATCGCCTTCAAAGGACAGCGATCGGTGCTACTCGAAACCTGCGGCAGGAACGATGCTTTACCCGCAAGTCTTGGATGAGGATGATTCACCACCCCACACCCGGACGAGTTTCCAAGTTGCCGAGGATGTTGAGATGGTGGTCGTTGGTAGCGATAAGAGAGAGGATCAGGAAGATGGAGGGGCAGAGGAAGACATCTTGATGGGGGAACAAGCGGACGAACAGGACCAGGATGGCCAGGTTTCGTCTGGAGAAGAGGACGAAGGAGCCATCGAAGGTGCTATTGATGCCGATCCAGAAGCCGAGGGAGAAGATGACGACGAAGAAGAGGACGACTCGGAATCAGACGACGACGACGATGAAGAGGAAGGATCAATCGACTTGGAAGGCGGACAAGAGGACGGCGATTCACCAGTCTTCATCTCGATGCGTAACGGACCTTTGGGAATCTCGGATCTCTTGTTACCTCCTGCGGCTGAGGCCGATGCGGTCCGTGTGAAAGTGGAGCCGGACGGAGTTGAGCATGTTCCGAGTCAAGCGGCGAGTTCGGATGTCATGGTTCTGGGATCTTGTGCGGCGTCGCAGGATCCGGCGAGACACGCATCGGAAGTAACACAGGCAACGGCGATAGAAGTGATCTCGATCGATAAAGAAAGCCAGCAAATGACTCTACCAGTGGAGGGACCGGCGAATCAAGCGGCGAGTACGGATCAAGAAGCCGACGATACGACCGTCAACGTGCTTGTAGCAAAACCGGGAAAGAAGAAAAAGGCGAGAGCAAAGTCCCCGTCACCGCCTCCACCGCCCGCGCCGAAACCTCGACAGACTATTCGAGTCACCTTTAATCTTTTTGACGATGATGAGGGACCCGATGGCAAGGGCATCAACCAGACGGAAACGGCGGGTGTGGATGGAAGGAACTCCGATGAGCCGACGTCTACCCGCAAGGACGTGGACGGCCAGGCCGATATCGTCATGCTTTCGACTTCAGGATCAAAGGAATCAGAGAAAGGATCGGATGCCCAGCCTACGAAAGAGACGCCAAAGCCAGCAGAGGCACCTGTGCATCGAGAAGAACCCAAGTTTCGAGTTGTCAACTTCAAGGAAGCCAGTATCGCGCAGGGCAAGGTCGACGCAGAGTATTACATTGCAAACTCTGGTTGGAATGCGACAGAGACCGATGGCGACTTGGATGACATGGATGTGGACGGAATCTCGGGCGAAGGTAGCAAGGTGACCAAGAGAAAGTTCCGGGATCTACCTGAGAGTGGTTCGAGTGGGGGACCTTCCAGTGCGCCGACATCTGATGCAAAGCAAGGTGGAAACAGCGCCGCCTCTGGGTCGATTCTGCAGGCGATGATGGGTGGATCAGACGAGGCAGAGTTGGCGAGATTGGCGGAGGAATTGGACAAGAAGTACAACTCCACGTCAAAGCCGGTGCGTTTGCTCGGTAAGCCCATCCTAGGGCGATATCTGACCTTGGTTTTCCATCTCAGAAACGCAAGCGCCCTGACCCACACGACGATTACGATTACAAGGATCCATTTATCGATGATTCCGACTTGCAAGTGGATGAACCTATGGCTATGCACCGACCAGCGAAAGAAGGATTTTACGTACAGAAAGGAGCGGTGGAGCTGATCAGTGACGATGAAGATGGGGGGTGAGTACATCACGATTGTTACTGGTTGCCATGGCTAACCCGTTATCGCATAGCAGCGGTGCAAAGCCCAAGGGTAAAAAGCAGACGACACTAAACTTTGGCAAGATTCCCGTCAAGGAGACCGCGAGCGATCCTGAAATTCACGACAGTGAACAGCCAAAGAAACGAAAAAAGTTGACCCTCGGCCGTGGCTTCCGACCATCCAAGCTTGGGGTGTCATCAAGTGCTACCGCTGCATCGAAAAGGATGAGCCTTGGGGAGGCCGGGAAAAGCAACAGCTCGCGACTTGGTACGACGCCCGCTTCTCCAGCACCGAACGAATCCGCGTCCATACGGTTAAATGGTGACGCAGCGAAGGGGACCAGTGTAGAACCGACGCCGGCGACGGAAACAGCTACGGGTATGTCGCATCAATCAACAGATGATCGCTTTCGCTGATTCGTTTTACCAAGTCCCTGCCCCTGGTCCTCCCCCTCCCCCTGCGGCCGCAGTGGAACCGCCAGCTGCACCGCCTGAAAGCTTCGTAAGTATCATCAACGCTGTTTAGCTAGGCGAGACTGACGGCACACCTTGCCTATTGTAGGAAGAGGCTCTCGCTCGTCTACCCGAAGAGATTCATCCGGTGATGCTGAATCTGGGTGCAAAGACCCAAAGCTGTAAGCACTGATCACTAAGCAAGACATGGCTACTTTCTGATAGGCCCTATAGTGTCCGACGACGAGTGGACCAAGATCAAGGCGGCCAAGAAGTTCCCGGATGAATTCAAGGACTTGATGTATGCCGTAGGCAAGAAGGCTACCGAGCTAGGGCTCCTCGGAGACGCCTTGTACGACGCCCTACCATTCGCCATTCGGTATAATCGATTCACTATGAAGGTATGTGATTTCTTGTCACGACGCCGTACGCTTTTTACTGATTCTTCCCGTGATTAGAAGTACATGCTCGAAAAGATGAAAGATTACCAGGAAGAACATTACGAGAACGTAAAGAGAGAGTTGTTGCCGGTGTTGAGGACAGCGGTGGCCGCAACCATGGATAGACAAGTGGCCGACTTCAACGTACAACAAGGGCTTTACGGTGCGTTCAACGAGCCAAAACATGGGAAAGGATACTGAGCCATACCAATATTAGAAATATTGGTTAGAGACGAACGGGAGTCTGCTGAAAGGGAGGGTAGAGATTCACTGGAATCCGTAGGTTGAACCGGAAAGAGAACCTGACAGTAGCTTATACTTCGTTATTTAGACATTCAACAAACCGACTAGAAGGGTTCGCTGGAGTGAAGACATGCGCCAAATCTACTGGCGTCTGCTGAAGGCAACGGAGAACTTGGCGAATTTTGAAGCTCAGTATGCGTAAGTGTCCGTGTAAACCATTGGCCCCTTGCTGATTATATTTCGGTCGCAGGGAAGTTCGCTCGGTGTCTGCCCCAGCGATTCAGAGGCGACCACAGTTGTACACGGAAGTAAGTGTTTGTGGCGGACTGTCGGGAACCCATACTGACATTGAAGCATAGATTGTTCCGCTGTTCCCAGAAGGGTGGATGTCGGTTTCTCAGCTGTCTAGGCAAAGTGAGAATATAACGTATCTAACCGTCTTGCTCGGTCGCTGACATTATACTGTGCTTTTCCAGTGACCCAGCTGAAAGCGAAACTGACGAAACCGGGAAACTGATATGTCTACAGCGGAGCGTATCTGGAGGATTGCGTCCGTGTGAGCTTGGAGCAGCGCGAATCAAGAAGGTGGGATTCCCGTCTCGGTGTAGCAGTCTGGCATGATTGCATGGGCATATAGTATACACAGCCTTTCAGCTAGAATGAACCATCTTTGGCCAGCTCTTGCGCCTCACGTGCTTGCTGCTTCCCTTCACAATGATGCATCCACTGATGACGCTCAACATGACGTTTCTCGTAGCGCCCTTGTCACAGAGATGATGATGTACTCGGCGACGACGAAAATGGGCAGTACAATGTCCATACAGGCATAGTTTCCGCGAGGCAACAATTATACAAAACATGCTACATGCTGACGCTATTGAGAACTGCTTTCAACATCCACTTCAACCAGACGCTTCGGGTATATAGAGGCAATGAGAGACTAGTAGGAAGCGCTGGCGAAGGTAGGGGCCGGGTTGGACTCTCCGGACGTGAAGTGGTTGATGAGGACAGCGGCTAAATAAAGAATTCCATCAGTATCGGTAGATGCGAGAGAACCGAACTTGTACTCACGACCGGCGACAATGTTGTCGTCAGAGACCATAGTAGCGTTCTGCTCGGTGGTGGCAGTGATGTATGCGGTACCCTGGGTGGTAGGGAGCATGACCATACCGTTCTGGACGGGGTAGGTGGCGACGTTGAGACCCTGGTAGAGGGCAATGTACTGTCCGTCGGAAGCACCGGTAACGGCACCGGTGGCGGCGTCGTAGGTCAATGCGGGGAAGGCAGTGAAGGGGAGGGCGGGGTTGGAGGCCGGGCACGAGGTGATGAAGGGCACAGCGGCGGAGTAGACGACGCTGAAGCCGACGGGGGTGTCGTAAGGTCCGGACCAAGCTTCGTTCTTGTTGACGGCGGACGAGATCCAAGCCTGGTGTCGGGACTCGGTGGTCAAGATGGAACCGGCAACACTAGATGGGGAGATGTCAGTCAGTACAACCGCATATATTGCCAAAAGGGTCGAGGACTCACGTCAAGTAGGTCTTGTCGACAATCGAGGCGGCGGCGCCCAAGTAGGCGGAGACACCGACGTTCTCGAGGATGGCGGCCAAAGCGGTGAAGGACTTGGGGTCCGTGTAGGGGAAGCTGTATTCACAAGGCTGAACAGCGGCGGCTCCCAAAGCTCCGGAGAGGAGGGCGACGTGGGCAGCTTCGTGCTCAGCGATCTGCTCGAACCTGTAAACACAAGTGGTTAATATGGCACTTGATACCTGAGATATCATCAGCTTACCTAGCTCGGACCCAGTCAGGGAAACCGGCGGCTTCGAAGGCAGCGGCGTCCATCTTCTGCAAGGCTCCAGCGTAGAAAGCGTTCTCCAAGTGCTCGAGGGTCACTACAGGGGAAGTCAGCATCAGTGCCAGTCCTCTTCGATCCCATATGCTACTCACAAGCGTAGTTCAAGATGGTAACATCGTCGATGTGCGCCCTCTTCTGGACGGGAGAAGCAAGGGCACCGACGGCGGCGACGATAGCGGTGAAAGTGGAAGTGGAGAATCGCATCTTGTTGGTAGTTAAGTTGTAGGTGTTGGTGTTGGTGTTGTAAGGGTGGGCTGGGTAATTATAAGTGGAGATGTGGATGATAGAAGACTTGAGGAGAAAGAAAGTAGCAGCTCGAGATGCCCATTATATACATACAGCCATCCAGTGAGCATCACAAAGTGGGACGACTTTCCTGGCACGAGCGATCGGAAGTTCGGACGTAGAACAACAACAAACTACCCTTTGGGGAAAGCCAGCTTGAAAGCACCGAAAGCGGCGAGTCGAACGATTGGCCAAGTTTCCGTATCCGCTGGGCGACCAAGCTCCAAACAACAAACATGACCTGCATTCGACTCATCACCTGTCGTACACCGTTCTCTTAGCTGTGCTTCAATTATTGTAACTAAGGCAAACTAGAACACGGTACCTAATGGCTCAGAACAGCTCATCGAATATGCTTCACCTGCGGTCAGCAGGAGGACTTGTCCAAGCCAGCCGAATGCTGTAAGGATAGTACACGACTATGGCGAAGACGGTCCTCCGCAGGAACTGCTGCAGTACCCTGCTCCGAGTGGCTGGATGTCAGGGATTCGAGATCGCATGCTGCCATAATTTCATTCGCCGGGGCAGCCTTGGGGTTTCACGCTGCCAGATTAAGAAGGGCGCTAGCAAAGAAAACTACCAGAAGAAGATGCAAACAGCAGCTGTTCGTAGCGAACATCCCGATCGCAGGAAATATATGTTGCTGTCTCAGTTTGAGCCCGTCGCTCACCCGCGGGCAGTCACGCCTCAAGATTTCGATCTGCAGGGTGTTCCGCCCTCCAGCTCTGTGGAGCTCCAGCCGCTGACGATACACCTATATTCTTCCCCTTCCGGTCTCGCTACTTTGGCAAATCACGCCTTTGCTTTAATCGCCTCTCGGTTTGATCGGCAGCTGGAAGTTCACTCAACATGGGGCATGGGCGCGCAACAAGCTTTTCAACACCAGCTTCAACAGCTACATTTTCATCAACTGGCCACCGTCCTCTACTGTCTGAGCGTGCCGATCAAAAGACACATGTTCGCTGGGCCCACTGGGATTCATTTGTTGCGATGGCTTATCCATGGCGTTCACTTATCAAATTACACCTTCAAGGACCAGAAAGCTAATCAGAAGAAGGGAATCACAATCAGCGTCGGTACGGAAAGATCAAATCGGGTGAAGAGGGTGCGCTGGGATCGACTACTGAAAAATCAAAACTACAAGCACAGCTCCAAGCACTGTTCGTAGCCTAATCAAGTTGTTTCGCGGGCAGACTCTGGGGTAACTGTGGGTGAAAAAGCTGGTGTTTCCTGCTTCCCCTTGGCCTGAGTGTGCAAACAGCTCTGTAAAAGTTGTTGTGATGATGACGACGCTTGTCGCAGCAGCGCCGATGCGCATCTTGGGAGAGGAAAGCGCGGAGCATACTCGGTCATGGTAAGGAGCAGCGAATTGTGGACAGCCGGTGTTATCTCGGTACTCTAAGGATGTACGTTTCTGGAGAAGCTGGCGGAGAACCGTTGGAAGCAATCATGGCAGCAAAGGCGATTTACGTATCGCGTTGGCCGGGCAGGTCGTGGAAATTCTGTTAAGGCCTGTCGCTTCATATGCGGACCACTACGCATGGTTCTCGTACAGTCCCTCCGTCTGATAATGCCTTCGCACGCTCCTCGTCTTGCCTCCTAGAAGGCACTCCAATCGGAGGACAATCCCTTCGGGCTTCAGGCATGTGCGTCGTCGAGACAAGCTTGACATTTCGTTCGTTCAGGTAACCTGGCTCTGTGATTCCCTAGGTCTGTTTGCAGTATGTCCATCGTCAGTCTGACCCGCTGGAGACGGAACAGTAGACAAGCTGCGTACCGGAGCTGCACAAGATCGCTGGCTAGACCTTGAACTTGCGCAAGCGTTGACCAAATGCTCTTCATCTTCGGATCGCCTGCAGAAGCGTCATCTACCCAATTGCCCAAAGCCCCTCCAGCGACGACCGTAACAGCGTAACACGGTGGCAGTGCGCTGAAAGGTGGAAGGAGACAGGTTGTAGTGGATGCGTCGGATCGAGCGTCACAATGATGCAGTATACGATCATCTTACTCCCCCCTATCCTCCTGGAAGATGGGCAGTGAAACCTGAGTACGACGACACCCGGCACCACGATAACGGAAGGTCAATACGCACGGATGTCCACCTCCTATCACGGCGCCGCGACGTAATTACTGCAATGACACTCTCGTTTGGCCGTGTCAACTTGCGAAGAACTGTTGTCGAACGATCCGGAGGAGCGGGTGTGGAAGAAACATCTTCCTGCCCATTACCCCCTCATCTGACAATCCGCCTGGATTCTTGCGCGCAGACCGTCCTAACTTTGCTCCAATGTTGAGACGTCACCATTGCTCTATCGATATCGAATAGGCCTCTTGAATCCTTGAATTCCGCGGCTGGACAACATGGGAAGGTACGTAAGATCGTAACAGGGAAAGGTATGTGAGATCGCATAAGACCTAAGCCATCACACCATGACGAGAAACCCTTGTATATGAAGCAAGTTCGAGGACAGCACTTACGATAGGCTACTAGGAGGTCCGTTTCCGGCTAGCAACTGTTGGCGATTCCACGCATAGCGATCTTGGTCCATCTCCGCCGACGTATCTTCTATTCCAAGGGTCTTCCCCCTGCCTAAATGGTCCTCAGCTCGAGTCCTTGCCATACCTCTTGCAGCTGTCCGTCGAAAATTTCCACGCGATGTTCTGGAGGGTGTGATCGGAGACGACTTGCATGGAATGTGTTCATCCCTGGATCGAGGGCGATGTGTCAGAATTCTCTGGGAGTGCTCACCCAAAACTCCCACAACCACCTACATGCCGCTATGCATGAAACCGGAAGTCGGACCGCAAAGCCGATGTCTGCCCCCATGGGTCTGGGAGCACCTTTTGACTATCGTATATCGCACCTTTGTATTCAGTGATCTCCCTCTGCTCCTGACACTCCAAGGTGACTCGACGACTTTGTTTCCGTTTACACGCTTGTCCAGATAACACCTTCAGTATATCATAGATCTCTCCGAAGGACAGAAGCAAAGCGCAACGCAGAGCAGAGGAGAAACCCGGAATTCCACTCCGAGATTATGTGAGTAGTTGTCTGGAGATCCAAGAACCCGAGCTTACGAACACATCTCCTTTCACACGGCTAGATTGCCACCACCTTGAGCATGCCTGAAAACCTTCAAGAAGAACCCCCGGTGCAAGGACCATCAGCTGAACCCAGTTCGGGATCAGTTACGGACACTTCATACACCCTCTCGACAGCCCATCACCGCAAATCCATCTCCGTCTCCCCGATCTATGGCTTCCTCCTTTCCCACCTTTCCCCGCAACCCACGACCACCCGCGGCCTCTCCATCTCCCACCTTACACTCGAACCATGCCACCTCAACTCTGCCGGATCCATCCACGGTTCCGTTTCGGCTACCATCGTCGATTGGGCATCGGGCAACGCGTTGGCGACGATGGGGAGTAGGAGCGGGGCGAGTGTGGATATGCATGTGACGTTCTTGTCGAAAGCAAGGGAAGGTGAGCAGGTCGAGGTGAGGGGGATTGTGGATCGTTTGGGAGGTAGGATTGCGTTTACGAGGGTGGAGGTGAGGAGGTTGAGGGATTTAGAGTTGGTGGTGACGGCTATACATACAAAGTTTGTCGGGTAGTGGCGGCTGCAAGGGGAGGTATGGAGATTTTGATTCGAGTAGGCAGCAGTGGGATTTGTCAATGGTCAACAGTGCAAACAAATACCGCGTTGATCTCGATATTACTCCTGAATCCAATATGGCCCATTGACAAGCATATCGACTGGAGGTCCCTATCAAACGCAAAGAAGTCCTCCTATCAGGCTTGAGGGTGTAGACACGCAAAGAGAGCAAACATGCATTAGGCATCCATCGATAAAGATTAAAATCCATTAGAGATGATACTGCTAGGTGCGGATGCAAACCTGTGGACAGCACGATCGTTTACCTCCCTCTCGACTGGTCGCCGTGTTCATCATCTCGTCTTTCCTAGCCTGCTTTCAATTGAGCGCACTGTATTCATCAAAGCTCATCCAAGATGCCTGTCGCGTAAGCTCCACCTTTTGCCGTACCCTCGTTTCGTGCTCAGCTCTTCTTTCGGTCATGTATAGCGAGTCGTTGTACCTGGATCCCTCGATCAGGGTGAGTTCAGTTTCCTCTTCCCCCGCTCATGGCTTGCCCGCTGATTGATGTCTGCGTGTAGGATTGGGTCCTCTTTCCCATCACACTCGTCATGGTGCGTCTCCAGACAGTTGTATTCTGGCCATCCATACGGCATATCTGACCATCGCTTTGCCCAACAGATCCTCGTCGGGTTGCTTCGTCATTATGTGACGCTGCTCCTGAATTCCCCACCGAAAAAGCAACCGGCGAGCACCGTCAGAGAACAGTATGTCTGCATTTCAATATCCGGTTACGTTTCATACCTGAGGGTTCCATCCCACAGACGCGCGTTACTGCGATCACAGCTTCTTCGCCAATCTGCGACGCTTTCCCCGCTCCCACCTCAACTATACACCTCCCTCTCCAATCAACTATACACGCAGCTATCCACCGGAGCGCTCGTCGTAGCGCCTGCGACTTCCGAAAAGCCAGAGACGCCTGCGAATCCGTTGACGGATCCGGCGCAGATGGAGAGCATGATGGATGGAATGAAGAAGCAGGCGGTGATGATGATTCCTAATATGGTCATCATGCAGTGGATCAATGTCTTCTTTTCTGGATTTGTTCTCAGTCAGTATCGGGGAGGTCGTCTTTCCTGTATACCCCGCTGACCCCCCTCGGTCTGCAGTCAAACTTCCCTTCCCTCTGACGTACGGCTTCAAACCCATGCTCCAGCGGGACATTGCAACACCCGACATGCCCGTCCACTACGTCTCTGCCCTCTCCTGGTACTTTCTCAACCTATTCGGCCTCAACGGGATCTTCAAACTCCTCCTCTCCTCATCCTCCGACATCCCCGACGGTTCGCGCGATATGAATGTCGTACATGCGCTCGGCGGGGCAGCACAGGGGGCTCAGCCGATGGGGATGGCCGGGCAGCCGGATATGGGGAAGATTCATAAAGCGGAAGCGGAGAATTTGGCGTTGGCGGATGGGATGTATCGTTGGGCTGGGGATGGGGTGGAGGAACGGGTATTGGCGTTGTGGGGGATGGCCGAGGCCACGCGGTAGTACAGGTGTAGATTCTAAAAGGGATGATCATGACATATCGCGTGATATTTCCTCGTATCCGTGTTTTGCTCAAGGAAAACGTACGGAACTGACACATAATGTGCGCACATCCGGCAAGATCGAGTAATTGATACATTTTGTGTCTCCCGTGGATTTGCAAGCACCTCTACCTGATTTCTGTAGAATCTGGGAGAGAACAGGTTACAGACGTGAATCGGAAGGTTGGCGCCAAAAGTATGCTTCAGCCATGGTCCCCTGCTGCGTGACGCGTGGTAACGAACGATAGCAACTATGCGAAAGCCAGATGCTCGTATTGGAACCACATATCAGTGTCCGCTTGAGGGGTCTTTGAGTGTCCACGAGTAATCTCATCTGAGGTCGTTTGCGAGAGTCACAGGTGTCGATGGAAGGCAGACCGGAGACTCGCCTGTCAAACAACACGCGGGTTCCTTCTCAGACCATCGTTTGCCTTAAGGTCCCTGTCCGTCGGACACTTCGCACGCTCTAAGAACCGCCACGGAACACACCTAAGCGACGCCAACGGAACAGGTTGCCTGGCTGATGTAGCCCCGGAACTTTTTCTCGGACTTAGGGACGCAGAGGCGATCGCGGATATAAGAGGATCCCTCGAAAAATCGATCTGATGTCATGCCGGTATGTCACCACGTCTGAGCGGTGGCGTCGAAAGAAGCAGTCAACACGAGTACATGTGGCATCCGCTCTATGACGCTAGACGGCGGGTGTTGGTTCATCTAAGCTGAAGGCTGGGGGAGGTGCCACGAGGGGCGGCTCTGACTGTTAAATGTTGAATAGCCATCCTGAATTATTTGGATCGCCACATAAACTCAGCAATCCATCTCTTTACCCAAGACAGAGCATGAAACGACAGATAGGAGTCGCAGAGAAGCTCACGGTTCCTCTTAGAATGCCTCCCACTGCGCCAAATCTTCCCGCCATGTACATGACATAGATTCAGGCTGAGCCTGTTATATAATGACCCTAGGATGAGAACAAGGCAACCAAGTACTGACTGACGCTTGTCGGACTCATCGCGCCGAGATCTGTAATAACCAAATCTATCAGATCCGGCGTCGTGATATCCACCAACGGGTTCTTAATCTCCATCGTTTTTGTCATCTCCCAGCGATACTCATACGTCCAAGCACCCGTCGCATCCTGCGCTGCGTTTCCGGCGTGCGACTCGCTCAGTGAGACACGTCGTGGTGTGGCGGGAGCCGTTGTGTTGACTCTTGATAGCCTGCCTCCGATATTGGACCGCCTTCGAGCGGCATACGAAGTGTCGTCTTCCTCGCTCCTTGTTTCGCCCGCATCCTGGTCGTCTTCCTCCTCGTCCTCCAGTTCGTCAAACTCCAGTGGGATGCTCTTGCCCCGATTCTTCGGCATCGGCAGATCACCCTGAGTTAACGGGTAGTATCGCAAGAACTTGTAGCTTTCCGCAAGCGCGTAAAAGGGCTTGCCCATCGCTTTCGCCAGATGCGCGCATTGGGATGTACCGATTGACGAGACGAGTCCACCGGATTCCACAACGGCCTCCGTTCCAACGAGGACAATATCGACACGTTCGAGGATATAGGCGATAGCCGAGTCGAGGATGACGGTGCATGGGATACCGGCTTGAGTGAGGATTTGATGGGTTTTCATTCTGGCGGGAGGATAAGCGATCTGTCCGGACATGAAAGAAGAGATACTCACCCTAATCCCTCAGGACGCCCTTCCGTCACGTATACTTTGCACCGTTTGTTCTGTTTATGTGCTCTCAGCAGGGCCTGCATGACTGTTCGAGAATAGGAATGTGTCAAGATCTGCGCCAGAAAGAGGTTAGATAGATAGCTGAAAGCGGGAGCGGGCAACACCTACAACACAGTCATCTCGCAAGAAACCGATAGCGAGATCTGCGATCTTATGTCTGCACTCTGGCGCAGTGACAGCGCAGAACATCCGACCTTGCTCAACCAATGATCTCCTATGTGACATGAAGTCCTGCAGCAAACATATCAGCTCTGTGAACAGTTGAACGACGGTTGACAACTGAATTAATTCCTAAACTCACTTCGCCTGCACCACTCGCACCGACGAAACGCTCAAACAATTGACATCCTGCGCGAACTCCCAAACTCGGTTGCGTTTCGATCAGCTTTTTCCGCCCCTGGGTAAGTTCCATGAGAAGACCAGTAAGGGTTGTAGCTGGAGCGAAGAAAGTCAGTCGTCTCTTTCGAGCGTAATAGATGAAGACTTACCAGTCGAGTTCTCAAGTAACTGAGTAAGAGCCAAGATGGCAGCGAGAGGGTGAGGTACCTATGCCACTTCTGTGATCAGCTGTAGTCCGTACACACGAGCTCACCAATCTCACTTGTTCATCTCTCAACGCTCTGACATATGCCGCATTCACATCAAATCCATCAGCGGTACCTCTTTGCCTTCCACTTCGACTCGACGCTGCAGATGTCTGAATAGAGGCCAGATCATTGGCGAATCGAGCGTTGTTACTGAACGCAGGGGAAGGAGCGGATGGCTCGTTCGCTGACGGCGAGGCGAGCGGCGACTCGGTGATGGGTTGAAGGCCAGATAGAGGTAAGGTCATGTTTGCTTGAAGTCCAGCTGGGGTTATATGTCACTCGATAGCTTGAATGCAACAACAGGCAGATGAAGCTGTCGACTCATCTCAAGAAGAATCTCCTTGAAGGAAGTCCAAGGGAAGAAGGTGGAGGTTAATCAAAACGTCCGGAAAAGGACCAAAATTCGAACAGATTTTGACAGTTTGCGAAAAGCCGCCACTGCGCCACCGACATTTGGAAGATACCTACGTACAAGGCTACAATGACAACGATTGAACCCTGACCTCTGCAAGCTGCATCCTCCTAGAGTCGGAATACCATCCTATTATTGGGTTTTACCGCTTCTAGAGTCGCTCGGGGTGGCTGGGCCGTCTTCTGGAATGTTCTCCTACCACGTTATAACAGGAGTAATGCAGAATACTATCCAAATGACCTTGAAAGGTAAGGTGGGCACGCGGCAAGCCATGCGTTTCGAGCTCCGTTGGAGTGCCGCGCAGCAAAGGTGTTTTCACGTGTGGGGCCTCCTTGGAGAAACAATTCTGCGACTGCAGCCACATATGAGGTGGATCCGCTATGTCAGCAGTTTCACAAATTAGGTGAGGCCATCTGCTATCCGCCTACGAGCAGTATCCATTCCGACATGTATTATCTAAGAAGCAGCTTCGCTGTTCGAACCGACAAGTGCAGGAGTGATATGAGAACAGAGATCGACATTTACTAACTCTTGCCAGTGCGAACTCGCAACACGGCGTTGCAATGGGTAACATGCTAAACCTGGTAAAGGCGGAGGAAGAGTATAGGATCGTCGCAAAGCCACGAAAGGACAAAAGCTTCTACCCGCAGGCTTACGAGTAGAAGGACGACGATTGCTGATACCATATGTCGGCGCGGTGACGCCATCCTTCAATCGTCAGAGAGCGCATACGTCGCAACATACTACGGACGCTGGAGCAGATCAACATCATAGCTTCCTTTCTCCCTTCTCGGAGTCCGCTCGGATGAAAGGATGGGTTTGTACATCCTCGTCTACTACCGTTTGCTATTGAGGCACTAGACAGTCACTACTGGACCACGTTACCATGTTCGGCGCAGATGTTCACTTTGCTACGCCCTTTCTGACTCGGCGCAACGTGATACGCCTCCTGACTCTTTTGATACTATCATTCCATCATGGGTTCCGACCAGGGAACTATTTACGACAGCAACGAGAGACCGCTCCTAGGATCCCTTAGTGAGGAGGGGGACTCGCTGGGGGGGCCTGCCATTGGATCAAACTTGGAAGAGTTCAGCCAAGACCAGCCAGGCTGACGAGCAGTAAGTATGCCTCACTTCCTCTGTTGAGGGCTCTTCCTTTTTGGACTGTGCTCCTCGTATTCAGCTGATAAGGAGCCCTCTCGTCTGACTATCCTTCAAATTTACTTTTACCACTGACAGATTCACCTGGCCCAAGACAGACAACCCGGAGACGGAGTATGTCCGACTCACCACGGAATTCCTTAACCGGGCATCGGACCTGAGGGATTTCCGCACTTCGTCCGATGTCAAGAGTACCACGGCGGCGTCGCAAGCAAAGGAAAAGATCGGAGAAATGGAACAAACGCTTAAAGAGATCAAGGGCCTCCGAGAGAAGCATGGAGACATAGAAGGATGGTCCGGGCATAACGACCTGACCACCATGATTGAGAAATTTGAGGCATTGATGAAGGGCGCGAAATCCAACACGGAAGCGACGTTCCGGCATACTAAAGCATCTGCGCCCTTTTGAATGCCTGATCATGCCGAGTGACCATGTCCCGGTCGCCCGATGTCTAGCTTAGGTGTGCATCAACCGACTTGGAACGTAGTGGACGAGGCTCTTGTTTTTCAATCCGCTCGTCAAAGTCGACTTTGTAGTATATCACAGTGCAGCGTTGCTGCAGCCTTCAGCCTGGAAAACTAATCCTCTAGGCAGATTCTTCTGGCCGTGTGGTCAATGTTCAGATTCCTCGATGGTGCATCAGCATAGATCCATGGAGTGATGCTAGACAATAGCTCTCGCCCTCCGGCCTGATATACTTCGGTCTTAGTAGCGTCAGCTTGACCCCCAGACGATAGAGTTTCACCTCTTGGGTCTCTGGGTTGCCCTATCCCCATCCGAAAGGGGGCCTTCTGTTGTCGTGTTGACTTCCAACCAAGAGGTCCCTTCCAGAGCTCTCTCTTGATATGGATGCAGACTATCTTGCGATCCTCTGGGAGCGTACTCTTTCTACGCCGGTCGGTCGGTCCATCAGTTTTAGGATTCCGATCGGATGCGGCTTCACGAGCAACGCAATCCATTTCATGAGTGTGGATATCCGCAGATCAATGGGTTTCCGCCGGGGTTCAACAAGTACCATTATACCCAACCGGAAGCGAAAGGGTCGATTCCAGACCTCCAACACACTGGCCGACACCTTTCCAGCGACTGGGGTTGCTGAAAAACCGGGAACTAGAGCGCAGTTCTGGCGACGAAGTCATGAGGATCTTGCGCGTTACAGCGTATGTGCCTGGGTTGCGCAAGTTGGTGATCCGTTCTTTCGGATACCCATGCTCACGTCACCCGACCGACCCGGCGGATTTCGATGACCGCGTACAGATTCAACTCCTGCCTCGACTTGGCGCCTCACCACATCTCCAGCCCGTCTTGGAAGAGCTACGTCTCGAGTTCTGCTACACCCACGACGAGCAACTCATGCGTCTAGTTACGGAGCGAAAGAAGGGTTCTGGAGGGTTCACGCCGCTGAAACGTCTTGAACTGACAGGCTGCTCGCAGACGCGCGAAGAGACGCGCGCTTTTCTGGCTAGGGAAGTGCCTCACTTTGTGTGCGAGCACGAGATACCAGTCTTGGGTAGCGGAGAAGAGCAGAAGAAAGAGGAATTGTTGCGTAAATTGGCTTGCTTGTGAGTAGTAATAGGTTGCTCGCGGGTTCATGATTCTATCGCATCTGTCGAATTCGAGAGTGGCAAGGATGTCGAGTGACAATGTCAGTACCCCAATAGACCGCAGCCTCCTCGCGACTCGTCAGTGATCAAACATGTGGGGAGACAGGCGAGACAGCTATCACAGGTGACGCAACAGCATAGGAGCTATGCGCGACTGTCTTGACGACCGTGAATCATGCGTGGTCCTGTCTCATTGTCATCATGCACCTGAACCCGCCCAATGCGTACCTCGCTACACTCCCCTTATATACTTTTGGACACGTTCTGCAGTGGCGGAGTCTTCGGTGGCGGTCCATAGCACCTTTCTTCCGCGTTCAATCAACAGGGTAAGAAAAACAACCAAAAGACCTTTCGATACCCTTCCGCCTTGATTGTTCACTCGACTCCTGCTGTAAGGGATGTCTGACACAGCGAGCGCGATACTCGGAACCCGTGCATCCACTCCACCTCCGCCGTACGATCAACCTTATCGCAGCTGGCCCGGTAAGTCTGCTAGTCTACCTTTCGCTTCGTGACCATGCTGAAATTGCCACCGGAGATCAACTCTTGGCTGGTCCTTGCATCCTTACTGCGGGAAGCTGCTATGTCTACATCTCTGGCATCAGCTATGAGACGCAAACCTTCGAACCGCAAGGGAAGCACATTGTAGCAGCTCAGATTCTTCTGGCACTTCAGCCTCCTAGGACCTGGCTCGACAGTACGTTCCTAAGACACCGGGCGTCGACCGTCGGCATTGTTCTCATAGTCGTTTGTGTCACAGTATCATGCGATTTGAATCTTAAAATAGTCAACGAAGAATCTGGCAGGCGGGTACCCGGCGTCGATACCTGCGTAACCCGTATCATCGGCTGCAGGCGGGTCGGTTACTGGTCCAACAAATTCGTCAGAGTCCGATATGGGGAACACGACGTGACCATCAGGATGGATACTCCCGACCGTTCCTGCCTCGGCGATAATGGATTCTACTGGGTTCGACTCGACTTGCAAACGAGCTACAAATCCAGTACTAGCCTCCTCCCGACAACGTTTGCGTTCCATTGTGAGGGGTCAACCAAGGGAAGATTCGGTGCCCTTTCCAAGATGTGGCGTTGTGTGGTCCCAAAATCGCATGTCTTCATCGGTAGAACCATTGACAAGGAGGAGACCCCTGGTAGGGTGCGGATGGCGGATTTGATATAGGCGCACGCACCGCATGCGTGGGGTGTTTCGTTGCGCGACTCGAACGGGATTCGAAGAAGCGTTAAATAAAGCCTACACTCCAGTGATATGGGCTATTAGGCGGTTGAACGATGTACGGGGAAACGGAGGCGTGTCGTTGGGGTTTGTATGAGATAACACTGATAAATATGCTCCCAGAATTATTTCGTGCCTTATTTGTGTCCCGGGATGTGCTGGCTGCGACGGACTCTTGTTGGCCATGCTCCTTCAGTCTTACCTCGCTCTGCCGTTATGTGCCCCACCCTGCCTCATTCTCTGCCTGTCTGACGGACTACAGCGCCGTTTGACGAACAAATCAATCAAATCATACAAGTACATACTAGTCACCGACGGCGAAATACACCAGCCCATTAACATCATCATGCCTTTTCTCTCGTTGCGCTTAACGATCGACTTCACCAAAGACCAAGTCCATGGTACCGATGATAGCGACGGCGTCGGGCAAGTAGTGGTGTCGCACTGCGCCGTCCAGGGGATTAGTACGCCTCATAAGAAAAGAAAAGGTGGGAGAGAACGTACTGATGAAATCCGACCCGGCCAGGTGGGCAAACCCAGGTGCGCGGATCTTGCACCGATACGGCCTCTGCGACCCATCGGAAACAAGGTAAACCCCCATCTCACCCTTGGGCGCCTCAATGGCCGTGTAGGTTTCTCCCGGCGGGACGCTGTATCCCTCGGAGAAGAGTTTAAAGTGGTGAATGAGTGCTTCCATGGATTCCTTCATGGACGCTCGAGGTGGCGGGACGATCTTGTTGTCGTCGATCTTGATCGCGCCGGTGGGCATCTTGTTCAGGCACTGCGGGGAGGGGAGCATTAGTAGGGAAAGAGGGAAGAGAGGGCAGATAGCGGCGTACCTGACTAATAATACGGAGAGACTCTCGGAATTCCTGGACTCGACAGAGGTATCGGTCGTCTACGCGAGTCGTGATCAGCCGCAATACGCAAACCCCAGTCCCACAGTGACTCACAGCAATCGCCATTCTTGCCCACGGGCACATCAAACTCGACCTGATCATACGCATCATACGGCTGTACCTTTCGAATATCCCACGGGATCCCACTCCCACGCAACATGACTCCGGAAAACGCATAATCCATGGCTTCCTCGGCATTGACTTTCCCAACCCCGACGGTTCGGCCCTTCCAGATTCGGTTCCCCGTGACGACTTCCTCAATCTCGTCGACTCGGGAGGAGAATTGCGTGGCCCACTTGAAGATGTCGTCGAGAATTCCGTGAGGCAAGTCGAATGCGACGCCACCTGGACGAATGTACGCGGCGTGCATTCGGGCACCCGATACTCGTTCATAGAATTCCATCAGCTTTTCCCGTTCTTCGAAACCCCACAAGAAGGGCGTCAAGGCACCGACGTCCATGGCGTGAGTGAGGACGGCCATCAAGTGGTTGCTGACCCGTGTGATTTCACCAAAGAGCGTTCGAATCCATTTCGCTCGTTCGGGGACTTCAATGTTGAGTAGTTTTTCGACGGCGAGCGAGTAGCACAGTTCGTTGGTCATCATTGAACAATAGTCGAGACGATCAAAGTACGGCAAAGCCTGTGTATAATTCTTGTACTCGATCAACTTTTCCGTTCCTCGATGCAGCAAGCCGATATGCGGATCGGCACGCAAGATCTCCTCTCCGTTCAGCTCCAGGATCAACCGCAACACACCGTGCGCCGCGGGATGCTGAGGCCCAAAGTTCACGGTAAAGTGCCGCATCGACGCGTCTTTACGCGACCCGGACTCTTTCAAGATCTCCTCGGCAGAAAGCGAGTGAAGTTCTTCGACCGAATGGGTTTGGACGGGCGATCGAGAGGTGGCGCTGGTTTCCGAGGACGGGGTGGCGAGACCTCGTGCCAACAAGGGCCGAGCGGCGGGACGGGTTGCCGCCGCGAACCCTCGAGCGAGCAGTGGTCTTGCGAGTGACTTTAACATGGTTGGGGGTGGTAGGGAAGTGGACCAGGGAGGGAAGAAAAGGAGGTACTGACCTCTACCGCTCGCCGATCGATTATGAAACGGAATTCGCCCTCTCCCGTTGGTTGGCTCGCTTCCAGGGAATCGCAACGATCGCTTACATGTCGGAGCCGCGGGGGGGGGGGGGGGGTAGCTTATGTAATAGAGAGCTTCCATCCCGGCCCCCGAAAGCTTGGTCGCAACTCGCAGCTCGACTCGCATGACCTCCGGAGGCCCGCGCGCGTAACAAGCCGCCTCCACCCTCCCCATGCGGGGCGACGCGTTCGCACGAGCCAACATCGGTCGGCGATCTGCGAACGCAAGATATTTGAGATCCTCTCCCTGATTTGAGATATATACCTCGTTGGATTTGAGATAGTTGGGTATCACCTGTGTCCCCTTTGTTGCGTGGTGGACTGCCCTCGCATCGATGCCGGGGAAGGGATGGCGAGGCCGTGGGCTCCCATGCAGAGATCTTTCGGCCGTCTCTTCTTCCTTGCGAAGAGTAGTCATGCCAGGGCACAGGTACACACTGCTCCTCTGGGTTCTGTGATCCCTGATAGTGCTGGAGTAGGGTATTGTAATCGCCTCAGGTCTCCTCTAGACTAGCCATCCGGCAGCATTTGAATGTCTCCGCAAGGTTTTCGTACGGCACATTCTGCATCGGTCAATGCCGGCCTACCGCGTTGGCTTCTCCTTCGTTCCCAAAGAAGCAGCGCATAATGCCTCGCAGCTTGCTGTTATTCGACGGCCGTTACCTTGCTCGTGCTCCAACGTAGTGGAGGTGAGAACCTTGCGCATAGTGCTCACAGGTATATATACGGAGCACTGGGTGATTCCCCACGCTTTTCATTCACCCGTTCCATCTCACTCATCGTCCCAGACAAGCCATCACCGCTTCACCACCACCACCACCACCGCCCTATCTACCCCTCACACTATCCAAAATGAAGGTCCTGCTCGTTCTCTACGACGGAGGAAAAGCCGCCGAGGAAGAACCCCGTCTCCTCGGTACCATCCAAAACAAACTCGGCATCGCCAACTGGCTCAAAGACCAAGGCCACGAGCTCGTCGCCACAGCCGACAAGGAAGGCGAGGGCAGTGAATTTCAAAAACAGATCGTCGATGCCGAGGTACTCATCACGACGCCCTTCCACCCGGGGTACCTCACCAGGGAGGTCATGGCGACGGCGAAGAAGTTGAAGCTTTGCGTGACGGCTGGTGTCGGCAGTGATCACGTCGACTTGGATGCCGCCAACGAGAAGAACATTACCGTTGCAGAGGTCTCTGGTTCGAATGTAGTGTCGGTCGCTGAACATGTCATCATGTCGATCTTGCTCTTGGTCCGAAACTATACGCCAGGTGAGTCTAGCTGACGTGCAGAGACGAGTGCCTTGCTGATGTTTGGTATCGTTTCAGCTCATGAACAAGTCATGGCGGGCGGATGGGATGTCGCTCCGGTAGCTCGACACTCTTTCGATCTCGAGGTTAGTCGTGCACCGGCTCTGTCGCTGCTCATACCTCGCTAATGCCAAGACCTATCACAGAACAAGGTCGTCGGGACTGTCGGTGCAGGCCGAATCGGTTACCGAGTGTTGCAAAGGTTGATGCCGTTCGACTGCAAGGTAAGCATGGAACACCTCGGCTCGCATGAACGCTCCGAGCTGACCATCATCTGTCCCGCAGGAGCTCTTGTACTTTGACTATGCCCCGCTCCCCGACCACGCCGCTCGGGCGGTCAACGCCCGTCGGGTCGAATCTCTGGAAGACATGCTCTCCCAGTGTGACATCGTCACCATCAACTGCCCCTTGCACGACAAGACCAAAGGTCTCTTCAACAAGCAACTCTTGTCCAAGATGAAGCCCGGAGCTTGGCTCGTCAACACGGCTCGAGGCGCGATTTGCGACGCTCAGGCGGTGGCGGACGCCCTTAACTCGGGACACCTCAGCGGTTATGCTGGGGATGTTTGGCTCCCTCAGCCGGCTCCGGCTGATCACCCGTGGAGGAAGATGAGGCATCCCTTGGGTGGCGGAAATGGCATGGTCCCTCACATGTCCGGAACGACGATTGACGCGCAGATTAGGTACAGTGAAGGTGCGTTCTGTCCGCTAATCCGAGGAATATCGTCATGTCGCTGACCAAAATTTGATATCCTTAGGTACCAAGAAGATTCTCGAAAACTATTTGACTGGTCAAGCGCAAGATCCGGCCAACTTGATCGTCGAGAACGGCGACTATGTCTCCCGTGCTTACGGACAGCGTGACTCGAAGGCGGGTGAGAGGAAGGAAGAGGTCCGAACTGCTGGTCAAGCATGATCGCATCTTGAAACTGAAAGGCGTGGATTATCGAGATCGTAACTGCAATGGCAAAGGGAGCCGCGAACCCAGAAAACAGACTCTGAAACAGTTGTAAATCAATAAGTATTCAGAAATGTCAATGATGGAATGATCAGCAAAAGACAAGGACATGGCGTCTCCGCTCAAATCGCTGGCACCGGCGCTGTTACCTTAGCCCCAATCCGGTTCACAATCCAGGCAGAACGCCGTGTTCTTACGTCGTTGATGGATACGGTTTGGACATGCTGAGGTGGACAGTCTCATGCATGATACAAGCCCCTGCTATCGCGATGCTACTCGCCCAAGAATACCAATTCATGCATCCATACAAACTGCTGTGAGCGTGTATACACAACCAGGTGGCGATACCTCTATCACTCAGTATTCTACACGAACCCTGCCCATTCCCCACACATATGCACCCTATACACCCCTTCTCCAAGCCCGAAACCAAAAGAAAAACATTCACCCATCGGACCGCTTCGTATTTCACCATCTTCACTGCGCCGCATCATTCATACTCGCCCTCCGATCCCTATCCACATGCATCCCGCCTAACAACCCCTCGGGCCGGGTAGCCACAAAACTCGCGCGGGACGAGAACCCGGCGACAATGGGGACGGCAGCGGTAGTCGCCTCCTCAGTTTCGGGGTAGATCCCGAGTTGGGCAAGGGAGCCCGTCACCTCGTCCTCCTCACCACGAACGACGTTCCCCTTTCCAAACCGAGGCGTAGTCGTCGTCGATCCTTCCCCCTCCCTGCCACCTCCCGGTACATTCGGAACCACCCCAGAAGCCGGCGCCGCAGCCTGGATGCCAAACGGCATATACCCAGGCGGCAGAGCATGCGCAATCGGACTCTGAGGCGGAAAGTAATCCGGGTGCGCCGGATGATGCAAACTCGTCGGATCGACCGTCAGTGGGTTCCCAGGCGTCATCGCGTACGGCGCGTGTGAGTTGAATGTCATCGATCCCCCCGTCGGAGTCATATTGTTGACGGGTCCCCCAGGGGCGGCGTTCATGAATGGGTTGAAGACGAATGATTGGGGGCTGTTGAGGGCGGGTGAAAAGGGTCCGAGGCCGGGGGAGAGGAAGCCCATAGGCATCAAGGGAGGC
The DNA here is from genome assembly GCA_015708705.1 of Naganishia vishniacii ANT03-052. NCBI lineage: Eukaryota > Fungi > Basidiomycota > Tremellomycetes > Filobasidiales > Filobasidiaceae > Naganishia > Naganishia vishniacii. Next base: position 190,997 of record MU158407.1, read on the forward strand.
GTCGACTAGGGGCAGGCGTTAGCATCTATGCCCGTTCACGTCGAGCGCTTTTGCGACTTACGGGATACGCGTGAAATGTATAACCAGGCATCTAAGAGGATCGATCAACGTCAGCCAACGTCCATACCGTTCAGTCGCACAAGACTCACCGACGGCGTCATTGGCGCCATTCCTCTTGCCGCAATTGGCGACATGGTATTCCCCGCCGCGGCCATATTCATCGGCATCATCAACCTCCCACCGCCACCCTGGCCATTCTGAGCCAACGGAAACGCGCCATACCCCGCACCCGGTCCAGGACCGAGACGTAAGGGTGGTAGGTTGCCGCGTTTACCCGACAACCCGGTACTTCGACCGTTCAAAGCGGGTTCCTTGGATGTCTGGGAGGTTTCCTCGTCGGGTTTGACAACGTCGCCTTCCGCCGTCTCGGGGAACTGCGGCGGAAGGGCACGTTCCGTCGGCGTCAGTGCTGGTATAGGCCCGGACTGAGACTTGTCCTGCCGGACTTGAAGTTGGCGACCTTGATAATCGAACCTATCAGCGGCAGAAAATCAGCGCGCTGAGATCTTCCTCACGCAAAGCCTCACAAGACGCACCCATCAAACCGCTCGAGCGCCACCACCGCATCGACCTCGTTCGCAAACAACACCGTCCCATACCCACGATCCCGCATCTCGCCACCCTGTGCGATATCCGCACGAACGACCGTCCCCCCACCCATCCGAAACATATCTTTGAGTTCTTGCCACTGCACCGTTGGCGGCAAGTTTTCGACATAGAGTAACCTCCCGCCAAGGGTATCTTGTCTGACCGGTGGAGCGGGGCGTTTGAGTTGCTGTTGACGCGGGACATCGAGCGATCCTCCTCCTCCGGGCGCGCCAGGACCACCGCCGAATGCAGATGATAGATTTCCCTGGAGTACCGACCGGGAGAGCGACGAGGTCCGCGGATCATACCCTTGCATCCCACCAAACGGTGAATACCCTCCGCCTTCTCCATTAACCCGTTGACCATACTCCATCTCCCCGCGATACCCGGCCGTCGGTGGATCAAACACGAGTCCTCCAGGTACTGCCCGTCGAGCCGTCGGCGAAGTCGATACCTCACTCGCAGGTACCGCCGCCGGAGACCCCGCTCGCTCTCCTCCACTACCAAGCGCCGAACGTCCAGGGGAAAATTTGGCGCCGTATACACCATCCACAGGATAAGCCCCGGCATCACTCGTCTCGCCAAACGGACTGACGCTCCTCGCGATGCTGCCCACGGTAGAGACGGCAGCCGCGTGGTGTCTCAACGGCGAGATATTCGACGGGCCCGGGGAATACCTTGATCCGGTCGTCGGTGCCGGTCCCACGCCGAGTGACCCATTACTTCCGGGAGTGTTGCCGAACCCGCGACTACTATCCCTCCGCATATTCGCACTCACCGCCGCCGCTGCCGCCGCCACCGCCGACGACGGGGCAGCAGCGACGGCGAATCGGGATCCTCCCGTATTGACGTTTGCGTACATCATCCCGATGGCGGGTGCAGGGCCAAATGAACTCGTAGGCACATACGGATGGGGTTCATACTCTGGTGGAAGTCTATCCGGCCGTACTTCCAGGATCCTCGTCTGCCAATTATACCCGTTGAAGAGTTCTACCCAGCGAGTTGATGAGCACACGGACTGACCACCTTTCCGCGGAAAGGGGAACGTACCGATCGCTTTCACTCCATCCTCTTGGCTGCCCATCAAGACCGTTCCGTGGCCGCGACTGCGATTACTCTGCGGATCGAGGCTCACGTCGGCGCGAAGGACTGTCCCGGCGCGTCGGAAGAGGTCTTTGAGGTCTTGCCAGCGGACGCGGTAAGGTAGCTGTCGGGCGCGAGGCGAGGGAGGCGGGGTGGGTGTGCAAGCTGTGAGCGGAAAGAAACCCCGAGGTGTCCCGTGGAGCGACTTACGTTGCCGACAAAAAGGTTGACTCTCCCATCGACGCCTACCGCCGCGGGATGGAACATGATCGGTGTATGCGGACGAGGTTCTGCGGGGAGCGAGATGAAGCGTGATGAGCTTGTTACACCCTCCCCTGCCCGAACTCGTACTCACTGAACAAGGGCAAGGAGATAGGCTTTGCTTGCGAATAATGTTGCGGTGGTGGTGGATGCCCTCCAAAGCCCATACTAGGCGCCGGACCCATCCCCATCCCATACCCTGAATGCATCTGCTGTTGCGCCAGATACCCACCATACGAGCCCTGCTGATATCCTTGCTGGGAATCGTCTCGCAGAGGTTGCTGCTGCTGGTGCAGAGGAATCCCCAATCGCGCATGAACAGCATACTGCGTCGAATGCTGCTGCTGCTGCTGCTGCTGCTGCGTCATTGCATACCCAGAAGAGGCCACGCCGACAAATTCCTCCCTCCCCGCCAGCCCGGGAGAACTCGCGCGACTCCTCCCTTCCCGCCCGCTTCCTACCGCTCCTGCAGGACTACTCCCTGCCAACGCCATGGCACTCTTGATGACTTGCTCAATCTCCCTATCGCTCGGCGGTCCCTGCAAGCCCGGGGGTTCCTCGACGACGTTGTCCCTGGCTTCATCCTCCATCTTTGTGATGAGGGACTGGATGAGGCGTGATGAGCGTGGGGATGGCTGGAGTGGTTGCATGGTGGGGAGAGGGAGGGGAGAGAGGAAAGAAACAAGGACAGAAAGAAAGGGATATACTACACGCCATAGTGGGTGACACACGCGTAGGCTGCACGTCATCATCTTTTATTATTACAGCGAGAGTAAGTACAACAGTTATTATACAACCAGCAAGTCATTATACAACCAGTAGTCCCTCTCCCTTACAGATACAACAACCTCGGATCACGACTCGGATCAAAATGCCCCGTCCCCGTCCTACTCAACAGCCATCCCCCGGAAATCACCTGCCCCGAGGGGACACTCGTCTCCGAGGAAACAGACTCTGACAGCGCATGGTCCGATCCATATCCTATGCACAACAACCATAAGCGTCGTCAAATTTTGCATCATAAAAGAGGAAAGCAAGGTAGAGACTCACCCGCACCGCTACTACTTGTCATACGCTTCAACCCATCCCTCACCCCTCCACCGACGACGTCCCCACGATCATCATTCTCCCGACTGAACGAGTGAGTCCCCGCTTCGCACGCGGAAAGCATCGAGGAGAGCTTGTGCTCGGATTGCCATGTCGGCTGGGACTTCTTGTCAAGCGGGACGGTGATGGCTGATTGGCAATTGCTCGTCGGGGTTGCATCGGTCGGTGCGGGGTGAGCGGCGATGGTGGTGGTGGCGGATGCCGATGGTTGTCTCCTTCGGAAGGGGTTGGTCAGGGATAACATGATGGTGGTTTCTCCTTTCTCCAGTGCTTTGATCGTCTAGCGGGTAGTTGAGGACAGTAATAGCGATGTCCTCTGGTAAGGAAACAAACGTGCAATTGCTTTGATCGCCCCGTATGTCACCAGACCACTTTGACCATGCATATCGTCTATATCCAACCTCCAACCCCACGAATGACCCACAGCTGACCCCTTTCACTTTCCCGCCAGTCATCTCAACCTAGAGAATACTCCTTGCCTCTACCAGATTAGCTGCCACTATTGCCCGTCATCTGCAGTGGAAGCCGGACAACTGTCGAGCGGAGAGCCTCTGTGTGTAATGTGTGGAGATCGCGCTCGAGGGCCGAATAGGGCCGACTGCATGGGGCCACGTGATGGAGCAGCTGACATGATGCAGCGGCGGTGGCGGTGGCGGTGGCGAACGCATCCTTCTTTCGATAAAGAAGAGGAGGCTGACTGCAGTGGTGGTCGAGGAGCACCCCTTCATATCTATACTCGGCGTCCCGAAGCGAGCTGACCCCGCTCATTTGGGATTCGTCGTACGGGAACCAGGCCGCAACCAGCTTTTCTTTTCTTGCACCGTATCAGCGCGTTACCAGCGATATGATAGTTATTTCGGTTTCGTGGAAGGAAGGCGGCAAGGGTGGTGTAACATGCCAACACCATCAAGCCTTGGAAGTAGCTCTCAGCCGTGAGGAAGGGTCCATAGGGAGGGGGGCCAAACACGCGCTCGGTATCTTGCGTTGTGATCTCCGCTGCTTTTTTTCGGGATACTTGATCGATCACGCTCGACTGCAGACAAGATGATAGAGTATGGCAAGTATGTCTCCTTCATTACTTATGTTATACCACAGCCTCCCGAAGGTGAAGCATTCCCCCCATTGGGATATGTAGTGGCTCCCCTCGAGCACTCGTTCTTCCATCGCCGTCGCGAGTCGGAACCAGCATTATAACACGCCAACCCCCTAGCATTTCTCCCCGTGCTCGCATCCCGCCCCGGCACAGGGCATGATCAGCGCGCCGTGATCTCGAAGGGCAGCGACGGCTGGGCCTCGCGACGGTGCATGGTCCGACTTGCCGTGTGAGGGAGTCCTCTTCCCTACTCTGCCTCTCCAGCCGCCTCCTCGAGACCATCCATCCTCTTCTCCAGTTTGATGTTACACGCTACCAGAATATCCATTTGTCCTGTACCAAGGGGTTCAGCTAACACCCCGGAAGATCGCACACAAGACGGCTCACCCTGAACGTAATCCTGCACCATGTCCCAGACCTCGCTTCGAATCCCCTTCTCCTCATCAACAATCGCCTCATTACGCTCCAACACATCATTCAAGCGTTCGAGCTTTGTCTGGATCATTTCCAACAGCATCCCCGTCGCATCCATCTCCACCTCCGCATCCTCGGTCTCGCTCAGCTGCGCAGGATCCCCCGGCGAGGAAAGGATAATCCGAACGATATCCAGGAGTTCTCCGGGAAGGTCCCCCGAGCGAGTGACGTACCACGTGCGGTCGAGCACTGAAGCAGCGGACAGTAACCGGGTGGCGTCTTGGCTCGGTCCCTCGTCGAGCTTAGCCAACGCCTCCCGAACGCCTGGCGTCAACGTCTCTTCTGGTATACCAAGCTTCAATGCCAGTGTATCGTCTGGATTCTCGGGAATCGAAAACCCATAGCCAAGAATCAATTCTTCGTTTCCTGAGACGATTGTCAAGTCAGAAAGACTCGATCGAAGGCAAGCAGAGACAGACGTACCTTTCGGTCCATAGTTGTTGAATACCTGTTCTCCTGCGTCGACCTCGGAACGCAGGACCAGCCCGACGCTCCTTTCCCCATTCGCATGGGCCTGACCATCGGCTGGGCCAGGCGGAACAGATTCATCACCTGGTGTCGAGGGCGACGAGGCAGACAAGACGGAAACCCAGGTGACTGCTTGATTCCGTCGATGATTTAATGTATCCAGCCCAGGAATAAGCACCGGGTAAGACACGGGCGTGATCTCGTTGGCCGGGATGCCGTCTGACGTCAAGGTTACCGGATCAGCAGTGCTGGATACTTTGGAGTCGGTATGGGAGGGATTGATAGGAACCGAGGAAGACAAGGGGTCAAGGAGCGACGAAGGGAATGCTCGTGATGATATGTAAGTGTTTGCGAGGAGATACGCATCCCTGAAAGTACAACGAGCAAGCGCTCAGCTATCGGAACCCAGCGATTGAGATGCTTGTCACATTCACATACCAAGTCAAAGTCCCCCCGTCTTTCAAAACGCCTCTCATCATCCGCTCCACTTCATTCCATTCCCTTCTCCAAAGCTCCCTTCTTGACGTGACCGCATGTCCCAGGTTCAACCCTTCCAGGAGCGATAATTCTGAAGCGGTCCACTGGAACGGAGTCCATAGCTCGTCGCTAGTCGGGAGAGTGGTGATGTAGGGCTCGTGAAGGAGGTTTGTAGGGATACTGATTCCAGTAGCCGAAGACAGAAGGATAGCGATACCATTATGTCAAACTAACGCCAAGTGAAGCGATTCAATGCGGCCAACGAAACTGCACACACCTCGCATCCGAACGAATCTTCTCCAGTCCAACCGCAAAATGCAGCGCAACATACGCCGAGACCAACTGTCGTTCATTCAGGTTTTTCAGTGCTGCGTGGTCGACACCCAATTCGTAAAGGGCACTGAGAGCCGTTTCTTTGGTGATGACGAGTCTGGCTGGACAGGCAATGATTTTTGTATTTTCGGATAAGGGAGTGGTAGTGGTGAAATGAGCGCCATATGTCGAATCTGCGAGACGTTGATGTGCGGGTCAGCTTGCGTTCGAATGGTCGACTAATCTCGCTGCAACTGGTGCGCTCACCCTTTTCAGCACATAGGCTGTCATGCCAGTGTCCTCCATGCTGGCGGAACCAGTCGATGAACCGACGTACGTCGTCCTCTGCCCGACGATCTTCCATCTCGAATGACACTGTCGGAATGACCTTGGCGGGATATAATCGGACGGCAATGGCATGTTGGTGAAGGGGACGCAGAAGACAACGGATCGTTGAGAAATCAGGGCCTGCCTCCACTTCTCCGTCTCATGTCTCACTAGGAATAGAAAACAGAATGGCAGGAATGGGATAAGTCGACGGTATCGAGCCAACTTCTGCTTGGCTCAGTCCTCGGACAGACCAGCCGCCTCGCCGATGATCATCACCGTTGCGGCGTAACTCCCCTCATGGCAAAGTATGACACGCAAACACCATCTTTCGACCTGGCGACAAACGGAGTCCCTAAGTGATTTATGTCCAACAGTGTTGCACTTGTTGCGATTATATCAAACAGGACGGCTAGCGGTCGGACGATGCGCTGATTTCGAGGCTCCGTCATCGACTGACATATTATAGCAGACGTTGGTCTGGTCTCTGGGAGCGGAAAGTTGTTGCTCCACAGGCTATGCATCTCTTCTTGGTCCAGGACTTCGGAGCAGCTGCTATGATGGGATCTTTAGTGCAGCACGAGCCTTTCGGTCAGAGACCGCTGTCGTTCATGTGTCTGTCGAGGCGCCCGTACCAACGCCTAAAGTTTAGGTAGACTCGGGGCCCACCTCTTAACGAGTGCATCAACTCTGCAAGACTCAGTGGCGGATTGAACGTCAACTCCTTCTCAGTCGCAGACTCATGCAAGCTCTCGCCCGCGGAGGGGGGTGACGCCATCATCAGGGATTTTGGAATTGCAGCCGTTCATTCCGCGGATCACACATTGGCTTCCCGAACTGGCCCGTTCCCTTCCCCCCATTCGTGCGCCCGGTGGTGCTCTCATCAGCTCCGCGAACGGTAGTCGTGATTCGAGCGAGCAGTCGACGGGTGCCTCAGAGACGTCTATGACTATTGCCCTGGCATCTGGTCTTTTTCGCTCCCCCGGACTTTCCCTTAGATACTCGATTCGCGCCATGTCTGCCTATACTACTCGAGTCGTTGGTGTACGTGTCGGGTCTGCTTCGTGGAGCGGGTACCTGTGGCTTATCCTAGTCTTGTTTCTCTTGCTAGGCTCCCAACACCTTGGGTAAATAACCTATCCGCCAGGGTCGAATGATATGGCACTGATGTGGATCCTTGTGCAGAACACCGAGTCTTCATTGAAAAGGATGGCAAGGTCGTTTCCCCCTTCCAGTAAGTTGCAGCCGCTCGATATGCTATATGAAGAATCGTACCTAATTTGGTTTCTCCGCAGCGACATTCCCCTCTTCGCCGATGAGAGCAAGACCGTCTTGAACAGTAAGTCGCTCCAACCAGATCAGACGTAGCGTACAAGCGCTCCACGACGGGGTGCCGACGGGTTTCGTTGAAATGATGAACAATTTTTCCTCAATATCCAATTGTTCCTACCGAATATGGCTGGAATACTCATCAGCCATTGGCGGAGACTTCGTTACCTGATCAACTGATCCAAGAGGCACCTCGTTCTGGCGCGCGAATGGGGGCTTTCATGGTCACTGACAAGGAATACTTGTGCCTACTTGTAGTGATCGTCGAAGTTCCCCGATGGACCAACGCCAAGATGGAAATCAGCAAGGAAGAAAGCTTCAACCCCATCAAGCAGGGTAAGCGGGCCACCTTGCACGTTTCGTCGGCTGTGTGACTGACATGGCGCGCAGACATCAAGAAGGGCAAGCTCCGATTCGTTCGAAACTGTTTCCCTCACCACGGCTACGTGAGTTTTATTCAAATCCTCTCAACCGTTCGCTCTCACTGACCCATCCCCCCCACCCCCCCGACCACAGATCTGGAACTACGGTGCCTTCCCGCAAACCTGGGAAGACCCCTCGGTTGCCCACCCGGAAACCAAGGCCAACGGCGACAACGACCCTCTCGACGTCTGCGAGATTGGTGAACGAGTCGGCAAGGTCGGAGAGGTCAAGCAGGTCAAGGTGCTCGGCGTAATGGCCTTGTTGGACGAAGGCGAGACGGACTGGAAGGTGATCGTTGTGGATGTGAATGATCCCCTGGCTTCTCGATTGAACGATATCGAGGATGTCGAGAGGCATTTGCCTGGCTACTTGCGAGCCACCGAGGAATGGTTCCGAATCTACAAAATCCCCGATGGAAAGCCCGAGGTGGGTTGCATTGGCGGTGCGGGTGGATGTGAGAGTGTGACTAAATCGGTTGGTTGGCTCTGTGTAGAATGTCTTTGCTTTCAACGGTGAAGCCAAGGGAAAGAAGTACGCCGTCGAGGTCGTCCACGAATGCAACGAAGCCTGGAAGCGACTCGTCAACGGTCAAAGCCCCGCCAAGACTGCTTCTTACGAGATCGCCATGTACGTGTGCTAGATGCCTACCTACTCTGTGAAATGCGCTGACAGGCTTTGTCTTGGCTTGCAGTAACAACTCTACCGTTGATGGTAGCGTCGGCTTCACTCAGGACCAGTCTCAGGTTCCTCAGGACTCTAGGCAGCCTGCTGCCCCCGTCGACCCATCCAGTGAGCTATGTCCTCGTTGCCGGCCTGCCGAACGGTTTACTGACCGCCCTTGTTACAGTCGACAAGAGCTTCTTCATCTCTTCCAGCTCCTTGTAATAAGCGAGTCGAGAGCATCCGACGTTGAAACCTAGACGGGATGCAGATGTGATGATATATAAAGGAAAATGTACATGGTTGTATCTTTTCGATGACATGCGTACAACCTGGCTTTGGACCGTGACTGGCAGCGAGCGTTCTTTCCCCTGTATTCCGCATCGCGAGCCGATTCCGCGGTCGATCCCACCTGCGAGTTGTAGACAGCGTCCCGACATGCGATGCTGCCTCCCACGGGCAGAGAAGACGTTTGATCGAAACCCCGACCACGCTGGAAAGCTCTAGCAATCTCGCGAGACGGCGGGCGGAAGCAAAAGGCGAGCGCGCTGAGCGAGGTTTCCCACCTGCACGCTCGCCCTCGTCCGTTTTGCCAGCAACTGATACAGAAAGAAGACGAGGGGGGATTCTCATCTCCTCACGCACTCCTCAAGTAGTCCAGGATATCCGGCGTGAAGAATACGAGGGATACTGTGCATACTACATCATGTCCGACGTAAGTTTTCCTCTGATACATCCCCTCGGACACCGTGATGACGAATCAGCTTACCCCTGGGATACTCGCCTCTCCTCCGGTTCTGACAGGCCGTCGCCCTCAAAGCCGAAGCCAACGCTGCCTTCTCCGCGAAAGATTTCGTCAAAGCCAACGAGCTCTACTCCAAGGTAAGAGCGCGCATCGTGGCGAGGGTCGCGTCTGTTGGAGAATCGTCCCGCTGATGTCTTCCACTTGAATGTGAACGGGAATCGGTAGGCTATCGAATTGGACCCAAAGAACCACGTATTGTACTCCAATCGGTCGGCTACCAAGACTTCGTTGAGAGATTACGCTGGTGCGCTGGAAGATGCCGACAAGGTGAGTCAGGCAGGATGGTGTTGTCCTCCTTTTCCGCACGCGCTTACGTATTCGTCCTTTGCGTATGTAGTGTATCGAGATCGATCCGTCGTTTGTCAAAGGACATGCCAGGAAAGGCGCCGCATTGCACGGATTGGGTGAACTCGAGGAGGCCGTATTTGCATAGTAAGTCCGCCTCTGATGGTCCAGGCTGTCACAACGGCGGTGTTGATCCCCCCCTCGGTTCAGCGAGGAAGGCCTTAAACTCGACGGCAACAACGCTCCACTGAAAAAGGGCCTCGAGGACGTCAAGCGTGCTCTTGATTCCCGCGGCCCACCAGGCGGCGGAGACGGAGGGATGAGTCAATTCTTCAAGGACCCCGCGTTGTTTGGGAAATTGGCGAGCAACCCCAAGACGGCACCGCATATGCGTGATCCGGCGTTTGTGGCAAAGATTCAGGCCCTCGCGAGTGGTGGTGGACAGGTGGATTTCGCGTCCATGTTGCAGGATAAGCGGATGTTGGATGTGTTGAGTGTTGCCATGGGAATTGATATGGTACGTCGGGATTGCAGTATTGCTAGGTGGCGGGTGCTGATTCCGGTGATTGTGTAGCAAGCGTTTGAGCGTCCTGAAGGATCAAACGAGATGCCTCCCGGAACCAAGGAACCAGAATTCACACCGATGGAGGGCGTCGAGCCTTCTTCTTCTTCTTCTTCTTCGAAAGCCGCAAAGGTAGAAGACGAGACGCCCGAGCCTGCTCGTCGTGCACCGACATCCACCCCGAAACCCGCGTCAAAGGCACAGCAATCCGCTCCGGAACCGAGTGCAGATGATAAGGAGAAGAAGAAGGCCCTGGAGGCAAAGGCTCGAGGTGCCGAGGCGTACAAGCAGAGGGACTTTGAGACGGCTATTCAGGCGTTCAATGAGGCGTGGGAGACGTGGCCCCGGGATGTGGCGTTCTTGACCAACTTGGCAGGTGAGCCTCCTTGCGAGCATTTCGCCTGGGCGATAGGGGCTGATGGTGTTTTGTCTCTCTGGAAGCCGTCTACTTTGAACAAGGCGACTATCCAATGTGTATCGAGACGTGTGAGAAGGCCGTCGAGGAGGGCCGATCGTTGCGTGCCGACTTCAAGGTTATTGCCAAGTGAGTCGCGCACGTTTCGCTGGAGGAATTCGAACCGCGGCACTGATACGGAATCGCAGAGCCCTCGGTCGAGGAGGTTCCGCTTACGAGAAGCAAGGCGATCTGACCAACGCCATCAAGTTTTACTCGAAATCGTTGACCGAGCACCGAACGGCTGATGTTCTGAACAAGCTTCGAGCTGTACGTCCATTGTGCGCTTTCTCGCTCGGGTTGTTACTGACGACGGGTGCAAGGATAGGCCGAAAAGGCAAAGGCCGAGGCTGAGAAGCAAGCCTATATCGACCCGGAACTGGCGGAAAAGGCCAGGGAAGAGGGCAATGCTCACTTCAAGGCGGGAACGTTTGCTGAAGCTGTCAAGTTTTACACGGAAGCCATCAAGCGATTGCCGTGAGTGTCTTGGGGTACGCGTCTGCAACAGGTGTTGACTTTTCTGCCGCAGATCCGATCCTCGAGCATACAACAACCGAGCTGCCGCATACACCAAGCTCGCTGCTTTCCCTGAAGCGCTCAAGGACGCCGAGGAGGCCATCCGCATCGACCCGACCTTTATCAAGGCATACATCAGGAAGAGTATGGTGCTGTTCGGTATGAAGGAGTTTAACAAGGCGCTCGCCGCTTGTCAGGATGCCATGGTCGCCGACACCGAGAAGAAGCACACGAGGGAGATTGAAACGCAGATGCAAAAGTGTATGATGGAGACTTATGCTCAGCGGTCCACGGAGACGGACGAGCAGACGCTGGAACGAGCGATGAAGGATCCCGAGGTCGGCCAAATTATGGTACGTAGACACGATCCCTGCTTCGAGCTTCGTCTGACAATTCTGCTTCGCCAGTCGGATCCCGTCATGCAGTCACTGTTGCAGCAGGCTCAGAACGACCCCCGGGCTTTGCAGGAACACATGAAGAACCCGATGATCAAGGCAAAGATTCAAAAGGTGAGTGTTTGGCTGAGGCCTGTATCTGCAATTTGACTGACATATCGGCTCTCCAGCTTATCGCTGCGGGTATCATCAAGACCCGTTAAAGCTCGACTGAGATGTCTTTGTATACATGGATACTAGGTACATATATACATGGCATATTGACGTAGAAATACTACGGCCCAAGTAGCAGGATGTGAGTGAATTTCTGACCACAGTTACGGGCAGCAATAGCAATATCTCGGCATAAGCAGGAACACAAGTCTCGAGGCGTAGTTTACAACCGGAGCAATCTGGAATCGGCGTCAAGTCTTCAGTTATTTCGCTCGCATCATGACGCGAGTCAGTTCCAGAGCCACCTGGGACGGAAAGACCACCAATCATACTTTCGTTCTTGCTCCCTTAGCCGCTCAAATGCCGATGCCACCATCTCCGGTGTCGAACATTCTGCGATGCGGTTGCTGAAGACGGCACCCCACTTCCGGGAACAAACGTCGCCACAAGTTTTGGAACCAAATAATGCGTCCCGGTTCCCTTGATAGCTTCACGCGTAAGGGAATCGTCGTCCGGATTGGTTTGCCGAAATCGAATCGGAACGCTTCTACACTTCGAACACAGCATAAAAGACACTTCCTTTGTTTAACTGATAATCGACAAGCAATGTGTCATTTGCTTTAAACTTCTTCAGGTAGACCAGCTCCGTATATCGAAGTACCCGGACATCGTGGGAGTCGCGATGTTTTGTCTCATCACTCTGACCGACCGACATCACGATATGAAAGCGCTTTATAAACCGTGAGATATGGACTGTACGTGCGATGTAAGATTCGGTCCTCGGCGGTCGCGACCCAAAAAGCAAGCATTGCCCACTTTATATCCAAGTCGAGCTGCAAGCACTGGCATGACGGTTCGCGAACTCGCCTAGCGTGGGCCGTCCAGTTAGTGAAGAAGACTCTGGCAGTAGCTATCTAAAGCGGAGTCAGGCTTCGATAAGGGTAAGTCTGTGGAAACTTGGGCGAAGGATGTCGTAGAGACGCAAGTGCCGCGGAGGGTCGCACGTAAACTGCCTTTGCAGACAGGAGAATCCTAGCCGTCACGTCGTAAGTCTTGCCTGAGGGATGTACTTCTGTTTGGTAGATGACGCCCGAGAGGTACAAGGTCGCGTACGGCCTATGCAATAAGATAACGTCCCCTCGTTCCAGTCGGCCTGAATGGGAGCGGAGATCTGAGGATCGAGCGCCGCACGGGGGATGGGATCTATGAGCCAAGAAGCGACTTACGGGGCAAAATCCGGTAGACGGGGGTACTTGATAGGCAGAAGGAGATTGTTTGACTTCAGCGCCCATTATGGAGCCGATATTTTGTCGCGTTGCTCTTGGATCGATGACGGTCAGGCGCTTCGCAGAACTTGAGAGCGATGGGGTGCCCGTTGCAAGGGTGGGTCACGATAACTTGTAAGATAGTGATCTAATAGCTCAGAATCGTACCACGAACAAGCTGTCCTGCTACGCTTGATATCTACCCATAGTTCAGAACGAAGGGTGTTTATATTTTTTATAAATGCCTTACGAAGGCGTGACATAACCGGTAAGTCCAGTTAGCCGTCGAATCAAGACCCGACAGGAGCGTATGACTTAGAAGAAAGAGGTGACGCGCAAACTGACTCATCTTCTCACAGGGTTTACAGGTCAGGTGGGATCACGTGGGAGGGGTCGAGTCCATATGGCATCCACCACGAGTGATACAGATGATGACGCTGCTGGAAGAAGACAGTCGCGAACGCCCCTATCCGTATCCGCCAAGAGTTCAATTGAACCGACACAGCTTAATTGGTTGCCACCCTGGACGCGCCATGGGCTTGTTCCCATGGGAAAGAGGATGGATGAGCTATTACGCGATCTTTACGACGCGTCGAGTCTCTTGAAGTGAGATTCTCTTTGGACGTCTTGTATACACAGCATATGGCTGGTGTCTGCTCGTCACGTATCTGCCCTGCCCCAGTGATCCTGACTGATACCCTTACACTCCATATCCCTTGATATTTGGCTGACGCGGGACGACAGCGGAGCCACCTTTCTTTGATCGGTCCTCTTTCCAATATACCAGTATACCTTTAATTTCGCAACTTGCACCGCCTCGTCCCTCCAAAGCCATCCCCCTTGTGCCTCAGGCAAGTCGTACGGAAACAATGGTCAACCCTATGCAAGGCAACAGACCGGCCGACAATAGCTTTGCGATCAGCTCGCCGTCGCCCTCGTCATCGAATTTCGACCGTGATCAAGTGCCGCACGTTGGAGCTGGTGACGAGTCGACGCTCCATGGCGATGAGGTGAGTGCATATTAGAAGCAGCAGAGACAATAAAGGACGTACGGGCGAAGAAGGATGGAGGTGATGCATGTTCTCGCTGGATCAAAGGAACAAGGAACAATGCAGAAAGGACAAAGAAAGGCCGAACAATAGGAGAATACATGAAACGCGCGGTCTGCAACTGATGAAGAGCAAGCTGATCAAAATTCCTTGTTCGTCCATAGGTGGACAGCATCGCTCCGGACTATTATTATGAACCTCACCTTCCCCCCGCTCCCATCCAATACTCGCCCTCTCTGCATTCCATCTCCCCGTCAACTCACTCAGGCTCTCATTTCGGACGGTCCAACACCTCGGGATCCCTCGCCCACGACTCTCTTTACGATTCGCCGATTCCGCCGCTTCCTCCCCTCGCCGCACCACAACCTCGTACTGCCCACGGTTCTTTTGCATCCTTGCACGCCGCAGCCGGTCTCGGTCTCTCCCATCAACCTACATTTGCAGAGGATCCGGAAAAGGCTCACCAGAATACCTCGAATTCGCTCCTTCAAGTCGGTTCAAGCTTCTCCAGTCAAGACTCTTTACTAAAGGAGCGACAGGCGTATCGTTCAGCCACTCCCGTCGTTTCTGGACAAGACCGGTTCGACTCGAACACACCTTCCCCCGAACGACCGTTGTACGGATACCCACCCAAGGGCGCAAACGACAGCCCGACCATGTCTCACTTTTCCTCGTCGGAGAAACCTTCTAGCATCCGATCCGTTCGGAACGTTCGACCATCGGGACCCGCATCCACGCTCAGAAACCTCGGGTTCAGCGAAGCGAAACAAGAAAAACCACCCATGTCGAGGAGAAGAAAGCAATTCATCACGATTGGATTCGTCATTGGCGTGATTGCCATCATCGCCATTGTCGTTCCCGTCATCTACGTTGTCGGAAAGAAATCAGACAAGACGAATGCCGATTCAGCTGCAGCGACAGCTGGTACGACGGGCAAAGTTGCCGGTGGAACGATCAAATCCGGAACTACGGGAAATGTCAGCGACGGTATCGATCTTTCCCTCTACCGCGCCTCCACAAATCCTCTCAACCCTCTGACATTGCCCTTGTCAATGTCCGTGCAGTCCGGGAACTCTGGTTCGACCGTGACGGCCTACGTCAACGGTACCCAGCTTACGTTTACCTATACCAACGACTTTGGCGGGTATTATTATTACGATCCGACCAATCCATTCTCCAAGGGCGGAAAGGCGCAGAGCTGGTCTCCCGCGATTGATGAGGAATGGGTATGGGGACGGGATATCGCGCGAGGTGTGAACCTTGGGGGATGGTTGGTGCCGGAACCGTTCATCGGTGAGTTGATCAGACCAGGGCTACCTCGGATGCATACTGACCTATCACGCAGTTCCGTCCCTTTTCGAGCCATATCTCAAGGCCGTCGACGAGTATACTTTGTCGGCGGCGCTCAGGGAGAAAGGAGGAGAAATTTTCCTGGAATACGTAATGCGACAGCATTATGAAACGTTCATCACGGAACAAGACTTTGCACAGATCGCCCAGGCTGGATTTAATTACATCCGGATTCCCATTGGATATTGGGCGGTAGAGACACTTGAGGGCGAACCATACCTGAAGGGCGTTTCTTGGGATTACTTTGTGCGAGCCATTGGCTGGGCTAGAAAGTATGGACTTCGAATCGATCTCGGTGAGTCGCTTCACATTCAAGGCAAATACAAGCGAGCTAAAGGCCCTTTTCAGACCTCCACGCCTTGCCCGGCAGTCAGAATGGCTGGAATCATAGCGGAAAGGCGGGTTTTGTCAATTGGCTCTACGGAATCATGGGCATTGCAAACGCTCAGAGGACGTTGAACATCCACCGATCGTTTGCCGAATTCGTCTCGCAGAAACAATATCGCTCTGTCGTTACCATGCTCAGTCTCGTCAACGAAGTGCAAGCCGAAGTCGTGGGCCTCAATGCGCTACAAACATTCTACTATCAAGCTTACCACATGATCCGAGGCGTCACCGGTAACGGCGGCGGTCCGATCATCGTCGCTCACGAGGGTATGCAAGGTGTCGGCGTTTTCAAGAACTTTATGCCCGGCGCCGACCGCCTCGCTCTCGACCAACACCCGTACCTCGCTTTCACGGACCCGAACAGAGACTCGTGGGACACACAATGGAAAAAGGCGTGTGCCTGGGGAGGTGGTACCAACGAGTCCCAGCGAGATTACGGTATCGTTATCGGTGGTGAATGGTCTGCGGCCATCAACGACTGTGGTTATTGGTTGAACGGAGTCGGAAGCACGCCCCGATTTGAAAGTATCGGTTCATGCGACGACTATGATCATTGGTGGACGTGGGATGATGCGACCAAGCAGAATGTCAAGACGATGGCTCTCTCGACTATGGATGCCCTACAAAATTACATGTTCTGGACGTGGAAGGTGAGTGCGTTACAGGGCGACTGAAGGCTATTGCTTACCTCGTCTTGTCAGATCGGAAACTCGACCAAACTCGGATACCCATCGAGTCCCTACTGGCATTACAAGCTAGGCTGGGAACAAGGCTGGTTCCCCAAGGATCCCAGAGAAGCTACAGGCCAATGCGCGTCTCTCGGTGTTGGCGGATATCGATTCGAGGGACAGATGCCGGCTAGTGCTACTGGTGGAGTGAGTCTTAGGAATCCGGTGTTCATATCACTTGCTGACCGAGACCCATAGGGTGACGGCCAAATCGCTACCAGCGCCGTTGGAGACTACTCGGCATTCCCGCCACGCTCAATGTTGATGACTGATATGGTTAACTCGGCGACAATCACCTTGAACTCGGCTCAAATTGCCATGCTGCCGACATTCACGCCAACGGGTACACCGGTAACCTTGAGGCGCGCTGCCGTGCAAACAAACATCGATCCCGGAAACGGATGGGTCAACGCACAGGATACTGCTGGCGCATATGCAGCCATGAGCGGTTGCACATATCCCAAGTGAGTCACATTCAAGTCTTCCGCACATTAGCGGGACTAACCCTTCTTTACCTGTAGTGCTTATAGTGCAGGTACTGTCGTCCCTACCGCCGTCTGCACCGGCGTAGCTTAGAATAGAGCTAACAGATCATATAGATGGTAACAAGCAATGTTCAACGAATACGCTTAACTGACGAGATGTAATCGAAGTTGTATTCAGGGGTACGGATGCGATGATTTATGCTCATACATGCACAATATTCAGCGACCAACGCCCTCCTTTCACCTCAATTCCAGTCGAAAGGCCGCTCAACTAACGGACACTGGTCGCAAAGGCAGTTGAGATGCGGACGAGTGGACAGCTTTGGTCCGTCCTTTTGTTGAACAAAAGAACGTCAAATATGGTTCGACTACAAGGAAAGGCAGAGTTGCAACAAAGGTTCCTTCAATCGATCCTGCATCCTGGCATCTACCGAGCTGGAATATTTCATATAAGATGGAAACGCTTGGGCTGCGTTTACAGGCGCTCTACGTTGATGTATGGTAAGTTCCCGCTTATCCTCTGCAACTTTTTTATCCTTTGACTTCCACCGCTATGCCGTCATTTGCGAAGAAGGGGACAGAGGGGAAGGTTGGTATGGGTGATGTCTTTTCAGGGAACGAAGTGGGAGAGGTTATGCGAGTGAGTTTACTGTAGCCGTTGTGCTCACCAGAGATTGATTTCTTGGGTGAAACCGATAAAGAGGATGAAGGAAGACGCGAGACGCCGAGCTTGCGATCTCATCCAGCACGAGATCCCAAGCTACATCATGCATCTCACTAATGTTCTGGAAGCGGCCAAACACGATTCGAGTTCCCCTTTGTGGAAAGGCCACCTGGAATCGGGCTCTTTTGTCAAGCACAACATCAAACTTGTCCCTGTAAACAACCCGAGGCTGGCCCAAGCTAATGGCGATGAACAAAACCATGCTTCAGTGGTGGATACCCCTACCATTGTGATTAGAGGAGTCAACGGAATCTCTTTGGACGATACCAAATCATGCCAACCATGTGGCCAAATTCGACAAGGGCACGCGGCTTCTGATGACATCGATGTGCCCGGAACACAATGGAGGGGGGGTCTCGTTTCGAACTCCATTTGTGAACAAGCTATGGACATGGTAGAAATGTAGGTGACTGATTCTGCCAACAGGCGACGCTTGCTGATATATCCGCGACGCGTATCTCGACCCCGAATCCAGGGAATGCGAAAAGTCTTGTAAAATTGGCATGGAGCTTACACACTGGATCAAACTAGAAGTACCTACCATCGAAGATGGTTAGTCGATAGCTCTTTGTCAAGGCGAGGGACTTCTGACGTATCCATCTCATTCCAGGCAATAATTTCGGCGTGGACGTATGTACGATGAAGTTGGGTGCTATTCCAGTCCCTGACCGCTCCTTGACCTTGACTTAGGTACAAGACGAGGTTTTGCGCATGATCGACAAGGTCGTCGGCGCGGCTATGAAGTTTCACCACCTACCAAAGACCCATTATGACGACCGAATGCACCTGGGATCGAATTGGAACAAGTATCCAAATTTGGAGGATCATGCGGTGAGTCGCCTTTCCATGTCCTCAGGCACTTCTTCTCCCTGCATAGGCCTGACTACCTGTTGGGCTGGTTGCTAATTGACTGTACATTCATAAACAGGCGGCTATCGCTTCTTCTGACCGCTACGATTTCTTCCTGGCATCCAGCAGCATCACATCCTTGCGGAACAATATGGCTTCACTTCTCCACCAGCTACGCAACAACTGGGCAAAGGTCCATAACCCAAAGAACTCTGATGGAGTCACTGGATTGAGTGGAATGTACTGAAGCAGCTTGACTCTTCATCACACGCTACAAGAATTTGTACTAGAAGCTGGCTTTGTCATACTCCGACTGAATCCAGCGGTAGACCATAGAATTGGATGTAAAGAATCGAATAATCCCTTTTCAGAGATGTGTCAGTTCTCAAATGCTTTCATGAGGCAAGGACGGGTAAATGTCAAGGAAGTCGAGTTGTTTTAAGAGCTAGACAAGAAGCTGAACGGCCGTGACTTTAGGTTTAAAGCAGTCTTACAAAGTAAATGGCGATCACGAGTTAACCAAGAGTCAAAGTGATTTCACCCTCACTCCTGAAGACTGAATACTAGTCCTTTTCGCAGCGACTTTCGACATCCTACTGTCTGAGACACCCTTTACTCTTGCAAGGCACGGATACCGCTTCAGGATACTTTCACCCCACCAACCAAATTCGTCAAAGGCTATGTCACAACATCAACAAATGCCTGGGCTGTCCATCATGGCCCAGGCCAGATTCATCGTTGGGTACTGGGGTCGTAATTATGCCCGTAAGCGTTTGTCTCTCCGTGTAATGATGTCCTGTTCTGCTCACATATGCTGTCACAGAAACAGGGTCATCTTCCCGGTCTCCGAAGCCCTCCACTTCCGGAGATTCACGTATTCTTCGTCAGTCCGGTGAGTCGAGCCTTTATCATCCCGTCGTAGAGGGACCAGCATGCTCACATGATGGAGGTGCAGACGAATTGCGGGTGGGAAGCATCATGCTCTCTGTAGCGGATTGTTCGGTGTTTCTATCCGGTGTCCTCTATACGAGTTCCGGTTCAAGAGCATGTGGAAATCAACACGATGCGTCCGCCAAAGTCTTATTGGCGGTTCAGCCATCCCGAGAGCGGACAGCAGATGGTAAGTCGTCACGGACGCCTCGAATGCATGCGACTATGTATTCAAACATCTCGATAACTTGTCATAGACACGCTTTCCTTCAAACTCGGTCTAATCGATGAGGATTGCAGTCTGGGAGCTCAAACCCCGGATGGTGAACTTTCCATCGTCGGTTGTGGACGTGGGATCTGGCGTAGCTTTCATAAATACTGTCTTTCGTTGATGAGAGATTGTGTACAAAGGACATTCGAGCTGTAATGCGAAATAGTTCCAGACAACATCATTGCCACCCGCTTCAGATATCTAAAGCGCTGGATTTGCCCATCCCACAACAATCCGCGTGTGAGTATTCCTCCTCCTCGAACCACGCATTTTCTGAAATCAACGTACCTTCGATTGATAGACAGAACCGCATCATCATGCCAACCTCTCAATTCAAGCAACCTCCTCCCGCATATGCATCACCACGCATCCACGAAACTTCCAAGTGAGTCTTTTGATCTGGTTTCGACGAAATGTGCGAGCCTAAACGTTGACAATTTACCTCCACCTAACGCTGCCCAATCTGCAGGCCGTCTGTAAAAGGGGCCTGGTTTGATAGTGACCAAGTCACCTGATTATGCCGTCCACCTCTCTGGTGTTTCCTATCAAACAGAGGTTTCACCGGTTGATAAGACTTACGAGTTGACGGCAACCATCCTCCTTGCAGCTGAATGCAAATCAGGTAAAAGACGATGTCATAGAGCTAGATGGTCCGAAAGCAACTGAGAAGCTTGTTCATCTTCTTTCATTCGACCCGGTGTCGAGATGGACTATCAGAATCGACGACGACGAGCCTGTCAAGCGAGACATGACCAGGGCCTTCCACGATGTTCGCCACATCAGATGCAATAGTAACGTCTGTGTCCACATGGAGACACCAGACGGAGTCTAGATCGATCATTACTACGCTAAGGACGGAGGTCCATGTATCTTTTGCCTCATCGTGAAAGTGCAAAAACGCTTCGACCTCGAATTCGATAAACCAGTTCGCAGGACAATCCCCTTGCGAGTTAGGCTAGCAAATGAAGCCCCCGGCCGCTGGAACCTGCTACGAAATCTGTGGCGACGTCTGTTTCCCAATTTCGGCATCATCTCCAGCAATCGTATCAACAAAGAGAGCGCCCCGGAGATGGTGGCCCTGGCACTCTCACGTCTCAACGATGGGCCAGATAGAAGCGATCAGTGCGTGTTGGCTCACGAGAAGCTGGTGGCAGCCTGATGGGCTTTGTCATGCAGTGCGACCGAGCTTGATGAGAACTCGAGCAACGACTGGCGTTTCTGCGGAAGGGTTCCAATAAGCGCTAAAGAATTGTAACAGTAGCCTCTTCCATGCCTTCATATTTGGTGTTTCGATTCATTGCAATTCCGGATCGCGGCTGACGGTCGGCTGTGATTTGCAAATCCCGCACGGGCAATAAGTCCTCCGAGTATATCATGCGCTGCCACTCCTCAACACATGGTAGATGGGTAATCTACAACGACAATGCGTAAACATTCATACAACCAATCAAAGCGAGCATTCCTTGCCACTGGCTCAAAGCCCATCCATCACCATCGATCGTCTGCCTTCGGGTTCGGTTTCGGATTTTTGAAGAACCCGCCATCGCGCATGGCCAGGATAGCATTGATCGTCGCTTCCGAGTGCTTGCCCGTCACGTCGTCGCGGGGAATATTCGCGCGGGTTCTCCATGGTTTTGGTCGATCCTGCTTCGGATGACAAGATGGGTTTGAGCGAGGGTGGGGTGGGCAGCCTGACTATCTGCTCACCTCGTATTCTTGTATCAAAACACCTGAAGCCATCGAGTTCAACTGTACCTGTTCATCCTAAGGACGTCCGGTAGTGTCAGCATCCACGTTTCCAAAGAGTGGTGAGCCGAGACTCACGTAGATTTGCATTCGCTTCTTTTGCATCTTGTCCCGCGCTTCGACCAATTCGCTCGCCGGTGCCATTTCGCTCTTGAGTAGACTGTAGACGAAACCATCAGGGTTACGTTTGACCCAACATGCTTATGACACGACTCACGGCTTGCGATTTATCGGTGTAGAGTTCTAAGAGTTGGAATCGTCCCAAAGATCAGTACGACCCCCAAATCGTTTCGGAGACTCGACATACCCCCGACGACGGACCCGCCCCGATCCCAACAACCCCCAACGAACTCAACGCACCCGCCAACGGATCATACGCCGCCTTTTTCTGCGGCAAAGCGGGACGACGTGCGGCAGTCGACGTCGTGTCGTTCGGCGTACGTGGTTTCGCATCCCCGGGTGTCCGAGCACCCCCAGCACCCCCCGCGAGTTCGGCCACGCGTTTACCCTTCTCGCCAGAACGTTTTTGTAATTTCGGACGCTCCAAGGGTACCACATCGGAATCCACGTTTTCGTCCCTTTTCGTAATCGGCAGTTTCTCCGAGGCGGTGTGTTTCTTGGTTTTCACGGCGACAATCTCCACTTCCGAGCTATGATCATTCGCCGCGGCCGTGGCATCGACCGCCGAGTGCGGGCGATGTTTCTTCTTTTTGCCGGAAACTTCCTGACTGGGGTGTGCGTCCCTTCTCGCGCCAACCCGATCCCTATCCGACTCGTGCTCCCCCTCCTCATCCACCGCAACGCGCACCCTCCGCTCCCTCTCCTTGTCGATTTGCGAACCACTCTTGCCCCTATCCAGCGGCTCATCACTACCCAACCTCCTCTTCCCGGACCGCACACGTTCTCCCGAGCTCGCGGCCCCTCCTCGATCCGTATCATGCTCGACATCGGATCCAGCCGCACGTCGTTTCTTGTCCTCCTTGACTTTTAGTCGATCCTGTCGTTTGGCATCATCGTGGTCCTTGTTCCGGGGTTTCGTCGTCGGTGGTTCGTACTCGTGTTCGTCCGTCGGCAACGGCGTCTTGGGCGCCTTTGGTGTCTTCCCACCACCGCCACCCGTCGTTCCGCCGCGATGATCGTGACCCAACCCAGTCACTTCATTGAAAAACGCGTCTCCATCCCCTCCCTTTGCTTTTGCAGCCGGTCGACGTGGCGGCTCGTGGGGATCATACTTGCCGACCTTTTTCGACGGCTTGGGTGGCCGACCTTCTCGATCTCGATCTCGATCCGAGGGTCCGGCGTAGACATCATCGCTTTCCGCGGCCGCTACCACCATCCGTTCCCTTTCCCGTTCCCATCGAGGTTTCTTCAACGGCCTAGAAGACACGCCGTCGTCACCCACCGTCAGACGTGCTGGCTTCTCCCTGACCATGCCCGATCGTCCAGGACGATCATCCTCGACGGCATCCTCCTCATCCGCTACCCGGCGATCTACTTTCCTCTTCATCCTAGCCTGACCCTCACCCGTTGATGCTACTTCTTGTAGAGGCGACAGCCCGCGTTCCTGATCCCCGCCGTAATTATCTCGCAACCCCGACTGCTGCTCTTGCCGCGCTTTCGCAGACCGTTTCGTCCCCGGAACTGAATCCGACTTGTCAGACGTTTCGGATCGACCGGATCTCTCGCCGCCCGTTGATGGTGCGGTGTCCGGTGTGTCCCGACCGTTCCCGGGAGGTTTGATCTTCAAGGTCACCTTTTTCGTCGTTGTTGTTGGCGAAGGTTTGACGTCGTCTTGAAGCGGAGTCTGGGCTTTACTGGCGCTGGAGACTTCACCGTCCTGCGTCAGGGAGATCTTGATTTTTCGGGTAGTCGTCGTCGACATGGGTTCACTTTCCCTTTCCTCACGCTCCCGCTTTAGCCCTCTCTCACTTTGCCCTTCCTTCCTTCTCGACACCTCCCTTTCCCTTTCTCTTGAAGACCCCTTTCTCGGCTTTCGATTCCCCTTTGTCTCCACCTCTTCCCGCTCCGACTCATCCGTTTCACCGGCCGCCACCTCTTCCTCCTCATCGTCCTCATCATCACTCTGAACAACCTTGGTATGTCGCTTCACCCCTTCCCCCGTCGAGGCCGCAGCTTCCCTCCCCGAAACGGCGCGACGAGGTTTCCCGACGGGACTATGCGTCCATTCCCTCGGCGGTGGGATCTGCGGTACCGGACTCCCCTCCTCCTCATCTTTTCTTCCCTCTTTTTCCTCGTCGGAAAGCTCTGTAAGATCCGACTCCGACTCGCCGAGGATATCAACCTTTGTCACGTCGACGCTCATCGCGGTTGTCGGTGGTTCCATACCGGGAAGCGGAGCAGGAGCCGGGGCCGGGGTCGCAGAGGAGGAGCCATTGCGTGGCGTCCTGGTGCGTGTGGTTGTTCGTATCGGTGGTGGGAGGTCGTTGGACATTGTTGGCGGTTGATGGATAACAGATACTGCCGATAGACTGAAGAGAAGCAGAAGATAACCAGGAGCAGAGGAGGATGTCATTATTACGTAACACTCCCCTGGAATTCATCCCGGACGCGCATCCTTCTTCTCCCCGACTTGGGTATCTATCTATCTATCTATACCCTCCCTCTCCCCAGGTGCCTCTACATCCCACTACACACGCCATACATCACACCATGTCAGGTCCCGCAACATCAGCCGCCGCCGCACGCTCCACCAGCAAGTTCCAGGGTACGTCCGTCCCTCCGCGAATGCCTGGGTGTAGCGCCGACTCATCCGGTCTTGGTCTCTCTCTCTCTCTCTCTTCTTCGTTGTCTGCGGATTGAATAGCGTTCATGAACCATCCCGCTGGTACGTTTCTCCCTCCCTCCTCATATCCCGGAAAGGAGTTGCTCATACTTGGCTGTTGACAAACGTTTTCCAGGACCCAAGTACGTTTTCTTTTCCGCGTCCATACGGGAACCGCTGCTCCATCAGGTTCTCTTACGGTGTCCTCCGATTTAATCTGACCATTCTCCCTTGTAACCCTCGTACAGGACCATCTTCTTCTGGGCTCCAGTCGGTACGTACCCACTCCCACCCATTTCACTGCAAGACTGAACCCCACAACCTGACCATCACCCTATTCCCTGCGCCACAGCGAAATGGGCCCTCGTCATCGCAGGCGTCAAAGACCTCTCCCGACCCGCGGAAAAACTCTCCGTCAGCCAAAACGTCGCTCTCGCAGCAACAGGGTTCATCTGGGTCCGGTATTCGTTGGTCATCACCCCCGTCAACTATTCCCTCGCCGCTGTGAGTCGCGCCCATCACAGCACTCCCAAAAGGAGGGGAACCCTGCAACTGATCTTCTTGGTGTGCGTGTGTGTGTTTAGGTGAATTTCTGCGTCGGCGCGACCGGTCTCGGACAACTTTACCGCATCTGGGACCACAAGAGGAATCATCCCGTCGTCGAGACTGGCGTACAGGATAAGATTGCCGCGGCGACTGCTTAGATGCGCGGCGTTGGGTGGGCAGGGGTGGGGCGGGGTGGGGTGGGGTTGTATCGTATGACATGAGAGAGAAATTCGGGGTTTTGCTGTGTGTGGCGCACCGTTCCTGGCGGTCGAGGCGTAGGATGGTTTCCGAGGTCCTGATTCTCGATATACGGATGAGGGATTCCGTTGATCGGAACAGCCTGCGTTGGCCTCGGACGATTACTCGCGAACGAGATCAGCGGCACTTGATAGATCGAACACTCTACCAGTACGTTACTCCAATCCTGCACAGGCTGGTCAAGCCGCCCAGCGCACTCCGCCCACTCGGATTCGAGTGTGAAATCTGTTGCTTCTTTGATCACCGGGGCCTATACGTGCATGAGTTGGTAGCATCTTGTGCGAAAAGGGTCAGGAAGTAGTAGAAAAGCAGAGGTGAGCGCGTCTAGGATATTTGCCACGTTGTCCTTACTCTAGGAAATTTATCCGTTTCTTCGTGGCAGCCATGAGTAAACTCTCAGGATGGCGTACAATTCGTTAGACGGAGCGAATGTGAGTGGTGTATCTCAACATCACTTACGCGCTATAGCTAGCAGGAAGGGTGTCTCTTCCACATCCCGACGAGAGTCGCCGTCGCATGTCCTTGCCACCGAGGCAATGGTCATTCTGAGCGTATATCCTTACTTTGTTGGTTCCCGGTTCGTCGGCTCTGGCTACCGCGACTAGGTGTTGATATAGCTAGTATGTGTCTCTGTCTTCTATCGCTGCAAGCTCCCAGCCGTTATCGCCACACTCCTTGATCCCGTCTGAGAGTGCGTCTTTGCATTTCTTGATCCTGGGAAAGATGATCTTCATCTATCCAATAGCACGTATAAATGGCAGTATAAATCGTTTCTGCCACATTGCACTTCTACAAACGATTCAACCATTCACGTTGTCCCCCTATCCGCTACCCAACACTCAATACATGGCGCTCCTCCCATTATCGGCCCTTCTGTTCTTCGGGTCATGTGTCTTGGCCCAGTTCTTCTTCAAGCTGTCGAGAACGCTGATCGCATTCGCTCGCTGACCTTCGAGACTGCTTTGGGCGAGGTAGAACCACTGTTGGTCGCCAAAAGCGATGGCGGCCTAGGAGCAACATCGATGAGGTTACCCGGAGTAAGCATAGTGACTGACGGAGCGCGAATAGAGAACCTATGGCGTGGTCTTCCAGGTTGGGATAACGGCACCACGAAGTGGCGATTGCTCGTCGGTTAGCGTAGTACCGCAGTTTTGGCAGTATGACATAGTCCCATGAGGCTACGCGGAAGGATTGACAGACGCGAAGCATCTTGTCCTGTACCTGGAGTCGCAAAGGCAAAAAACTGTTGGCGGATGGAGGCGACCACCGAGTGCAATCAGAGAATGCTTACTTCGACACATCTTCGACCGTGGGGATTTCGAGCCGGAGCCAGCACCATAGATCCCTAGCAATGACCGCCCCCTTGTATGCCTCTCTGCAATTAGCAAGAGAAACCATTGACAGATTTCGAAAAGGCTGCCAGAGATGGCTGGGAATAAGCGTTTCTGCAAAAGGTCGGCCAGTGTATCGCACACTTTATTGCTAGGCAAGTGTCCTTTCCAACAGTCCTTTGCTTCGTCCTCTTCGTCGTTTGGCTGTTCCTCAACTGTATCACTCAGTCCAGTACTAGTGACCTCATTGGCATCGCCCTCTGACACTCCCGCCTTGCTAGAAGGTCTCTGGTGTACATCGTCTCGCTGACCCGACAGGAACAACATGACGTTGGCCGTCACGAACGGCCCGATATCAAGGTGGCCTTCCCACAATGGAGACGACGGGCCCTGCTTGATACCTTGCACTAGCTTTTCCAAGTGTAAGATATACGCTGGGAGCTCTGTTTGCAAGATCGCCTTGGCTCACTGTCGACACGCCTGCCTCAGTTGCTGTGGGAACAGCCATTACCTTCCGCTGGCATTGGAACATCTCTGGACAACTCACCCTGGTGACATCGCCTTTGCCAGTGGCAAACACATCTTTCATCGATACTTCTTCGCAAGCATCCGATGTGGGCTTGCTCTCCTTTGCGAATGAAGGCATGATCTATCGGATGGTGTTGTTTGGTTAGTAGCCAGTTGTGGACCGATGAGCTCGACCTTCACCCAGCCATGAACATTTTATACACGCAAGATACAAAGGAACGTAGCCAATTAAGAGGTCGGCGTTGCTTTGTCCCCGGGCTGCAAACATAAAGGGCGAAAGGGGTGTCCACGAAACGTTGTCACAGGCACCTCTTGTCAAGTCACCCTTTAACCCTTCCGCATCATCTAGAGCCCTAGACTGCGACCTGGGTGTCGCACCCATGGTGCTGATTGCTCTTTCATACAGTCACCCTCGCATTGTCCACAGCCAGCTATAAAGCTTGATGTCGACCCAGCCGTACATGGCATATTCGTAAAGTCCAAAATATGATAACCGAAACGATACATGTCTGGGTTGCGATATACACCCTCTCTATTAAGTTTTCGTTTGACAACAGCGCAACTATTGCAGCATACTTTCCATAGCGAAGACGACCTCTTCCGGGCTGGTCAAATGCGAGCTAGCCAAAGTCTTCTTGGAAGGTGGGCCGACAGCCGTGGCGAATGTTGCTTCGGGCGTGAGGCGAATCTCGACCTCGGGGAGCTTCTCCGCCTCTTCTTCATCCATGATTGAGGTGACCGCTATCGGAGCGGACATCGTGACGGCCTGTCCGGCCACTCGACCTCCCGACGGGAAGACCGACTTGGCTTGACGGAACATTTCCTCGTCAGTCTTGTCGTCACCCGCACAGAACAGGAAGTCTGCATCGGGGTTCTGGTAGAGAATCTTCTTGACGATTTCGCCCTTGTTGATGGCGAGAACTCGGCACTCTACGTTCTTCTTGCCGACCATCAGTAAACGAGGCAAAACGGCAGTATGTCAGCATCGGAAGCGCGTAAGCAGAGGCGGCAAACTTATCTTCAATGGGACGTCGCGGTGTCAAGTTGGATTCCAACAGGTCCAAACATTGCTTGCTTTGGAATTCACCCTATGAAATTGCGTTGTCAGGTAAGGTGAACGGACCGCAAGAGGCAAACTCACGAATGAAGGGTCACACTGCCTGTAATGCCATGTGATAGAGGCTTTCTTAACTTCGACAGTACTGCCGCTTGTTCGCTGTAGTCGGGGTCAGCACAGGAGAAACTCCGGCAAAAGGTTGACGACGTACCTCGGTGTAATACCTAAAGATCTCCTCAACCTCGCTCATCCAGCTCATATCCATGTGCTCGGTCATGTTGATCCATTCCTTGGCACCGGGGCCCTTGACGAAACTACCGTGTTCGGCACTGAGACCCAAGTTGGGGATATCTCCCCAGTACTCGTCTAAGAACTCGCCGTCTCGACCGGAGATGAGCCAGACAACGTTCTTAGGGTCCTTGGCAAGAGCAGCGATGACGTTCTTGGTTCGCGCTGCAGGAATGGCTTGTGATGGAACCTTGACGATCGGAGTGAGCGTTCCGTCGTAATCGAACAACAGAAGTCGCTTGTTGGCCTTTTTATAGGCCGCGGCAAGGGCGTTTCGGTTCAATGCGGGTGTTTGATGCGCTTGGTGTTCAAGACCGACGTTTTCAAGTAACTGCTTGAGCAGCGTTCGAGCCCAGGTGTGACTAGTGTGCGACTTGACAGATTTGAGCATGAGGCCGTGTCGCTTTTCCTTTTCCTCGGTAGACATGGTCAAACCCTTGTTAATGGCGTGTGCGACACCAAGCAGATCGTGCGGGTTGATCTGCAGGGCGGCCTGGAAGGACGAAGCGGTTCCCATAAATTCGGAAAGAACCAAGGGAGCCTTGCCAGTCTTGTCCTGGCAAAGTACATATTCCATCGAGGTCGTGTTCATGCCGTCTCGCAGCGACGTGATGAGTCCGAGATCGGCAACGGACAACAGTCCAAAGTATTCGTCACGGTCGATCGCCTGATGGTAGTGGTGAACAGGGACAAAGTCGAACGTTCCGTACGCATTGTTAATATGGCTGACGAGCTCGGCGACCTTGGTTTCCAAGTTGGGCGATTCCGAAAGTGCAGGCGTAGTCACCTGGATAAGGACAACCTTGCCTCGCCATTCCGGATAGGTCTGGAGGAACTTTTCAAACGCCTGAAGCTTGTTGTATACACCCTTGGCGACGTCGAGCTTTTCTCGACCGACAATGATCTTCTTGCCCTTGTACAGGGCTCGTAGCGCTTGAATCTTGGGATCGACGCTGGCCCGGTCTCGATCTTGCATGACACGGTCGGCATCGACTCCGATCGGGCAGTAAGAGACGGCGGTGACCTGTCCGTTGGCATCGACACCGCCAGCCGTGGATTCATAACCACAAACTCGGATACAGGTCGATGTAAAGTGTCGAGAGTAGGAGTATGTCTAGAGTCCGAGGGATGAGCCACGGTCACTATGAAACCCAAGCGACTCACCTGGAAGCAAACAAGGTTGGCGCCGAGCATACCATCCAAGATCTCCTTTCGCTTGGGCAAACATCGGTAGATTTCCGAACTCGGCCAGGGAGTATGGATAAACATGCCAATCGCGATATCCCCTTGTTCCCTTGATTCTCCTCCAAGGTTACCCATCGGAACGGGGCTAGCATGCTTGCCGGTGGTCGTTTGCGGTTCCCTTCCATCTTCGGCCAAACCGGTAGCTGTCGCCGCGTCCGGCGCAACAACCTCTTCTCCAGCTTGTTCAGGCGAGTGTTGACCGAGGTATTCTCGGATCATCTTGGGCACGAGCAAGAGATGGTAGTCGTGTACGATGATGAGATCACCGGGCTTGTAGATCTGCGCAACACGTTCCGCAAAGAGCTTGTTGGTGGCCTCGTAGTGGATCCACATGGGGTCCGGAGAGGGAGTAGGGACGGGAGAGTCTTGCCAGAGCAAGTAGTGGAAAAGGGGCCAGAGAGCTGAGGAATGGGGAATTAATAGCGGCTCCACGACCGCAAATCATAGCGCACTCACTGGTCTTGCAGTAACCTTCGTAGTGACCTCGTGCCTCCTCTCGGGGAACAAACACGGGAACATATGTCATCTTTCCTTGCTCACCCTTGCCAACCTCATAAGTGCTAAACTTGCCCAACTCGACCTCCAACCCGTGCTTTTCCTTGGATGTCAATTCAGGCATGTAGACTGCATGCTGCATGTTGGTCACGGGAAGCGAAGGTCGTCCATCATCAAGGGGTTCCTGATAAATAGGAGGAGCGGCGGCTTGGAGGTCCCCTTGAGAATAGGTATCCTCACCCGGCGCTGTTCCAGCGACCGAATACGTCCTCTGCATAGCCGGCGTCTTTTTCGGTGTGGACGTGCCAGTTGAAGCTCGTCCGGAAGACTTTGCCTGCGCCTCCTGCTTCTCCGAGAGATCCTGTTGATCCGTATATTCCTGCATGATATCACCCGTCCACGCGACGACGAGCTGCTCATGGGTCGAACTGAGACTTCGCATGCCGGAAATCATGGCGGTGTGGCCTCGTCTGCTCGCGAGTTTCCACGACAAGTCTTCCGTCACTCGGCTTACCGAGTCGGGTTCCTTGAACTCGGGGATTCGAGGGGGCGAGAGGACACCTGCGGTCGATGAATTAACGGATCCTCGAGAAATCGAGAAACTATCATTTTCGGGTCCAGGAGATCCCTCGACCGGGTGCGATCCATCGCTCGACGCTGTCGGTCGAGGCAAGACTCGGGTGATTTCGACGGGTAAATGGTGGCAGACGTGGATGATTCGTCCAGAGAGGGGGAATCCCTTGGCCTTGTGAGCGGCTTCGAGGTGGTCGATTTGGGCCTGGATTTCGGGAATTGAAGGGGGAAGAGCGGGAGAAGGGTCGGGAACCATGTTGTCCATCTTGACTAGGTGTTGCGTGCTTGTCTTATCTAGCTGCGAGAACGGGGACCGAGTGTTGGCTTGCTCGGCAGTGGTTCGTTGACGAAAATATTGATGTTTGTTCTTTATAGGAGCAAGGGAAGAGGAACTGTGGTTAGTAGCCGTTTCTTCCATCTCGACTTCCACCAGCGTCATGGTCCGCTACTTGAGCTCCCTTCTCTGCACCTTTCTGGTGGGCATTACGTCCGAATCACATATAGCGACAGGTACTGCTTTTCCTCGAACCCCTTCTCGGACCAACGACCACCTGCTCGAATACGACGGAACAGCCCTCCGTCTTCCGCACCTCCCGATACATACAGGTCGCTGACTCTGGAAAGGACTTTACGGTGAAAGATAAAGAGAGAATCGACACTCACCAGCAGGTCCGAACGGAATAATAAGAGTCTATAGTTGTTGACGGAGCACAGATAAGGATTTATTCACCAAGGACAGTCGCAGCTATATGGGATATGACCGACTTTTCGCTTTAGATACTACTAGCTCGAGTCAGCCAGCGCGTTCCCTTGATTACAGCGGTACGGGCCATTGGTTGGCTGAAATGCGAGCTTGATTCTCCGCGATAGGGTGTGTTTAAGGTCGTTTTAAAGGACATATAGAAGCCTTGAGGGGGTTGTGTGTTTTGAGCTTCTCGCCTTCGGGCTTATAGCAAGCTGGACAGCATCAATTTACTGAGGGGCAAGTGGTACTGGAGAAACAGAGTGTCTGAGTATATAGTAGCTGAGAGCGCTCTAACTTGTTTCAGTCCTCACAACTTGCTTCGATCTCAAGTAGCGAGTGGCCCAAGAGAAGCGGAATTCACGAGTCTCATCCTATTTCCCATATTCCCAAAGCTCTTAAAAATGCTCAGACAGCTGCTCAAAACTCGCGTTTAAACAGTTTTTAATTTCCGAAGGAATCGCAAACTCCCCCAAAAGCCACATGACGCTTTTTCCCCATGAGACCCATGAGAGTCACCGGATAGCCACACAGAGTGGGTTTGTATCCGTTAAGCACGTTTCGGAGTGCAGGACTGTACTGCACTGATGTCGTTTGCTCACTTCGCGAGGTCTGCGCAGGAGGTGATTAGTAAGCGGGCAGTCGCAGGGTCTCTTTGGCAAGGGGTGCGAGACCTGTGACGTGCGAGAGCAAGGGCAGATGGATATGTGATCGCACTTGGGTCGGTATCACACGTACGGTCGTACTCAACATGGTCGAGGAGAGCTTACAGTGAGGCGGGAAACACTGTGCCGGCGGACTATGTTGAAAATTGCCCCTGGCCCTGGGATGAGCTTCAGGCTCACTGACAGATGTCTACAGTGCTATATTCATGCAAGAGCAGAAATGCTAAGGTACGGAAAGGCTCAGGTGGGCTATCAGTAGGATTCCTGCAGTCTCCGCAGAGCTCCATCGAAAATGCAGGCAGCTGCGTAGGGAGAAAGACCACTTAGCGATCATTTGAAACGCCGGTATTGACTCGGTCTCAAAAAAACATCGCAAAGTTCCAGAAGGTTCTGCCTGGGTATGATCGTTCCGGCAACATCACTTGCACAGTAATTCGTTCATTCCAATGCGTTGTATCGCTATTTCCCCCGATGAGCACGTCATTGCCCCTATTGATGATGTGATCATGCTAAAAGAAGAGCTTGCGTATCCTTTGATGATGGACCCCTGTTGACCCGTGGTAGCATCCGTGCCACCTTTCTCCAACCTCCCAGAGATTGTTGAGCCAATTCTCCGGCCTTGACGAAAGAATGGATATATGTATATGATGTCGTCTTCCCCTCCTTGTTTTCAAATGGCGCCTTGCACTCATTCGATCCAACAACCACTTCACGCTTGCAGCCTTTCAGCGGTTCAAAGCCCAAGTCAAAAGACATGATGAGCATCCCCGGTTCCCGTAAGGATACCGCTTCTTCCGGTCGCAGCTTTTTTTCGACCGGCTCTCCCGACCCCTCATTCCTATTTACCACTAGCCTCGTTAACACGCAATCGGACATCAGGGCTACCATAGAAGAGCTGTCTGACGCTATCAAGGGTAACACCCAGCAGCCATCATCACAACAGAAAAACCAGATGCTCCTCAACACTGCCTACGCATACCGTGACTGTTTGACAAAGCTCGGACAAGAGTATGAAAATGGTCTGGCCCAAGAGATCATGGGCAACGGTAATCATGCTCGATACCAACATATTTTGGATTTCTTCACATCGGCATCACACATGTTATCTCGACAGGCGAGTACCAGCGTGGATCCGGACGTACGTCGCGGGTACGAAGTAATCCGTAATTTTTCCCGATGCTAATCGTCCCTTCCATCCGCTGGGCACCACAGAACCCAGCCGACAACACTTTGACGCATGAAAGCGCAATCGAGACAAATCCAAACACCGAACCCGCCGGAGCCTCGTTTAGGACTTCTAGGGGCAGTCAACTGAACATTAATTCAGTTCTCATCGAGTCTGACGAGGACGTATATGGAGTTGCACATGGCAACAGGAACATCAAGGCGGGCAGATGGTACCGATTGAAACGGTACAAAGTCCGCGCACATAAACTGCCAGACCGCCGCCACTATATCCAGTTCAGGTTTCAGGGATCTACTGTGGGGATCCTTTTCCCGAACGATGGCTCGTATTGGTTCCAGTGGAAACCTAGCGCAACCCGCCGACAATGGTTCATCCATTTTTTCCATACACGGGATCAGAAGAAGGATGCGTCCTTGTTGTTTGGCTTGGTAAGGCAAAGGGTGGAGAATATACAGCAATCACGAAAGAGGACACAGCGGGAGGCCAGAAAGCTGGCCAAACATCAGTATAGCAAGAATAAGAACGGACGCCGGCGACGATTTGCTGACGGCTTGAGGAACGCGTATAATACGTATCGCTGGGTCCCAAAAATTGAGAAGGTTCATGATAACTTGAGAGGGGTATTGGTTGTCAGGTTGCCGGACAAGCATGAGGAAGATGACGACGTCTGGGTTGCGCAGCCAGGCTTCAGCCGTTTGCCGGTTGGAGACATGGATGCGGCAGACTTTTTGGGCGGGACTCGCAAGCGCCGCGATGAGGACAACGACAGCGGATACGAAAGCAACAGTGGTAGTTAGCGAGACGGATGTGGAGTCGCCTCCCAGATCCAGCCGACGGACCAAGGGCGTGATCTCGACCGGCCGGCGTTTGATATTCGCAGGAGAGGCGAGTGAAAGAAGGCACCCGTATAGGTTATATAGAAGAGGAAAGAAGGGTAAACAGCCATTCACTCCTATGACGATGATTATCGGATTGTATTCACTCCTGTTGTAACATAAGTAGAATTGGAGTGTATATTTGTGTTCTTGAAATGTTGGCTTTATAAGTCTGTCAGGCCACGCTAGCATATACAGTTTGCTGTTCATGAAGACATCGCTGGCAGTAGAGAGCAGCAACACAACGGTGAACGCAGAGCCATTACATGACAATCCATACAAGTACGTCAGATCGCACGATTTTTCTATACATACACAAGTGGAAACCTAAGAAGGAAGAAGTTATTATGCCAACGCATTCTCCACATCGGCTGAATCGTCACCAGACTCCATGCTGGCAAAGTTGAGGAAAGGTGCAGGTCGGTGTTCTTCTGCCCAGAAAGATATGGGTGTATCGAGGGTAAGGGTGTAAGGCATGGTCGGGCTGAACTGTTGGGTCAAGCCAACAGAGTAGTTCCAGGTCTTGCCCTCGGGAACAAGGGTAGTACCCAGGATTCGATCAGAGAGCAATAGCTGTACTCGCTGAGCCATGGAAGGGTTGAATCCCTACATATTGACATGATTAGTTTTGAACACAGCCGGATATCGTGAAACTTACAGCCGGGTTGGCCAACACATCCTGAGCCTTTCGACCCCATTCAAATCCAGCCACTGTGATTTCAAAGGCGCTCAAACTGATACTTCCTGGCGTGAATGAACACGTCAAGCAGATCGAGTTGGGTCCCCAAGATGGGTTTGCGCTCATGATTTTGGCCTGAGCCGCGACGTCTTGCGGTGCGAGATGAGCAAGTTCCGAAGACTACAGGACATGTCAGCACCCGTAGTCAACGGCCCAAAAGCCGACATACCTGTGTCTTGATCCACCCGAGAGGCTCCATGTCCTTTAGCAGGAATTCATGCTCGGGCATCTTGTGAGGCAATTCAACGCCGTTGTTGCTGCCCCTTTGTGGCACCCAGACAATAGCCTTGATTTCCTTGACCTGCTGGTTGTCCGCAGGCGAAATACCGTAGAGGTAACCTGCCACCTGAGTTCGCAAATCCGCATTCACGATAAACGTCTTGAGAATATTCTTTGGCATGACGTAGGTGAAGCTGGACGCTTCATCCTTGATGTCGTCGTTGCTGTTTAGGCAAGGTCAGCAAAGAAAAGAAGCGATGCGGACGGCGGGCTTACCTAACGTAGATGTGGTTTACACGAAGGGGAAGGTTGATTGCACTGATGGCTCGTACTCGCCAATCAGACTTTGAACTGAAAGTCTGTTGTTCGTAGTTGGTGGTAGTGACAGTTTGAATCTCATCGCCGTGCCTATATAACGTTGTCAGCCAAGAACTGTGATCACGGCCAACCCGACTTACACGTTGGTAGTCTTTGTTTGAATAGCAGTCACCTGCGCCTGGGCTTCCGTCGTCTTTTCAATTTCTGCCATTTGTTGACGTTGGATTGAAGGAGCTGCGATTTCCATACCCAAGATGATGTCTCGAACTTCACTTGCCGTCAGCGAGGCTACATTGACACTGTTCCGTTTACCAAAGTCGCTCAGAATGAGATCCTTCAATGCGACTTCCACCTTCATCCATTCGTCGTCGCTCAGCGTCGGCCAAATGTGATGAGGCTCAGTGATGGTGTTCTTGTCGGGTCGCAGGATGATCTTGGCCTTTTCGTTGTTAACGTGAAGCGCTCGGAGGAGCAGGATCAAACGGGAAAAGGCGGTGTACGACGAGATTGACTTGAGCCAGTCGTCGTACAAGCTGAACAGAACCATTTGCGGTTGAGTCGCACGCAGAATAAGATCACCGAATTTCTCCATCTTCATGGTGGCTTGGAATGGCAATTGCAATTCACTACCCTTGATGACGATATTGGGGAAATCGAGCAAATGCACTTCGAGCGGGTCAAGCATACCCTTTCGAGTGACAATGACCTGCTTCGGCTGTTCTTCGACGGGGAGAGATCGGATCAACGCGGCAACTTCTTCGGCCTAAAGGGAGCCAAAATTGAGTCAGACAACTGCTTTGACCTTGGACATCTTACTTACCGTCTTCCACTTCGCCAATTGTCCCAAACGCTTTTGACCGGCCCAGACCGAGGTATGGATGATCTTTAAAAACAGTTGTCCGGTTCGAGGATTGAAAATGAAAATGGCACCGTTGATAGGCTTAGTCGTCAAGTTACCTTCAAACGTCTTGTGGATGGTCACTCGGTAAACGTTTGTGTCATCGACGAACCAGATGATTTGGTTCGAGAACAGCTCGGAGTAGTTGCCGCTGTTCAGGTACGGCTCCGTAGGTTCGGACGAGTACAGCTGTAACGCCTTTCGGATTCGTTCTCGCAAGACGAAGAGAGCGGGGTTGGCCTTCATGATCTTGCCCATAGCCTGAGTAATCAGGGGCTTGAAACCGGGTGCCCAGTTGCCGTAGGCCGAATGCAGGTTGTAGGCCAAGTCGATGGCGATCAAAACACCGGTAGGCGAGGGATAGATCGACATGCTGTCCGAAGTGTAGTCCAGGAACTTGGCACGAGAGTATCGCTCGATATCATGAGAATCAAAGTCTAACGCACAATCCAGTTAAAAATATGTTATGCTACTGTAAAACGAATACTCACCTCCGAATCGCAACTGCACATCGATCCAGTACTTGTTGCTAGTGATTCCTTCAAATACGTCTCGAGCATCAGCCAACAAGCTAGGGCGCGAGATCTGCCATTTTGCGCTGCTGAACAAAACCAAATCGGCCGCGGAAGAGTTCATCTTGTAGGACTTTCGGGGATGGATGGTCTCCTTAGAAACACTTTCAATCATCAAAGCCTCCATTTCCTGATCGAGGACTTGAGCCAAATCCATGGTCACAGATTCATGAATCTGTGTCAAGTGACTTAGCGTACATTCAAGGATGAAGGACCACGTTGACCTACCTTTTGCCACAAATGCGCTCGGAAAATTTGGATGTAGGAGATCTTGAGCGTCGGCAGTTTACCGTGCATAAAGATACTATAGGAGAAGTTAGAAAGAAGTATCGACGGCAGAAAGAGTCAGATGCTCACCCGGTCAAATCCAACTGAACTTGGAAACCAACGTATACGTTGGCTCGGTTGATAGTGGGAGACCACCACAGGGTGAACCTAAGAAACCAGTTAGCAACGACGACGACATTGATCGCTAACAAACTCACCTTCGGTTCGGAATCTGGTTCAAACCAGATCGCTGAGCGTTAGTCAGCTTTTTAAACTTCATTGACTCTTCGAAACCACTGGCTTTCTCCCAGAAAAGACCCTCCCACGTGGGGAAAGCCGTTCCGGCAAACATGGTATGCTCGAGAATACCTTCAACACCTCCAAGCGAAGCGATGACGTCGACTCGGTAGTTGTTCAGCATCCAGAGTTTACCGTCGTGTCGCTGGTTGGTCCAGATGAAGGGATTGTGTTTGAGGATCTGGTACTGTTTAAACAGTGTTCGGACACGCCATCCCTTGTCGAATGCCAGAGTCGCTCGATCCTTTTGGAACAACGTGTTGATACGAGGGATACCTCGATCCCAACTGTTTTCCAAGTCTTCCAGTGTCAGACGACGATTCTGAGCAGCGGCTTCCTTTCGCTTCTGAGCGTATTCCGCCCAAACTCGAGCCGAGTCCAAGAATTCAGACTCCCAAGGAATGATGTATCGATACAGGTTAGGAATCAAGTTGTTGGCTTCGTGGGTCATACCGGCTCGGAAGTGCGTGATACCTCCGGCATCCGTTTGCTTCGACCACCGCAGGTCACTCTGAGGAATGAGGACGTGCGACATGGACAGCATACCGAGACCTCCCAATTCCTTGGGCGAGTAGAAGACTACTGGCGGGAATCGACTGGGCATCTTGGAGTTGAGACCAATCTTGACACGGGTTTGAACCTTGCTTTCCGCCTTGACGATAGATTCAAGGAGTTCGTTGGTGTGGATGATGGCTTCTCGGTAGTACGTACACAAACCGATGATGGCGGTGTTCCACTTGTTGACAATCTTGGAGAAGGTCGTAGAACCCGAAGACATCAAGATTTGTCGAAGTCGGTTGTTGAACTCTTGGATACCATAGTCGGACACTCGCAGGTACGCCTGGGCGGTACGCTCCTTGGTGCTTTCTTGAGTCAAGTTCCAGACGCTGTCCTTTAGGGAATAGACCTCGCCATTCATGGTCCTGATTCGAGGCAAGATTCGGACTTCGAAACCGCACATCGAGAACAGGAGCTGAGGGTTGTCTTTCGAGTAGACAGAGACGAAGCTCTCGTCCCATTCGATCGTAGTCAAAGACCTCGGCAGACTGTTCTTGACGTTCCAGAAAACGGCACGACCGAGGTTTACATCGTGCTTGATGAGCCGCATTCGACAATCCCGTGGCCAACATCGCTTGTTGTTGTAGCCAATGACGTTTTGATTGTTGGGATCCGGTTGCACACTGAGGTAGCGCTGGATGAGATCTCGCGATTCTTCAGCAGTGAAGCGGAAGAAGATGTGGATTCGATCCACGTATCGCGAGTAAAGTCGGATCGGGTGTCGTGTTTCAGAGGCCGTGTCACGATACTGCAAGAAGTTGTTGGGTGTCTGAGGCGGCCCAGCCATCTCGCTTGCTCGTTGAAGACCGAGAATCAGGAGATCGAGTACTAAACCGTAGTACTGGAAGACGAAACTGGCAAACTGCAGTCCCCGAATAAGGCCGTACGCGTTGACGTGGGACATGTCCTTGTACGTCAAGGTCGTATTGTTCTTTGCCGTAATATAGTCTGCCAGGTTGTGGTCCAAGATTAATCGCAGCAGTCTGTTCAGCAGCGTCAGATCGATCTTTTCATAGACCTTGGACAAGACGGTCTCCATCATGACGTTGCACTCTCCTTCGCTGGTCTCCCAAACGTCGGTCAAGTTGTTAATACCTTGACACCACTTGTAGACCAACAACGGAGGGGGTTCCGAATCCGAGGGCTTGATCCACGCAGGGAACAGGTGTCGCTTGTCGGCTTCGTACCACAGGAACTGGTCCAAGTAGGCGTCGGTAATCTTTTCGACGGGTTCAATATCGTAACAAGGAATGAGCTTGTCGTACGTGTCGAAGAATTCAATACCGGTTTCCTTGAACGCTCGTTGCGTCAAGAGGAGACGCTTCACTCGGGAGAGACACTCGTGCGGGTTGTCGTATGCCTGTTCGATCAAGGCCAATTCCTCTCGCTGAGACTGGTTGAGTCGACCCTTGACACTGTACGCTTCCTTGAGCTTTTCCAAGGCAAGGACGAGCAACTTGGTGTCGTGCTTGTACGAAAGCGGCGGGAAGGGAATCGGCGCAAACTTCCTGCTCTCGAGCCAATGCACGGTGGAGGTGTAGATCGCCACTGCTTCCTCGGACGAAATGTAAGGTCCATCCTTGA
The DNA here is from genome assembly GCA_015708705.1 of Naganishia vishniacii ANT03-052. Classification (NCBI taxonomy): domain Eukaryota; kingdom Fungi; phylum Basidiomycota; class Tremellomycetes; order Filobasidiales; family Filobasidiaceae; genus Naganishia; species Naganishia vishniacii. Next base: position 230,636 of record MU158407.1, read on the forward strand.
GGTAACCATTCTGCCTCTCCTGCTCGGCCTTCAAGTAGAGTCGAGTAAGACGACCGAGATTCTTCCTCACAACCGCCTTATCGACCGTAGCACCTCGCCTGATTCGTTCTCGGTTGTAGTGTGCGACAGAGGTCCACCAATCGGCCTTGCTCTTGACGTATCGTAGCAAGATGTTTTCGACGGCGGCGGGCATACCGGGAACCTTCCAGGGAATGTTGGCCTTCCAGCATCGCCATGCTTCGGAAAGATGCTGCATGATCGTCTTGGCCTTGTTTTGCCTGACTGATTCAGGCATCATGTCCAAGATGTCGCTCATGACGGCAGCTCGCAACTCCAAATCAAAGTGGGATTCGACACGTTGCTTGGTGACCGTCTTGGCGATACCCTTCGAGTTTCGACCTTCGAATTGTCGAGCGAGCAAATTGTTCAGCCACCGTTCGAGCAACGGCACGATACCGCGCATGAAGAACAGCCAAACACGCCATCCGGGCGCCCAGAAACCGACACCTGGTCCTTTTCCGACCGGTCCCGTGTTGAATCGTGCGTAGATCAAGTGCTTCAAGTCCTTGCACATTCGCACCTGTCGCATCAACTTGTACTTGTATCGGTACATACCGGTCAATTGACCGACATGGGCAAACATGTATTGCAAGCCGTCTGCCAACTGGAAAGCATCGACGTTGCCGAGCCGGTACTGAACGTGGGCGTCGACGATTAATTTTGTGAGACGCAAGATCTCTCGGATCAAATGGAAGGCGTTACCGAATCGAGACTTTTTCCTTTCCTTGGTGGTCAGGGTCTTGATCGGCTTCAAGTTCATGTTGTAATCCAAGTGCAAGTAGTTCAAGTTCTTTCGGTGAATGAGCAAGTTGAGCATGTTGTAACCCTGTCGGCAGACCTGCAGACCCGCTTCCACCCAGTCGAGCGTCGTCGTCTGGAAAAACTTGGTGTTTTTCAAACTCTTGAACAAGTTTCGCTTGCCCATCGCCTTGGGCGGTCGGTGGTGCAGAGCGTTGAGCACGTAGCACTTGAGCAGCTTTTGATACGAGACTCGGATTTTGACGGGCTGATTTGGTGGGCAGTGCTCGAGGTAGAAGTTCTTGACGAGCGGGATATCTTGGGCCCGACGCGTTCGACCACTCCGCTTGTCGTACGGGTAAGGTGCCCAGTAAAGAGCGATCGCATCGGCCGTGTTGTCGTTGCTCGACTCTTCCTCGGTAAGGAACGGCTCGACCTCTTCCGGAAGCTCAAACTCCTCATCTTCCTCGACGCCGTAACCAAACACGGCATCTTCGTGAGAGACCTGCTCGGTATGTGCTTGGATGACTTGACGTTGCGAGATCGGGTTGATCAAGGGATCAAAGTAGAAAGCAGGGAGATCCGGGTCGTCGGTCTTGATGTACACGTTCTTGGGCTCGTGGTAGTTGCCAATGTACACGCTTCGCGGGAGCGAGTTGTACAAGTGCGGGAAAGCAATCTTGTATTCCGATCGAATCAAGCCACGGATAATAACCTTGTTGATATCGTTGAACTCGTTCCAGTCCTCGTCAAAGCTGTCCATGTCTCGGTGGAGCGGCTCGAATTTCGGACCTCCGGGCAAGGCAACGTTCAATGCCTTGGCGGTGAAGAATGATTTCTTGTCAAAGAGGTAGAACGCATTGTTGTCGGAATAGTCGCTCAAGAGTTGTCGACCGATTCGGTACAAGTTTGCCAGTTGCGGAAGGGTGAGGTGGTACGTCTTGTACGTCGGCCCGTTGATATGCGGCGTGTCGAGCAATGGTTTCGGGTCATAAAACCACTCTGAAATCGCTGAATCCTCCTCCTCGTCCAACTCCAACTGAATCGCCTCGAGCGGCTCCACATCCAACACGTTGTCTCCGTAATCCATCGGCGGTTCCTCGTCATCAAACGGAGGGAACCTCATTCGCTTGAAATGTCGTCGATCACGCTTTTCTCGGCGCATCGCGAGCCACATGGACGCCCACTGAGCGTGGTAGATGGGTTCGGCGACTCGGGGGACTTCATTGACGAAAGTGATGGCACCGGAGATGTGGTAGAGGACCTTGACCTCGCGTACTTGCTGTGCAAGGGGGTAAAATTAGAAGGGCTCCGACGCAAAAAAAAACCATGTATGCTCACCTCCCATGGGCACGGAATGTTCTCCAGCAACTTCATAACCGCATGCGGCACGTATTTCAATGCACCCAAGTGGACACGCTTGTCGTTCCGGAACTGGAATAGCGAGGCAATCAGCTAGCATTCAACAGCATCGATCAACCTCGGTAGGCAACCTACCTTTCTGTTACTCATATCCCCATGATCCTTGATGATCTTCCTGAGATGCTCAGGCGGCAACTCTGCCTTGCCCCCATCAATCCCCCCACCCCCGCCGCCCTTCCTCTTCTCGGAAAACCTCCTCGTCTGCGTCTGCCTCCATTTCCTCGCCTTCTTCTCAACCTCCGCCTTGGTCATACTCGTATGCTCCGGAGGCGAGCCGCTGCCGTCTCCCATCATCATCGGTGGGTAGCCGCCGTTGTTGTTGAATCCGCCATTGGGAATGTTGCTGAATCCCGGCGGTGGGCCAAAGCCGGGCGGGAACGAAGCCATAGTTGGTACCTTTCTATTCGCCGAGTGGACCGGATTGACTTGTGTGTCGAAACGGTTGCTCGCGGACCAAAGAGAGGCAACGAGAGTGCCCTTGTTGGATGCAATCAAGGCGTGCGTGCCACTTGAAAGAGGGAGGACGGGGATGAATTCTTGTGATCGAGAGAGAGAGGTGGAATCGCGAGGGGATCAAGTGGCGATTCGACGGGGCGCACCAGTCCGCGCCGGGCTCCAGCGTGAGAAGTTTTGACGCGTAAGTTTGGAATATCGTAAACTTCCTGCACCACAAGTCATATGGACTTTGTGGACATGCGATGGAAACACGCCGCCCAGCTTGGAAACTGATGCGGTCTACGGCGACTCCGGTGTCAGGCGAGACTTGTCTGGCATCTTGTCAGACTACGCAGACGAGAAAGTGATCACTCGAAAATCTCGAGAAACTGACTATACCAGCATCGCCCCCCGATGCGCCTCGCCAACGAGCATCTGAGTTGTATGAAGATGACCTCTGCGCCAAGCCTTCCACTTGCATTGTTGCCGGCGCAGTATCCATATGACTCTACGGCGTTATCCAGACAGCCACCCAACTAGCAACACACCTTGCTGATATCTCATCCAGAGATCTGTTATAGCAGCAGTCTACTTTGGTCGGCACCTACAGCCTGAATAAATTACAGCCATATCCAGCATCCTTCCTTCATCCTATGATCGAAAGGCACTACAACCTTCCATCAACTCCTCCATTGCCGCTGGCGGAAGGGCTTCCAGAAGACGATCCCCTGAACGCGACTCACGCTGAAACGTCGGCTACGACACCCTGGATCTTCCAGCGACTCATCCGCGCCCCGATGGATGTCGCGTTTCGAGGGTATCGCACGGTAGGGCATCTTCTTCCGGAAGGAAAGGAGGGTCAAGGCGAATGCCGACATGACGTGACTGTTTTTCTCATCAGTCTGGGTGGTGGTGGTTTCTCCTATCCTTGCCTCGTTGGATATATAGCCAATCACCATGACCATGCATGTCTCCCTCTTTGCCGGTCCCTCATACCGTAGGACCATACTCTCTTTTCCGCTCCCTCCAAATTTCCCATCTCATCTCATCAACACGGACACCACACCCTCGCCCCGCCACGATCATGCGACTCACCTCGCTCTCATCATTTCTCCTTTCCCTCCTCGTCGCCCTTTCCTCGCTCGCTCTCGCCGCCAAAGACGGACCCACGTTCTGTCAATCCATCGATAAACTCAAAATCACCAGCCCGCTCACGTTCATCCGGCCCGTCCCCAAAGTCACGCTCAAATGGAACCCCAGTATCTGCCTCTGTCAATCGGATGGCGAATTGACGGATAAGACGGTCAATCAGCTGCAGGCAAAGATCAGAAAGGAAGGCATCTCGAACTTGGCCAAACAGTTGGGATTGAGTTCGTTGCCTAATTACTGGGAAGAACTGTTTGTTCAGCAGGCGGTGATGAATGCCGCGGAAGAGTTTGTGAGTCGCGAGTTCCTGGATTTCGCCACCACGGACTGCTGATTTCCATCGACCACAGCTCGATCGATACAAGTCTTGCCCCCGAGGCTGCGAGTATCCAAAAGGAGCCATCCCGAATAGCTGCAAGGACTGCTCATACGGTACGTCCCTCTCCTATAGCGCAACACATCATGCCAATTCCTAACACCCCTCAGCTCAGATTGCCCCAAGGGACAAGTCAGATGCCGCAATAAGTGTCAAAAAGCACACAAGCCTTGTCCCTCCAAGATCCCCAACCCTCCCCCGACCACGACCGAAGAGTATCCGACCTCCCCGACGTACCGAAAGCGAGACTCTGACATCGTGGACGGGGCCTTTGAAGGGGAAGAGTTTGTAGACGAGATCGAGACCGCCACCGGCGCCGCAAACGACATCATTCGCGTCGGTACACCCACCGAATGGGCCGTCTCTGATATCCCGGAACCGACCTTGATCCAGCAGTACTACCGGTCCACGAACGAGGCTAAATGTGAGCCCGGATGGGTCCCCTGTGCCGTCTTGCGAAAGGGCAAGGCGGATTGGGAATGTACGGACGTGATGAATAAACTCGAGTCTTGTAAGTCTTCAGTTGATGGTGGGTCGAGCTGTGGCTGATAATTCTCGGAATAGGCGGTGGTTGTCTCTTCCCGATTCTTCCCGGTCCCGTCGGCGCGAGTTGCAGCGACGAAACAGGTTCCGACGAGGTCAGTTGCTCTCGTGCTGTGCTGCACACGCCACCTCATGCTCACTCTGTTCGCCTTCCAGGTCGCCTGCATCCAAGGCCACTGCGAGATTCATTCCTGCCAACGAGGATTCGCACACAACGGCACTGCATGCGCGCCTCAGTCGCACAAGAGCTACACTCTGGAATAGATGCGCGTTTTTCCTACCTCCACCAGCTCGATATGCTTCGGCCTAGGGTCGAGTCAAGTAGGAGTTTATGGATGAATAAGGATTGGTTCTAGATGGGTACCGACTCAAGGACATTTACGTTTCGAGTTTGCACGATTCGCTCGTTGTTTGACCGCGCCTGTGGGGTCCCACTTTCGTTCATCTGGTATGACATGGTCATGTTCTGAATGTTGATTCGACGTGGGATAGCGGTTTCCGTGGCTCCCAGCCTTGCTCTTGGCCGATCCAGTGCAATGTGGATAGCCTCGCATGCTTCGGTTCAAGGGGCACATGTTGTCTGCATTATCATCATAAACAGCTGCATCGCTCTGCCCAGCCGAGTCGTTACTATCAATCTCTGTCCAATGTTGTTTCTGCACTGCCATAAAGCAAACCATTCCTTCCACCGGTCCCGCACTTATCGCCAATCTCCTACTTTGCCGGCCCCGCTCGGTAACCCTCAACGGCACCCGTCGACGCATCGTACCCATGCTTCATCACCGACGTCACGAGCGTCGCATCAAGAGCCACGCTGGCGGTGTTGGAGCCCGTCGCGCCGATGTCTACCAAAATCCGAGGGAAGAAAGACCTTAGCTTGAGGTTATGGCTTGGAGCGCAACGGCGGAGCTCACCTCTGGCCACGGCATCGGCTTCTTTTCCGTAACCATGTTCAACGACCTTGTACGTGTTCTGCGCCATGGAATCAGTCACTGTTCCCGCTCTGTATACGCACGCAGGAATTCATCAGCCTCCATTCCAGACACGTACGGAGATCACCACACGGACGGGGAAAAGGAGGAGACTTACCCTTCCGCCGCCCCACCGGCGGTTAACTTGACCTCCTCCCACGTCTCACCCATCGCATCCCCGACATTCCTCGCAACCTCTCCAGCACCCTTCTCCAACGACCCAGGAGCCGGAGGCGCGTCCTTGCCTGCTTCCCCCCGAACCACGGCATCATGCAGCGTCTTGACGGCTCCACTCGCCCACGCACCGAGGTACTTTGCCCCATCGTGTACGACTTCCCCGATCGTCTCTGTTGCGCCGTGTGTATACCCCGCAACGGTTGTCGTGGAGTCATTGATCGTCTTGGAGGCGTCTTGGAGGCCTTGTGGGACCGCGGTGGGATTTACGGTTCCTGAGGGGGGGGTAGAGGCGATGTGGGAGTCCGTGAGTGATTCGAGACGCGTGGCGATCCATTTGCCGTAACTCGTCAACGTATCCGCAATGGTGGTGCCGTATCCCGGTGCCGTACCTTCTGTCGTGGCTGCCGCCGCCGCTGCATCCGCTTCATCCTCGACGTCGTAGAAATCTCGCTCCTTCCAGCATCCGAGATCCTTCAGTGTCTTTTCCAAGACCATCGCTTGTGCTTCCGTTCGTTCATACTCTGCCGGTCCAGTAGAATGCTTCAACGTCACCTTTACCTTGCCGACTTTCCCCTCCCCATCGGTCGAGAGCAAGGGTTTGAACGCAAACGATGGGTGTTCCTCGTTTGCATCGACTTTGACTACCGGTGTTTGCGGGGTGATGGGAAATGTCGCGTGGCCGACGGTGAGGGTGATGATTTCATGCGGGTGGTCCGGGAAATGTGCCGGGATCTGGGAGAGGGTCAAGTCGCCTTCCGCGAGTAAGATCGGGGTAGATCCGGGCAGGGGGACGTGGTAGACCTTGGTGGTCGGGATGGCGACTAGCGTTTCTGCCATGGTGGATGGATGATGGATGAAGGGGATGGAGGAAAGAAAGAGCGATTCAACTTAATTGCCTCGCTTTCCTCTTCTATACCGTCTTGCGTCATCTCGTCAGCTGCCTCCACCAGGCGGTATATTCAGCTTTGGCAGCGATTCGGCCGACGAAACTGGGGCAAATAATCAGTACCCGGCGCAAAATCAGACTCTGGGGCAGACGGACTCAATTACGGCCTTTATAGAGCGAGAATGTAACCCTTTCTAGGCAAGCGCTCCAGCCCATACATGATTTCAAGCACCTCGACCGATCCTCGTGCCTTGCTCCAGTGGATACCACCAACACCGCACACACCATGTCGACCTTCTTCAGCGCATTCAACGTCACTCGTCAAGGTACGCTCGAGCCATCCCTCGCGGCAGGTTCACGCAAATAACCTCTGGCTCACCATAGGCCTCCTCGTCTCCCTTCTTTACACTCTCCATTCGGATCAGTCTTTTGTCGGAGCGCGTCAAGCTATGGCATCGTCAATCTCAAACCGTTAATACGTACGTCCTTCCCGTAACTCTCCACTCCCGAATCCCACCGACTAACCCCTCTTTCAAACAGCCGGCCGTAAGTCTTCCCTAAGCGCACCCTTGGCCAACCCTTGATCCGCCTCAATACATAACGGGGCCCAGACGTCCTCATCTGTCCGATTCGCGTCGTCCCAAGACTACAAGACCTCTCCCCGTCGGAAGTCACGGATCTCTTTCTCCTCGTACAACATGTCGGAACGGTGCTGGAGCGTGCGTATTCAGCCGAAGCGATGACCATTAGCTGCCAAGTACGTTTTTCCCTTTCCCTTCCTCTCGTATGTGTGGCGCCAGGAACGCTTATATCACCGTTGTCTGGGGCCACTCGTAGGACGGTAAAACAGCAGGCCAATCAGTCCCTCATGTACATATCCACCTTATCCCCCGCAAACCGACGGACTTCCCCCCGGGGGAGAACGATAGAATATACCCTTTAGTCGAATCGTCTGAGCGGGCGCTCGGTGGGGAGATGACGATGGCCGCAGCCGCAGTCGGGGAGGGGGAGGTGTTGCGTGTTCCGAGGGATGAGGATCGGAGGGTGAGGAGTGAAGAGGAGATGGAGCGGGAGGCGAAGTGGTTGGCGGGGTTTTTCGAGGGGCGGGAAGGATGATTAGAAGAGATGAGATGGAGTTGATCTAGATCTGACATCCTATTTATCGTCCGCTTTCCTGGCCATACTTTGAGTATTCCAACGTACAGGTTCTTTGTGACTCCTTTCTGAGCTAATCTCTTTTCGCCATGTCGAACGCCTATAACCATACATTATCAAAAACATACAACCGCATCCCACGCCTCCGCTGGCCCCCGAGCCGCCCCTATTCCTCCCCATCGTAATCATTCGCCGCTTGAATGAGCGCATGCACAAACTTTACCACCTGCAGATGTGCGTCAATCCCGGCCTTTTCATTGACGGTGTGCTGCATCAGAACAGGCGTATGTCAGTCAAAGAGGAAGGCGCCATGAGAAAGTAAGGGTTGCTTACGGCATTATTCATTCCACTGCCCATGGGCGCAGACATGAATCGCTGAACAGGATGGAACATGAACGACGGGGGGCCTGACACAACCAGGTGATACGTACGTAAATGTTCCGTGTGAGGTTCCAGTAGACCTTGGTGTCTGGCAAGCATAGAAGTAAATTAGTTGACGGCAAGAGGCTCCACGAACAACCGCGCGTACCCGTATTACCCGTCGACGAGTACGGCGCTACGATCCGCTCTTCCCCCTTGGGCCCAGGAAGGACCGCTCTACGCGCCTCAAATGGTCAGTCTTTCTCTCAGGCCGAAAGCACAAAGGATGCATGGGGACCCACTTGATCGTCCCTGCAAACATATCGAATACCCCTCCTACCTCGGGCGTGTATGGTGCCGGCTCCAACGGGATCCCAAACACTTCCGCAAAAACATATCGTTCCCCGAGATCCATATGCTCAATCTCGTCCTTGGTGGGAAACGAGGCAAATGTGAGGTTGTTGGTCTTCGCGACGAGGGCGATGGAATGAGATAGGTGATCTTGAGCTGCGGAGTGGAAAGTGTCAGCTGGTTTCAAAGCGACTTGCAAGTAATTCTACACTCACTTTCCTTGATGCTCGAGGCAAAGTCGATCCGGAAGTTCATCATCATTTCCACTCGTTCAGGCAGCGCATTGACCTTGACTCCACCGGTAATGATCTGCCGAAGAACAAGGAATTAGCGAGATGCCGGTGGAGGGCGGTTGAGAAGAGTAGCCTACATCAATTGCTTGAGTGGTGGACAATAGAGCCCGCTGTGCCAACGATTCCTCGGCCCATTGAGCAGCTAAATAGTCCCACTTTTTCGGGTTCCCAAGCATTTTCTTGTACCCTTTAGGAAAGTCAGGTGCGTGTTCTGCGCCACAGGCCAGTAGGCCGAGATGAGGCGATGCTTGGGACAGCTAGTGGGGGAAGGGGTGTCAGGGTCGAAAGGATGAGATCGGCTATGGAGACGAACCGTGGGTTTGAAGGGGTGGTCTTCGATTGACTTGACGATCTGGCTCATGAGCCCAATCCCGGTGTGAGCGGGCGGAACAGAAGAGTGCTATGAAGTATGACCCCGTCTAGGTGAGCGGAAGAGACTGCAGGTCATTCAAGGACTGACCTACCCCTCCTGGTGTACCAATGACGACCTAGGACCGGAAACTGTAATCAGTCAATGACACCGCCATGGTCCGCCGCACATACTTTGACATCCAAATACCCCTTCTCCGTATTCGCAGGCAAAGCAAACCCAATGCCCCAAAGCCCATCCACCGTTCCCGTTCCCTCATCAATGAGCAGCAAGACCCCGCCAGCACCGTACCGTTCCTCCAAGAACGGCGCGATTCGTCCGGCGCCTTGACGCGCACCGACTTCCTCTTCGTCAAAGCCGTGGGCGAGGATGACTGTTCGACGCGAGGAGAAGTCCGAGTGGGAGAGGAGAGCGGTGAGGGCTTCGTCTGTGCCGCCCGCCAGAGAGCGCGATCAGCCTCTTGTTTGGTGGGTGAATGACAATGATATGCGTACATTGAGCGACTAGTAAGGTCTTATCATCTGCCGCTCCGCGGCCCCAGACGTATTCGCCATCATAGTACCCGCTAAAGGCAGGGTGTTCCCATCGATCGGCGGTATTTGCCGGCGCAGGGACGACGTCGTAGTGCGACATTCTGCGGAAATTCCGTTGCCCGATGAGAGTGTGACGATATATGAAGGTGGCGGAAGCTTACAAGACCAGGGGCTTGAGGGAGTCATCGGAGCCTTTGAGTGTCAAGACAATGCCAAGCGCTGTAAGGAACGATGATTAGTCCCGCGCCTCGCATGGTCTCAACTTGCTTACTATTAACGTATTCCACCTGAGCCTTTTCGTGCCTACAATCTCCGAAGGGATCAGCTCACTCTGCCCTTCCAACAGAATCCCGAAGCTCGCTTACACCAAGGGAAACGACGCCACGAGCCAATCCTTAAACTCGAAAAACGGTTTCCACCGAACATCCTCCTCGGGCTTGCCCATATCGTCGAACGAGACAGTCGGGATTTGCTACACGACAGGTGTTGAAATCAGTTTATAGAGACCATGACGGCGTTGTAGGAGGACGTACGACCGCTCGACTGAGCAACTTTGCGGAAGAAGCCTTGCCCCCCTCGTCCCATGCGAACCCAATCTTCGGATGTAGAGCCTTTGGCTGAGCCGGACACACAGCTCCTTTGAGACCCTCTGATCCCACATTAAAGACGCTGCTTGTCACGTCCGAGGTTAAACGCTCCTGGAGAAAGGGAACGGCGACGAATCCGAGGAGACAGGCAGCGGCGAGTTTACGCCATGCCGGGATGGAGGGTTTCTTGACTCGGTCGTGGGAATCGGTGACGGGCGCGGGGATGACGGTCGTGGAGTGTTTGGAGTCGGGTTGGGAGGACATGCCGAGGGCTATGAGATGGAAGACAGCGGGAGGAGGCGAGGTGGAAAGGTGGATAACTTGTTCAACATATACTTTATCCCACGCATGCAGTTCCCACACGGAGATACCCGAAACCGACCAAACGCCCATGTCCGAAGATACGAGTTTCCTCTTCATAACATATATATCGCAGTCTCACCCCGGTGGCATAGGTGGACACGGGTCACTCGCAAGCAGTATCTGGTCTGCCTACGGGCTGATAACCTGGAGCCGATACCAGAGTCGCCGGGACTTCAAAGCTGTCTGCGATAACCCGCTCTTGTCGTCTGCGGGGGTTCACCTCAAGAAGCGCGTTCCCGATAGGTTCACACTCGGGCAGACAAGTGAGCAGAGATGCGGCCGACCTCCATGAGCAGATGCCAATAATGCAGGCGGCACAACTATGCCATACAATTGGCCTCCTCTCTCGGTCTCCGTCCCTTCTTTTTCCTTTAGCTGTTTCAAAGCGTCCATTACACTAAACTAAAATCTAGCGGCTAGCGGCACAAGACGATCCGCACGCCGCTCAATCCTCATACCGCTCCAACCTGACGTGCCTCTTGAACGGCGGCAAACCCGCGGCGATACGTTGACCTACAATCAAGGGGGATCAGTACCCCCGGCCCGGAGAAGAAAGGAGGGATTCCCTGCGAGACTCACCAGCAACCAAGCTGCTCCAATCCAAATCCGCTCCACCGGTCGCTCGGGCAGTGATCAAGTGCTGATGCGCGATATCGATGATCGGTAAGGGAACGCCGCAGTCTTCTCCGAGTTTTCGGATGTGTCTGTGCACGGGAACGTGAGTGACTTGGGTGTCCTTGGGTGTAGGACACTTACGAAGCGTCCTTGATGCCGCCTTGGAGGGAGAACCCTTCGTCGGTCTTGAAATTGTCGGCGAGGATCTGAAGTATATATTCCGTTCGTCAGTGCAAGGACAGTGAGAGCAAGAGTCGGGGAACGTACCTTTTTACCGTATCCGATAAAGGAAGGCGCAGGGAAGAACTCTTGGATGAGTTCGTACAGCTGTAAAGAAAGGGTTAATCTGCACTCCCCGCCGTAAAGAGCACTCCGCAACACACCTTCTCCGCTCCTACCCCACTCTGATCCGCCAACGTCGTCGTCTCGGCCAACAACTCGATACACCCAAGCACCATCGCATTCCCCGTCAACTTGAACTTTGCTGCCCGCTCCACATCACTCCCCAAGTCCATGACTTTTCTCACCACGGCAGGGCACAAGGCATGGGAGACGCATTTCTTGGCGTGGTATTGCCCGGCGATGGCCATGACGAGTGTGGCTTCTTTGGCGAATGGTGGGGGCCCAAAGACGGGGGCGCAGAGGAAGTGGCGGTTGGGTTTGGAGGAGCAAGTGCGTTCGAGTTTGTCGGCTGTGGAGGGGCCGATCTGCGAAAACATTGGAGGTTAGCGAATGGGGAGTAGGTGTTGCGACATAGGGCGTACCGTGCTCATATCGACAAAGATGGTGCTCTTCCCTACGTCGACCTTCTTCTCCTGCGCGGCAAAAAGCTCCTGAAAGACCTCTTCAGACGCTCGATCGCTGCCGAGTGACGCGATGATGATGTCTGCGTTTCCACCGATTTCCGAAAGTGACGACGAGACTTCGTAGGGGATTGCTTCCTTGTCGGCGAAGGCTTTAAACAGCTCGAGTCCCTCTGCACCTCGATTCCAGACCATCAACGGCGGCTACCGAGAAAAACGTCAGCACAGCTCATTCCTGAAACGACGCGCTTCGACCCACCTTTCCCTCCTCATCCAACCTCCTCGCAAGGTTCAACGCACAATAATGCCCAATCGCACCTAGCCCGATAAACGCCAACTGATCATGCATAATCCCGGGACTTGCAGGTCGACTGAACGGAATCGCGCCGCTCGAGTGGGGTGACTCGGCGCCTCCGACCCCCGAGGGCGGGTCCTGCACCTGTAGGGCCTCTTGGAAGTGTGCGTGGAGGGACATGATGCAGGTGGTGTAGGTGGGAAAGGGAAGGCATGGCGAAGAATGGGTGATGAAGGGAAGGCAGACGATATATACTCTTCACCGGATGACGTATAATATTATCGGCGACGTTGTAACCTACCGAGCGTGTCAGCTGACAGGGGCGGATACAAATTACCACGGGGTCCGTAAACAGCCGCAACTCGTGCGACAGAGAGCTTTTGACGTCTCATAGGTGTCACAGCCAAAATCAGATAACACTTTGATTGGACTAAAATAGACCAATATTAACATTATGACTCAGCGTGAAAGGAGGATCCCTGCCGCGTGGGTATTGAATGTCGACGTAGCTGAGGGTCTAGCAACGGGAGCAGTAAGGTCGGGTGCTCAGGGTAGCTAGTCCTGAGGCTGGTGTTGGAGGTGAAGAGGTGGATGGGCTTGGCCAGCAAGCGAAACACAACTTAATCAGATAAAGGGTGAATCACAAGGAAAAGAGGAAATACAACTGTTTTTGGGTCTCCTTATATACCTATTCCCAGCCATTGCTCCATCACTCCTCTGGCCACGTAGACCGGCTAGCGGGCCGTGGGATAAAGTGTCGAAAGGGAAAAGGTGAAGGCGGAGGAGTGTTTGGTGGTTTGCGTAGTTGGATACGAAGTTGAGCACGAACACGAAGACGGCACACGATGATGAAGATGGTGTGTCCAATACAATTACGCAAAACAGCTACAGAAGCTATGGAACGTTACAATAGGTGGCAAAGATTCGCGAAATTGGAACTCTCTCAAAGGCTCATCGCAGAGCAGACAGAGATCTTGATGGTGTAGGGAGACTAAATACTTTAGGTGTTCAACTACATCTCTGCATGTGAAGATAAGGAAGAACATGAACGGAACTAGCTAGGGCAGATTGCAGAGAACGTGAACAACGATAGAAGCGAACCAAAGGAAACTTCGGTGCACGACGAAAGACCCTGACTTGGCTACTGATGTAAGACTGACGAGCTCAGTACCCCACGACTAAAAGCATATGTTCCCTCGTGGTATTACGCACCATTTCGACTGCCCAGGCGTTGTCTGGGGCTCGTCGATACTCGATATGTGTTATAATTGCATGTCACCACGAATCTCATCGCCAACACTGCCTATTGCTCTCCAAAGTCCTTTCCATCAATCGCCTTCACCTTGGCAATCACAACAAATGCTGAAGTCTAATGGGAGTACATAGAGGTGTTGTTTATCGTTCTTCCCATTCACATAGCCTGGATGATTTCTCACACGTATCCACTGTGATATTCATCAGGGATGTTTGTATCCCCTCTCAGGAATCACAACCGCCCATCCATCGTCAAATTCACTAATAAGTTCGTAGTCCGGCTCATCGTCGGACAACAAGCTTCGTGGCGGCGTGGCGGGACTGATACTAGGGGAGGAAGAATGTACATCATCTGATTTCTCTTCAAGGGAATCGTTTGTATCTCCTCCCTCGGTGGGACCGTTGAAAAATCCGGTGGGAGATGCAGATTCAGAATCCTCATCCTTCTGTTCGGGTACCTTGATACTCTCTTCGACGGCCTCATACAAGACCTTCTTCAAAGCCGTCTTCACTTCCAACGTCTTGTCTTCATCCACCCCCCCAACCTCGTTGATGACGATCTCATCCAGTTGTAAATCATCTGATTTATCTACATGGGAATCGTTTGTATCTCCTCTCTCGGTGGGACCGTTGAAAGATCCGGTGGGAGACACAGATTCAGAATCCTCATCCTCCTGGTCGGGTTCCTTGCTCTTCTCGACAGCGTCATATAAGACCTTCTTCAAAGCCGTCTTCACTTCCAACGTCTTGTCTTCATCCACCCCCCCAACCTTGTTGATGACGATGCTATCCAGTTGTTCCGAGAAGGTCCTCCTCCATAGTTCGCGAGTTTCGGTGGCTTCGCTCTCGGTCATCTCGCAGATATCTTCCAAACAAACGACCGAAAGCGCTCCAGCGGCGGCATTGAGAACATTTGCGCAATTGTCCTGACTGAATTTCAGCTTGAACGGAGTCAGCGCGAACGGCAAAAGTGACATGTGCTTGGTAAGCTTTGCCTGGCTCTGCTTCATGAAGTCCTTGAGTATTTTCCGCTGGAAATTTGCTTCCATGTTCTGAAAGTGGAGTTTATGTAGCGCGAAAGTCGGCGAAGCACTGAGGCGGGTTAAAGCTAAGCTGGGAAGATAAGTTGGGCGAAAAACCGAGAGAAACGCCAGCTTTCTCGGCTCTCTCGCATATATACTGGACAGACGCTTATAAAATCAGCAATTGCCCTAGCTTCACCTTTGTCCCCCCTTTTCCCCTAATGGCGTGCCAGTGTGAAAAAGGATCGACCGAAATGGCTGTGACTGGGTGAGCTGCCTTTGGTGGCAAATAGCGTCAACGACGCGCCACACCGTTTGGCAAAAGTCGCCACCTGTCATCTTTGAGCTGGTCCCCATTGGTCTTTGTCGGCTGGGTGTAGAGATACAGCCTGTCGCCTTGTAGTAGTCTAGTAGATAATCGACGATGACATCATATGCCCTCGTCAATTGCTGCTGGCTGCCTCAACTAAGGTCTGTTACTGTCAAAGCGCTTTCTCAGACTTCTTCAAGAAGACTTCGTCCCACGCAGACTTCGTCGAGAAGGCTGACTCTCAAGAATAGCAGCTGGTCCCGAATACGTATATATGTGAGCCATTTCTACTTGTATTCTGAACTAGCTACACGACTATTGATTCACCCTTTGATTTACTTTCAATTCCGAAGCCACCTTGAGTGCAAGACCTTCTCAGGATTAGCTATCCTTCGTCTTTCACTTCGGTACTTGTCAAGGACCGTCCTACGTAGTAAGTGTACATCGTTTGTGCTAGTACCCATTACAACGGCAGTGCTGCCTTGCTATTGCAAGTCAGATCACTTGCCCGCGACACTGGGCCTGTCTTGTTCTAGAACTACATGCTGACAAAATCGACGAGGCGACACGGAGCACGCCGGCCAAAGGTAATGCGGCGCGGAGAATACCTATCGTAAACTGCCTGACTGATCCACGCAGATGACATGATGTGGCCTGTTCACAAGCTCTTTTCGGGTTGAACTCGGTGCCATTGCTGAAACTTGACACGCCTACAAAACATCTCCGTCCGAGCCAAGTTTGTAGCGCCTGCGGAGTGAAGCACCTGTCCCAGAGCCTGAGGAATCCGTATTGCTGCTTGGAGTAATGGTGAAGAGCCTGAATGAGCATATACAAGCGCTCTGTGGCCCATATGTCCAGAAGAGTAGCCGAGGACATCACTTGGTGGACACGTTGAACCAGAACACACAAGAAACAACGATGAGATACGAAAAACATGTAGGACAGATCTTAGAGAATCCGCAATTCAATAGATGAAGAGAAGGGGAGATCTAGAAAAGGTTATTGACTTGACTACTGGTGGACACTGTCGCGGGCCAATGATCTAATTTGGAATACCAAGGTAGCACGACGGTTGTATAGGGATCCAAGTACACGTTGGTATTACTTGTGTTATCTAGTAGACTAATGTTCTATACCTGAGGGGAAGACAAGGGTAGCTAGTCCTTGAGAAGTCTTGCACTCAAGGTAGCTTCGTTATTTAAAGTGAATCAATGGGTGAATCAAAAGAGCATGGTCTATTACAACTGGGGAGCAGAATGACTCCTGTATATACCTATATGGATAAGCTGGCAGGCCGGGGCGAGCCAGCCTGTCGCAACTGCCGCTGGACAGTTGAAATGTCGTTGGACAGCTGAAATGTCCGTTGGACAGCTGAAGTGTCGCTGGACAGTTCAACTGTCGCTGGGCCGTTGAATGGCCAGAGTTGG
Organism: Naganishia vishniacii ANT03-052; assembly: GCA_015708705.1. Classification (NCBI taxonomy): domain Eukaryota; kingdom Fungi; phylum Basidiomycota; class Tremellomycetes; order Filobasidiales; family Filobasidiaceae; genus Naganishia; species Naganishia vishniacii. The sequence continues at coordinate 247,128 of MU158407.1, forward strand.
CTAAGGGACTTGTACTCTCTAATTATTCGAAATGTCGCTAGACTGTCGTTGGACAGTTCGTTGCCCAGAGTCGGATGATCAGGCCTGGAGCAGTCTAAAGCTCTACTCCCAGTGCTCATGGTAGCTAGTCAGGGTTTCGGTTGATACGAGGTGCGAACTGTATTTGTATCTAGCGAAGACACTATCTAGTTACACTGGTATTGGAGATTTGCTAGGGATGGTATGGAGGAGGAAGGGCGGTATCACTACAGACACAATACTTGGCAACCTATTTGAAGCTCCATCATCTGGCACGGTAATGTTACCGTCTGTAGCTTCTCTCGATATGCTAAGAATAGATCCTCTAAAAGAGACAAGCTCAGACTCCGCTTCGTACTCCTCTCCATGCGTGCCCAGAGCCTGAGAGAACCAGTACGCAGTGTATGAAGATATCAAGTACTTTGCTTTCCATCATGCAAGCGATGTCTTGTTTTGTCGTCATGCCCATCTGGAACAGGTTTGAGATCGGAGACTCGCTCCGGGGATTTCTAGCTTCTCGGGTAAAGCAGTGCCAGTTTGCTCAGTATTCTCAGTAACGGTTGTGAAATAGCGAAACACAAGTAAAAGGATTGCAAGCGAGCTGGGCCACCACTACCTGATTAAGGGTGCCCACCTTTCATACCTCATACGAGCTGGTGCTGATTATGTAATCACCGATAACCAGGTATCCGCTTCTAGTTACTATTCAAGACATCGTCCATCTACCTTCTACCTCGTCTTCCTCGTCCGTGCTACACCACACACCATGGCACGTCCACCCCGCCTACCGAAGCTAGACATTCCATCCTTATCCCCTGTATCGCGACACCAACCGCGCAAGAATGGAGAGCCGGAGAAGCAGCCATTGTCAGCTGGTGAGAGGGGTCGAGGGATGGTCGTTCCCCCGACGCCGGTGGTCGTGCCGCCGACGCCTGTAGGAGGAGGAAACGCGGAGGCGCAGACGGTGAAGGAGAGGAGGCGCGGAGCTGGTGGGCAGTTGGGCGATCGTGGTGGAAAGAGTCTGGCGGATAAGCAGGATCAATCGTCTCAAGCTGATCGTGAAGGGAATGGGAATGTGCGGAATGGTGACGGTACAGATGAGATTGAAGACGGGGTGGACAACGTGGTACTGGCAGATTCACCAGAGTCGGAGGACTTCAACATCTTGAACTCATGGCCGGACCGCTCTGCATCTCCCGTTATCAATACAAAGGAACCCGAAAACAAGAATGGTCGTGCTTCTCCGCGTTCGCCTACCGCAGGATCCAGGCCTAACATCCCTCTGGAGAAGAAGGGTCGCTGGGCGGAAGGGAGGTCCCGCTCTCGTTCGGGATCGTCAAGCTCGCAATGTGAGTACCTCGGGGCTGCCACTTCGGCTGTGCAGTGAATGTTCGCTGACTAGGATCAGGTGCGTTATCAGACTCTCGATTGGCACCTCGACCACCGCAAGACACAAAGCTGAACAGGAACCAAGAAGCGGTGAAGGACAGCTCGCCACAACAAGCCACGGAGATTCAAGATGAACAGGTGTCGATGGTTGACTCACCGGTGGACCAGGTGGATTCACATAACGAAGTCGACTTGGTTGATTCGCCAGTACATGGGGAGCAGATTGTAGAGCAGCCTGGGAAGGAAAAGGGCGACAGTCTCTCCATTGAGGAAACCTCGGGGCGTTGCGCCCTTGATCCTAGAAAAGTGACAGAATCCCCCGAGCAAGCTACGAAATCCGACTCGGCTATTCTAGCACTCGAACGACAGCAATGGCCAGGCTCGCCGACACCCAAGCAAATCTACGACGAGATATCTACCAGTCCTACCGCTTCAGCATGCGCGACGCCGTGTTTCGACCGCGCAGCACACGACGCTCATCAGCGGGAGGACGTGTCCAGTTTTTTTCCGGTTCAAGAGGAACCGCAGGAGGCCGACGAGGAGGGAGAGGTGGAGGTTGCCGAGTCTCCGGGTGGACTGTCCTCGGAAGGATGGGTTGTTTTTTCAGCTGTCGAGGATGGAGATGACGGTTCAAAGGACGAGTCGTATGTGACGTTTGAGGGCGGGTCATCGTCGAAAAGTGACCGAGACGTCAATGCGGAACGAGAACATGTCAAGTCGATGGAAGTCGCACGAGTCGCCGCACTCAGTCATTCCACAGACGAGCTACACGCTTCGAGGAAACGCAGTGAAAAATTCAGTCCGGAGGAGGTGGAGAACGGGGCTCAGCTTCAAAAACGGGATGGACTGGTTCCAGCTACGAATGGAAAGGGCAAGGAACGCATGTTGTCTGTGGATGATGCGGTGAGCGATACAAGCTCGCGAGGTCGTGGCCATCATCGAAGGGAGAGCAGTACACACAGGTACGTATCTGGATTCACCAGTCTAGTACTCTGGCTGATTAGTGTGCCAAAGGGTCCGGGAAACGCTTGATGCCAAGCACCATTCAAGTGAGATGGGTGAACGTATGGTGAATGATTACAAGATACAAAAGTTGCTGGGAAAAGGGGCATACGGAAACGTGTACAAGGCTGTGCACGCGAAAACGGGGGTTGAATATGTAAGTCCTTGGACGATTTTCAGTGAATGTTAGGCTTATAGTCGCCCACACAGGCTCTGAAAGAATTCTCAAAGAATCGGTTGCGGCGGCAGCGTCATCTGACAACAACTGCGCGTCAGCGTCGTGCGCCTGGAGGGAAAGATCCGGAAGACCAGAGTGAATCGGAAAAGCCGAGCGATGACGATGACGATGAGAATGGAAGGGGGAAGAGCGTAGTGAGGGAGAAGCGCAAGCCGGCCGACGCGAGGTTGTCTTCCCGCCGTAGAGATCCGTTGAGCTTGATTCGGAGGGAGGTTGCTATTATGAAGAAGCTAGAGTAAGTCTTGCCTTTTCTTCCGAAAGCACAAGCACTGATCAAAGCCCTCACAGCCATCCGAACGTAAGCTGACAATCTGCTCTCGCCCATGGCATCACTGATCCCCCTCCGCAGCTCGTCCTCTTGTACGAAGCTATCGACGTCCCCACCTCTGATGAGATCTACCTCGTGCTGGAGTTCATGTCCGGCGGCACCATCATGGATGTCAGACTAGGAGACCAGGCGGTCCCGCTTGATACCGAAGTCGCGAGGGAGTACTTCCGGCAACTGATCCTGGGTCTCGAATACCTGCATGAGAATGACGTTGCGCATCGAGATGTACGTCCACTTTCCGTTGCTGATTCGTATCATCCGCTGAAGATGCGTGTGACGCTTAGATCAAACCCGACAACATTCTCCTGTCGGCGGATCGAAAGATCGTCAAACTGTGCGACTTTGGCGTTTCCGAATTTTTCCAGCACGGCGGGGATGATTTGATGAAGAAGAATGCGGGAAGTCCAGCATTTATGAGTCCCGAAGCGGCTGTTTGTGAGTGAGGCATTGTCCTTTATCTGGATGGCGGACTAAGAAATGCGTAGCGAGTGAGCGAAATATCCACGCCAAGGCAGTTGATATCTGGAGTCTTGGTAAGCCCCACGTGCTTTGGAATCACCAAGGGTTCCGTCGTCTGACCTCGCTTCGACAGGCGTCACCTTGTACTGCCTGTTGCGCGGCCGTCTGCCTTTCGAGGCAGATAACCCACTGGATCTCTATGAAGCGATCCGTGACAAGCCGTACGTCGCCGTCGCTGTCCACGTTATCTAACGCCATCTGACAGGGTCTTGCGATGTAGGTTTCCCGTGCCGCATGATTGGGATCAAAATGTCAAGGACCTGATAATGCAGATGTTGACCAAGGATCCGAGGCAGCGGATTGATATGGCGGAACTGAGAGTGAGTTGTTTCCGGTTGGCACCGTCGGAATGGCGGGGCTGATTCAGATTTGGGGTAGGTTCATCCTTGGGTGACTTTTGACGGTGCGGAGCCGTTACCTTCGACGGAAGAGGTGCGTTTGCCATGCCGATTCGCGATGGCCGGACTCGGTGTGCTGATTTCCCCCTTGTGACGCGGTAGAATCTGTACACGATCGGGAAACAAGTGTTGGAGCCTACGCAGGAGGAGTTGGGTGCTGCCATTACGAGTTTTTCGCATATGTTGTGAGTCGGTAGCTATGAGCGGTGAGACCGGTTCGCTGATTGTGAATGGTCGTAGTGCTGTTTTGAAAGCGGTTGCGCGGTAGGTCGATCTTCTAGCTGCGTCTATGGGTTATCGGAGCTGACAGGAGGAATCACGTAGATTTTCCAGACCCCTGCGAAACAACCGCCGAACGATGAGCAGTTCATCCTATGCATCCTCGTCGGCACTGACACTTGACTCTCCCGGCCCCTCGGCCCCAAGCACGCCCGATGCGCGGAACTGGCTTAGCGCGGCTCAGCAGGCCGCTGGAGGGGGTTACTTTTCGCCTCCTGCGGGGGAAGAGATGTCGGCGAGTCCGGTCATGGTGCCTATCCAAGAACAGCGTGAAGGGAGCGGGGACATTCTTCGAGAGGATCCGTTGGTGTTGGATGGGGAAGACGGTGGCGAATCACTAATTAATTAATGAAATGATTGTACTTGCTGATGTAATAATGCACTGCGTATGTAATGAATGTGGGTATTTGCTTCCGCTCCGTGTCTCCGGCTTCGGGAGATATAGCGTCGGAAGTGGTGGTGTCGGAGCAAGCGGGCGGGCGGTGTGGGTGGCGGAGAAGGGACAGATCATGGCGGATATCGATAGTGTGCATCAAGAGGTCAAGACAGAGGTGCAGTCCATGGCAGAGGGTCCTGTGGCGATGTCAATATTGGCGACCGAGGAAATGACGACGACGACGACGATGACGACGACGACGACCACGGAGCATCCCGAGCAGCCTACAGAGCAGGGGGAAGCGATAAGTGAGAGAGGACCGCGGTTTATGGCCTTGTTTGACTCGGCGGAAACGGGAAATGGGGAACCTGCGGTACATGCAGTTGGTGTCGAGGAAATAGCGCTGACGACAGCACAAGAAGCACCGAATGGCATCCACAATTTTCCACTGGCTACCAACGACTCGCCTATCGCCTCATCCGCAGCACAAACGACAACAGCAACACCCACCACGACGACCTCTCTGCCTCTGCGTACTCGCTCATCATGTACAAACTGCCGACAGAGGAAACAACGGTGTGATCATGGTTTACCCGGGCAGCCTTGTAAGGGTTGTGCAAAAGGTGGCAAGGTATGTGTCTATCCCGGTGGAATCGTGTTTGGTCCTGGGATGGGTCTGGGACTGCCGGGAAGTGGAGAGAGGAAGAAGAGCGAGAGGAAGAAAAGTGGAGTGGCTGTTGCGAGTACAGGTGATGGAACGGATGGTATGTCTCCCTCCCCCTTCAACGCTGAAAGGCATGGCTAATCACTCCAACCAGCAGCGAGAAAACGCCTATCGACTCACGCCCAACGGATTCCGAACCGCGATTTTACAGACTCGGAATCCGACTCGCCTCATGCTCCGCCACGAGGATCATCCTCGGTCCGTTCTTCGCCGAAAAGGGAGATGAGGAGCGCTCGCCAGCTAGGAAAATCGTCTACCGCGACGGGAGCAGTGAGGAGTCGGCAGGGCGATGAGGTTGACGAACTGGATGAGGAGGATGATGAAGGGGAAGACGATGCAGATGGGGAAGGGAAACAAGGGGCAGTGATGTTGCCGCCTCCGCCGGTGCAGCAGCCGCAGGCATCAACCTCGACCCGATATGACGCGTTTCCGGTTAATGGACGGACGACCCAGGACCAAGCGCGCTCGTCAAGTCGTAAGAACACTCGCATGATGGATCGGGCATTTTCTTCAGATGAGGAGGAGGAGGACGAGCAGGACGGGGCCGAGGACGAGGAACACGGGGCCGAGGAGGGAGAGGGTAATCCCTTGTCGCGGAGCTCGAGTATTGATGATCCCCTTGGATATGGAGGGAAAGTTGCGTGCCGAGGGTACGACCTGTCGCGGGTCGTCGCGGGTGGCGCAAGGGTGACGGGGAGTCCGTTTGAAGGCGGCGTCGGAAAGAAGGGTAAACGGAAGAGTACCGCCGGAGTAATGGAAGGTGAGGTGGAGGGCGAGGTGAGTCGTCAGGCTCTTCATGATGCTTGAACTGGGAGTTAATGTTTGTGCGGTAGATACTCGCCCTGGTAGAGGAAGACCAACGTCCCACAAAAACGAAGAAAAGCCGGCATTCCTTGCCGCGTAGAAGTAGCCGTTCCGACGTCCACTATCACCATGCCGCCGATGAATTCCTGTCGAGGCAGAACGAGCACGCACGCCATCCCGATGCGCATGGACCCGCGGGCGGGTATTCGACGTCCGCAAGGTCAGGAGCGGGCTATATGGGGATGATGAATCCCGTTTCTGTCGCGGGAGGATATCAAGGCACGTCCGGGCAACTGTCGGCGCCTCTCGATCACCCGTCGTCGGGAGTTACGCCGGGTGTATCGCTCGGTTCTGCGTTGCCGTATGGGCATTCCGTGGGGGCAGGGTACTCGCAGCCCGGTGTGCACGGGCGACCGGGATCTGTGCCGGGGTCTACAGGGATGGTTGGATATCCTGCGGGCCAGAGATACGTACCCCTTGCCGGGGTATATCCACCTGGTCAAGGGCAAATCCCGATGCAGCTGCCGACGATGCAAGCACTGCCTGCTCAGCCACAGGGTCGTCCGTCGATCGGGTACGAGCCCGGTATGGGATCTTACCATCCTACTCCGGCAGGGGTCGAGTACTCGGCTCAAACGACCAGTCAGGACTCGGTGAATCCCGCTCATCCGGGTGTGGCTACATCGTACGCTTCTAGTCTCGCAGGCCTGTTGCCCGTCCTTCCGCCACTCGGGACCCAGCAGATTCTGTATCAGACTTTTTTCCAGGATGCGTTTTTGGCCGAGGGGATGACGTTGCTTCAGGCGCCGTTTGCGGATGAACTGCGGTACTTGATTCATCGGAGATCGACACAGCAGCAACAACAACAGCAGCATCCGATGACAATGTCTGCCGGTACGATGGAACCCTTTCGGATCGGGGACGCAACGACTTTGGCGATGGCGTTTGCTATTCTCGCTTGTGCGTTACGTGTCTTGCCGGAAGAATCATCGCAACTCTTGCTTTCTTCGGTCGACGTACAGGCCTACCCGCGCACACTGGACCGGATCATCCAGAGCAAATCTGTGATGCCAGGTGAAGACAAAACGGCGACACCGCTTCATCGGCGGTACATGGACCATGCGCTCCTTGCCTCGGTATACGCAGAGACGGACGACGTGTCTTCTATCATGCAAGTCTGCTTCCACCTTGTGTGTTATCGATACGGCAAACTCTGTGTGCGGGAATCGACGATCAATGTATCAACTGGGCATATGGGCAAGCCGAGACCAAAGGATCGGAATATCGCAGCTGGTCTGGCGCTGGTGCAGGGAGTCAAAGTGGCGCAGGCGACCAAGTTGCATCGCGAAAATGAAGGTGTGTAGGCTTTGCTTTGGCTGGTGATCGTGGCTGACGTTGCTTCCAGGTGTACCAACGTTTGAACGCGAGCTGAGACGGCGTGTCTTTTACGCGCTCTATTCGGCGGATCGTCTTCACGCCTTGTAAGTTCTGACGCAGGCATCGCTCGCACCTGCTAACGCTCTTCATAAGCGAAACATCAACACCCTATATGATCCACGACCACCACACGTCGACACACCTGCCTTCCGCCCTTTCAGATTCTGAGCTCTACCAATACACCACATCGGGCGCAGCTGGCCCTGTACCTCACCACGACTACAAGCACAGTCCGTCGCCCGTCGTTCACCTTGTCGTCATGACCCATATCTCGAGGGCTATGACGCCTTTGCTCGATACCTTAGCATCCTATTCTGCAAGCGATATATCCACGCAAGCGGTCGATCGATACGATGCCGCCTTCCAGGCATTAGAAGATGAGCTCCCAAACTACTACTACCTTGCACCAGCCACAAATACGAATTATGACCAGCGGGATCCGTACCTGTTGTTCCATCGTCTCGATACTCAGTCTCTCCTCTATGGCCTCCGGATGTCGCTCTATCGACCCAGACTCAACGCCTACTTGTCTATAAAAACGCCACACGCCCTTCGAAATAAACTCGCAAAACTTTGCTATCGAACACTCCGTATACAACGCTCGGCTCGAATCCAAGAACCAAGGTTTGCATTCCGACTGTTCAGCGTGGAAAAGGTCTTTGAGGCCGCTTTCGTTCTCGGATTCATTGCTCGAGTCGAGTTGGCGTACTCTGTGGCGGACAAGGCTCAGCTGCCACACTCCGCTCCGTATCCCTCTGCCAGCGAAGAGTCTATAGAGGACATGCAACAGGGACTCGTCGACGCCGTTGAGCTTCTGGAAGGCGTGACGACGTGGCCAGATGTTGGAGCATTTGCCGGGAAAGCATCCAAGATTCTGCGCAAAGTGTCGAAACTGCTTTCGGCGTCTTGGGACTTTGAATATCCCAAGACAGAGGGACTCGCCAGCGACTCTGTCAAGTCTCATCCTTACGTCGCGCGCGTAATGTCATGGCTGAAAACCTGGCGCGGCATTGATGTGGACGCTTTAATAGCTGACGCCGATTACGAGACTTGGAACAAGGTGCTCAGATCGATGCAGGCCTAGGTGTTTGCCACCGTTACGAAAATTGTTATAAGGAGGATAACGTTTGCTTGATTCCTGCTTTATGAATTATATTTGCTGTTACAACCGATACCGTACAGGCGGCTATACAAATCCTAACGACGCTACACCCCAACAGGTCAACGCTGTTGATCCCACTCCACGGCTTCACGTATTTGACGCTTCTTCATGGCGATGTCGTCCCCGTCTTCTTCAGGCGACGTATCGAAAGCGTAATCCAGACTGTATACCGCCGTTGCACTCGGTCCAATCCTTCGTAACGTCAAGGTGGAAGCAAACGTGTAGTCTGGATCCCAGCGGAAGCGTGAACGTTTCGTTTCCACCTGAGGCAGAAGCGCCGTCTTTTCCATTTTTGCGGTCGTAGGCTGAAGATCTTGACGGACATGAGGCATATTTGTATGGGGCTAGACACGCAAAGATGAGTCGTCAAGTGTGTGACCTGTAATCCGACAAGCTCACCTCGTAGAAACCACGATACTCTCCCGGCTTGACTTGAATCGCCCGTTTTCCCTCTCTCGAAGCCGTTTCCTCTTCGGTTTCCACAATCACCTGACCCATATCCAACGCCCCGTTCGCCAACTGATTTTCGTCAAATGTCTTACTTCCCGTCGCGCGGCGGTACTGTTTCCGGAACGTTTCGTCCCGGGCGTACAACCCCGCTGTGTCTTCCGCCGCGGGTGCACGCAATCCTACAATCGGTGGCTCTGGAGCTGTTTCAGGTGGCGGTACTTCCGGACCCTCCGCCGTATATCCCTTGATGGACGATTTTGGCTGTTCCTCGGGCACGTATTGTTCGCTATGCACCGTCAGCTGTTCACCCGAAAAGTCCTGCAGTCGCCGTTCTCTGGCTTCCCTAATCTCCCGCTCACGCTCTCTCGCCTCAATTGACATCCTCCACATCCAATTATCCCTGTTCAAGCCCTGACCTTGCAGCTTTGCACGTTTGTTCCCTTGTCCTGCATTATGCCATGGGTTCCATCCTGCTCCACCCCAGTGGGTTGTCGGTCCTCCTGGAATGTAGAATGGGGCGCCGACGGATCGCTCGACTTGGCGTTGGTCGGGTTGATCTTGTTCGACGAGGAAAGGTTTGTCCGGGACAAGTGATCCGGGTTCGATTCCTTTTTCTGCACATTCCTCCCGTGCTACTTCTTCGTAGTAGTCGTCTATCACATAGCGTCCGTCTGTACAAGGCAATCGGTCAGACGACGTCGCGTCGAGTCAAGACAACACTCACCCTTGACGATTTTTGCACCCAAATACTTGTACACATTCCTGATCGGAATCATTGTCACGCTCCGCCACTTCATCCCCGACGCCACCTTGCCTGCCTCAATTGCCTGCTCCTTTTCGGAATCTGTCATAGACACCTTGACCAGAAGCGGAAGACGTCGAAGCATGAATGATGTATCGGCGAATCCAACGGTACGAGCGACGTCGATGGACAAGGCGTAAAGTTGTTCCGGGTCGTTTCGGTCTTTTGACTTAAGCGTCCAGACTTTGTATTCTCGTCCTGCAGAAAATTCTAGGATGTCAGCAGGAGGTTTTGGGATTGACGAGGAATGTACCGACCTCCCAGGAGGTTGCCCTTCTCGTCTACCTTGGTTTCGCCCTTTGGATCCTCCTCCATGTCGATTTCGTCGTTGATAACTTCATATAGGACGCCCTTGACTTTGTGGTGCGTGACTGCGAGACGAACTTATCAGCTCAGGGGTATTATTCGTCACGCCGGAACTCACTTTCCGCACCATCCGGATCTGCAGCTGGCGTCCCCACCTCATTCCCAACATCATCATCCTCCTCCTGATCATTATCATCCTCTTCCTGCTCATCACCTGTCGTCGTTCCCCCACGTTTCCGCTTTTCATCAGAGATTGTGCGTTGCAGGGAGTTACTCGCTGATCGTCCCTTTCCACGAGGACGACCTCGACCTCTTGCGCGGCCTCGTCCTCGGCCTCGGCCTCCTCGTCCGGCGATGCGGATTGCTTCTTCAGAGGAGATGCTCGCTTTCCAAGCAAACGGAAATCAGTTCCCGGTTCGTGTGTAGGAAAAGGACACGACGAACCTGTTTCCATTGCGTCACCAGTTTCACCCTGACCATCCCCATCAAGCATCACCACATCCTCATCCACCTCCACATCGGCATCATCTTCATCCTCCCCACCAGAACCCTTCTGCTCAGCGGACCGTCCTATACGCTCATCCTCCTCCTCCTCCTCTCCGAGATAAACGTCATCCGCATCAATTGGGATCTCGGCATACGAGACCCTCTTAGTCAATCCACGTCTTCGACCGGGTGTGGGGTGGTCCTCGTGCTCGAGTAGCGCGGCGGTTTGGACTCGCGCGGCGGTGGAAATGGCGTCTCGGGCTGCTGAAGCTGCTGTACGACGGACGCGTTGGCCGCTGGGGAATACCATGGTGGTTGTAACGAGGTGAGGAATTAAGGATGAGGAGCTGGTAGTGGGATGATCCTACATGAAGACGATGATGAGCGGTTTCACTATGCGCGTCTCGATCACCTTCCGCTTGGGCGCGACTGTCTTGTTCTGAGTACGGATTATACCCTGGGAATTAAACTTAACCGAGAACAAAGTATCTTTGTTTGGCTTGCGCAAGTAAAAAGCTATATTTCGATTTATACATACTCTGAAGCGTTATTGGGCGCCGAACATCATTTCTCCACCGCTATCAGCAGGATGAGTGAAAGAAGGAGACAAAGAAAGGAGACGCCACGAAGGGCAAATCACAATGCGTAATAAGATCTGATGACGGCGTGTAGAGACGATTGACCAGTTGTATCAGGATCAAACGGTAATAACGTGTGGGAAATACCACGGACCGTGCACAGCCACTAGTTTCTTCCTGGAGGGAGGAGGGAAGGACCGACGATCAAGAAGAGATAAGGGACTGTATGGTACAAGGGTTATACTACCGTGCTTAAGGCATCATTGGTTCGGTTCGGCCCGTTGCAATAGGGAAGTTGTATAACTTGTTATATGGGAAAGTCGCCCTTGGTCAGACTTCAACTACAATACCGCAATCGGTAAGACTAGCTCAGCAAGCTCTGGCTCTTCTTACTCCCCAGCTCAGTTCACCATTGTAGAGCTTTACATTCCCCCCGAGTGTTGGTCGTAGAGTTACAGCGTTGAGTCAGACATGACGAGGACAACAGGCGGAAAAGAGATCGAACGACGTTACGTTCCAGGTAGCAGTATATCCTCGTTTATACCTTGGGTTCGCATGAATCGCAGAGGTGGATATAGCGACAAGGCCGCGTCCACAGCCGAATCCCGGTTACATTGTCCGTGAAAAAGTATGCCTCCATTCGCTCTTTCCCCTGAAGTCGCCACTTCTTTTACCCTTGAACTTGTAATCGAACCAGGAAATAGCGGAAGACATACGCCGTAATCGCAAACGGTATTGCATTGCTGATGGGGGATCCGAGCACTCTCTTTGCAGTAGCAGGGTTCAGGAGACTGTCGTTCCCGGAATGCTGTTTCCTTGCTGCACTGTATCACAAACACAACCTCGACGAGAACCATGGCTCCTCCCAGGGAATCTTCTTTGCCTTGGGTCTGTGGACCAAGTGAATCGCGTTGACAGGAATGTTTGAGTGCTAAAAGAAGAGTTACTGGTCAGCGCTGATCCCGCTGTCAGTCTCATCACGCGACACATCTCGTCCTCGGACTTACTGGAGGACGGTGGGCTGCCTCAATCGTTTTAATAGTCTTGCCTTGGCCGCCTCATCAAAGGCTCTGTTCGGAAGCCTTCTGTATTCATCGGATTTCATGCTGTCTCTCCAACCGTTTCCCCTGTTTGGTCGAGTCACTTTGCTGCTCTTCCTATCACGGCCCGTCAGGTCCACCAGCCCCGGTTCTGACAAGTTCTTTTGTCATGGAATCTGGACGTTACTCGCTAATCAAACTGTTCAGCCTATCAAGCGCGACGCAGAGGTGCTGGAGACGCCGTGATGATAACGCGCAACGTTGATACCGGCTGGGACGTCTTCCACCAGCTTGTCTTGAATTGCTCTGCCACATTTGCATATCAGTGGGAGGACTAGCAAAGAAGGTAGAGTGACCAAGCCGACGATCTGGCGTTGTTGATGTAGCCATGACTATGCATTTCTCCCTTCGCTGACGCGACCTTCCGAGGTGATACACTTCTGGCTCGCACGTCAACATCAGCCACTAGATACGTCGTGCACCAATTAATCCGACTTTTGACGAAGGAAGTAGCAGACAAACGTTACCCAAATATCTCGGAAGGGCAAAATCGAATATCCTGATTCCACCGGTTTTTCTTGGAAAGGTGACCGCTGTTTGTCATTCTGTTCGATATTTGGCGGTTGGTAATGGAGAGGTCTCTTTTGCGACGCATAGATGTAGCTGCGAGGGTGTCCTACAAGGAGTAGAGAGGTATCTAATGTGGCACGAAGAGTCGAGGCCATGGAGGTTCATCTATACATGGATCGGAGTTGAGGCGACACGTCATCTACGGTCCGGCGTTGAGCGCGATTGGCTGGAACGCGGGTCATTCTCGGATCTGCCTCCACCAGTCCACCTTGGAGTTGAGTGGATTGGGTTATATAGCTGGTTACCTACCAGTGTCCTGTCCATACCAACGTAGACCCTATCCCCTCACCATCCATCCAACATGTCGCAAAAGCTCAACGTCGCGCTCCTCGGAGCTGGTATCTTTGCCACAGAAGGTACGCTCAAGTCATGTTTCGCGTTTCAACGTGTTTCATGTGACTCACCTCTCTAACCTTCTGCTAGCTCATATCCCTGCCATCCTCAAGGCCTCCGATACCATCTCCCTCGTCGCCATCTACTCCCGTTCCGCATCCTCTGTCGAAAAGCTCGTCTCCTCCGACGCCTTGCAATCGCTCTCTTCCGAAGCTCGATCCAGCATCGCCCAGTATTCCGGTGAAGACGGGTTACAACAGCTGTTGAAAAGGGATGATGTACACGCTGTGGTTGTTGCTTTGCCGATTTCAAAGCAGCCCGAGATCATTTTGCAGTGTTTGAAGGCGGGGAAGCATGTCTTGTCTGAGGTGAGTGTGACCGACGTGTCTCCGTGTTTGATTTGCTGAATCTTCGGGCGGTGCAGAAACCTATCGGTAAAGATCTCAAGACTGCACAGGACCTTATCGCGCAGTATGAACAGAACTTTGCGTCCAAGGGGTTGGTCTGGCGAGTCGCCGAGGTACGTTCTCGCTCAACCCACCGTGGCAACACACTCAACGAAATACCTGCTCTACAGAACTTCGCCCACGAACTTGGAATCCTGCGAGCGTCCGAACTGATCGCCAATGGCTCCGGTCCTCTCGGCCCTATCCTCTTCTATGAGTTGAAGATGATCATCCACGTTGCGAGCGGCAAGAAGTACCACGCAACGGAATGGAGAAACGTTCCGGATTACCAGGGAGGCTTCTTGTTGGACGGATGTGTCCACGCTGCTGCGGCCTTGCGAGTTGTCGCTGCCGACGCCAAGTGAGTCCTCGTTTGTTCCGCCGTTGACTTCCCGCGTTGACCTAGACTATCGTCCAGGCCTACCCAAGTCGTCGCGTTCAAGAGCCTTAACCGAACCCACGTCGGACCACATGACACCATCGTCGCCATCGCTTCCAACCCATCCCTCACCACCGACCCCCACGGCCCGGACTTCCCCCAACCTACCGTTGCGCCTCAAGGGGTCGGCAAATCCAGACCGACAGGCACAATCGCCTTCTCCTTCGCGAATCCCCGAACCCCGGAATTTACCGGCCCTTCACTCGTCGTTACATGCTTGAACGGTGTCGTCCGACTAGAAGGCGGATCCAAGTGGACCGTCAAGGTTGAATCGGAAGACGAAGCCGTCGTCAAAGCTGCCGGAGAAGCAGCCAAGGGCGAGGGTGAGGCGTTCCCTTCTACGGGTGTCGAGGAGGAGGTTGCGCAGTTTGCGAGGGCGGTTTTGAAGCGGCAGGGTGAAGAGGTGAATAGGGCCGAGCCGAGGGGTGCGCTTTGGGATTTGGCATTGTTGGAGGCGTGTTTGACGAGTGATGGCAAGGTCGTGGATTTGACAAAGTTCGTTTAAAGATCTGTGTTTGAGGATGGAAATCAAGTTTGTAAGGTTCTAGAATACCCGCAACGACATGCAATCCGGGGTTACACTAGAATGCAACTGCACTTCCTTCCCTGTTCAGCTAGATTCGGAACGCCCTACTCGGAAGGAACATTTGACACAGCCCATCAGCATCAATTGCTTTTACCTGCGTTGGAACCACTTAAGTTGAAGACCTAGGCGCAAGAGAAAGTTCGTCAATGGTTGAGGTAGCCTTAGAAGGCTTTGGAAGACTTGCATTGGAGGGGGTAATTGCAAGAGAAACGGCCAGCTCGCTGTGAACGTACTGCTCGTGGCCGCCGCTTTACCAAGGGTAGGTGCAAGTGGTATTAGCACACTTGTGATCTTCATATCCTTTCCGTGTGGGAAAAGGTCGACGAAACCGACGCCAGCCCAGATCACTCGGCGAATGGCAGGACTTGTTCTGCTGTCTAGCAGTCCAACATAACCCCTCAAAGGATTTCGCACGAATACTCGCAGGTCCGTTTGGGTGAAAATAAAGATCGAATCTTTGCTGCTTAAAGGAGGAGTGATGAGGTCTCCGAACTTCATCTGTGTGGGTGCTAGGAGCTTCCGTACCGTCTTCCCTAAGATTCGCTGTCGCTTCTTATTATGAATGCCGAGGAAAGGGCCGAGCCTAATCACCTTGCTTAGATACTAATATCTGAGGTCCTGCCCATCCACGCCATCGACTATTCTGCAGTCGCAAAGCTCCATTCGTCGTCTTGACATAGGCATTCACGCTGCCGGCAACAAGTATCGATATCAATATGGTCAGTCAGAGTCGAAGCCCGGGGACCGCGCAAGAAGCAGAGGTGGCAAAAGAATCTGGGCGACGTGCCACTGATGAAGAACTTTTGCAGCACGAGTAAGGACACGGATAAACTATCGTGCAATTACCCCTCCAGCTCACGCCTTTGTACATGGCCTTGTTTTGCGAGTTTCTACTTTAGGCGGATGCACGGGCTTGCGAGGCGCATGGCGGAGGATCTGAGGATGATAAAAGACGACGGCTTGGACCTGGCTCCGACACATTGGAAGACGGCATTCGTTTTCCGACGTCAGGGCCTACAAGTAGCGAAGGCACTCGGTTGTGACCCGAGCTATGTGGAAACGCTTGAGGGTTCGCTGAAGGATGATCTGAAGAGGTATTCGGAGCTGACGAGCTTGAATGACGCAGCCGTAGCGAGTCTTCATGAAGACATCGCTAAAAGTGCGAGGGTCTTCAGCAAGAGAAACGAGGAACGTGACTCTGATTACCGTGACCGTATTACTGCACTTCACATGGCGGACAGTGCATATTCGGCTTACAAAAGTAGAATGGAGTACAGCGCTTATCAGCAAACGGAAGGAAATCACTGTTCATGGTTAGCCCATCCGGGCTTCGACTGGGAGGGGTGCGGAACGGTCGAAGCTCTGGACGGGAACGATGACACAGTAAACGTTGGAAAGTCGTAGACTGATAATGCAACGGTGCCACTAGGGGCTCTAATGTCAGCCAGTTCGAGGGAGATGGATGCACAATCGCATAACGATCAGTCTGTATCCTGCGCAGCCATTCATTATAGCGGAGGAGGTTTGTCAGGTATATACCATTGCGCTGGCATTGCAGATGTTACTACACCGATTCTAGTCACTTTGACAGCAATTGAACAGTGATCAGCAAGATCCACGTACTTCATAAGCCCAAAATTGCTTACTCTTTGGCCCTTTCGACTGTATACAAGGCATTCAGCAAATGCTGCGGCAGCGACAAGGTGATCTCCAAAGGTAGCTCTAACAGAATGTACGTCATGCGCAAGGGAGTTCCCTTCACCGCTATTCTTATGTTGGGCTTAGGGGTAGCTGGAAGGGATGACTAGCGCTCAAGACCAACAGCTGTGGGGTTTTGGTAGGCTGGTCTGCAGTATTAGAATATATAGTCGTAGCACTCGGTACCTCGTCCTCGAATTCTCTCTGACCCTGTTCTTGTCCAGCTGGATCCGCTTGAGACCGTTCCGTAGTCGTAAACTCAGCTTCATCATCAGATTACGTTACGTTACGTTTCATCATCACATTCCACATGCCTGCCCTCGCATATGGTTTTACCAGCGTAAGCACGTGGTCACTGTTTCAAGTACGACTCTCACGGACTTCAAGGGTACCTGTCGTCACGAGGATCTGCCAATCGTCGCAGCTCAAGATTCCTCATCAAACAATGCCCAATCAAACGTTGTCCGCGCTCAGAGCCTCTAAATCCCCGGATGTCCACGCTTATCACACACTGAAAGAGTAAGGTGCTCTCACCTCTCGGATCATCGCTCGCTACTCTCTGACTAGCAAAAGATATCTGTTACTTCTGGCACTAACATGATATTCTGCAGTGAAATGAGTAACATCCAGGAAGGAGATGAGGAAGAATCTCAAATAGGATCCGTTCAATGCAGAGGATGAACACTGGGCTAAGAACTTCTTGCGAAGAAAGGAACTGAGCGATCAGATCACCCAGTCGCGGTTCTCCATGCTGGATTGTAGCTCGGGGGCCTTGGAGGACGACGTGGGGGAATTTCTGCTGAAGAGATCGGGTCAGCCCGGACAGGGCCGTGAGGTTTAATCCAGTGACATCGAGAAGTACTTGACGGACATTGAGAAAGCGGCGAAGTCTACCCAGGGCCAAGAGGCCAAAAAAAACAGTGCTCAGGCTGATGAGAGCCTCGTCTGATTTCCCAACGGAAACTAGGACATCGCGAACGCCTCTGAGCAGACTTGACCGAATTAATGTACTTGAAGATGTCCTTCTAGTTGCAGAGTCTGTGTATTAGTTCTAGTCTCAGCCACTCCTCTAGAGATTATGATTGAGTGAAAATGCCGACTAGACGGATCGCTCATACCGCGTCACGAACTAGCGTTTCTGGTTTCAAACCTCCGACTAGGGACTCTCACCGACGAACCGTATCCGTCCAGATTTACATTGACCTTGCGTCATCACAGCAGACCCCTCTGCATAGGATCAAGCCACCTGATCCATCTCCTCGTCCTCATCATCATCTACGGCCTTCCCCGTCACAGGCGTCCCACCAGTAGCCGGACTATCATTCGACCCAAACAGATCATCATCGTCGTCGTCATCATCCAGGTCGATGACTTCCGAGGGTGCATTTGATTGCGTGCTTGTGGCGGTGTTGGGCGGGTTTGGTATACTTTGGGCGCTTGGATTGACGATCGCATGGGATGCCGCTGTACAATGAAAGAGCTGTGAGCAAGATTGCATTGGGGGAAACTTGTGGAAGGATTTGCGACTCACGGTTCACAGAATCGCCCGTTGCCGGAGCAATTCCTTCAAACTCGTCTTCGTCCTCGTCCTCGTCATCCTCCTCTCCCTCTGCGTCGTCTTCTTCCTCCGCCTCTCCTGCTCCCTGGGCTGCACGTAACCGCTCCTCAGCGTCCTTGACAGCACTCCAAGCCGGATCGATCCGCATACCCCAATCGAATCCGCTTCTCAGACCATCCACGACACTCCGAGTCTTGTCCTCGCGTGACTTGAGAAAATCGAGCATGGATTGACTTTGCCGGAGCATATCTTCGATTGATGGATGCGCTGATGATGATGTCATTGGTGTAGGTTCGAGGAGGGAAAAGTTGACCTGATCGTCTGTTTGACGAAACAGCTTTGACGTCTCCAACAAGTCTTGGTACTCGCGCTTCAACTCTTCATCCACCCCTTCCGCACGTAACTTCTCCTCCGCCAACGCCTCTAGCCCGTTCGCAAACTCGACGTACGCTTCACTCCTCGCATCGGCATATGGTTTCCCGACGATCGGCCTCAATGGCGGATCATGGGTCGCGAATGGTCCTCCGTATAGCGCTGTTTGTTCTGCAGGGGTGAGAGCGTGTGAAGGGTGGACGAAGAGCGAGGCGAATGGTGATGGTGTGCCTGTTGGTGTTGTAGGAGAGAGATAGCTCGATAAGTCGGCAAGATTGTGCATGACGGTATTATAATGCTCGAGAAAGACCGACCTATGGCACGTCGTCGTTGAGTCACGGAAAACATGGGCACGTAGAAGTCAAGGACTCACCATGGAAACATGCTCATCCTCGTGGGATCATTCAGGGGATCTGAACCCAATATTTGAACCAGACGAGCGACTTGATCCCTTGCTCTGTCAGCTCTGGTCGCAAGTACCCGAAGTTGCGGGTGTAGCTGAGTCAGTGATAGATCGGACATGGCGAGTCAATGTGGATAGTTAGCTGTTGTTGGAAGGTAACAATGTGAACTGTAGGACTGCTGAAGGGAAACAAGAGGAAGAAGGTGAAGCGGATGAACGATTCGGACGAAGGTACGTGCGCGGATGCAAATACATCACCCAGCCGGCGATCGAAAGCGGTAACCTCGAGTCACCTGTGATATCTTGACAAGATGCTCTCGGATCTTCACCTTTAGAGTTTGACATTCCACTTGACTCTACCTCACCAACATGTCTACGCCCTTGCAAGTTCCCATCTACGACAAGTCGGATCCCAAGACCGCCGATGCGTAAGTCCCTCTCGACGAGTCACGCAGTCTAAAAGTACCCGAGAATCGCTGAAACGCTCACATTGCTCTATTCGTTCCTCGGCTCTCTCCTGGCCTATTTAACCGTCCGTCGACATTATGCAGTCCCATCGTGCCGTTTCATATCCCCAAGGACTGGCCGGAGACATCAGATCTGTACGTACCGTGCCTCGTCTTTCAACGACCATCCGCGAGCTAATCTTCAAACCTGTTCAACATCGTTTCTCCCTTCTCTACTATTGTGATCGCCTATCACAAAATGTACAACCAATAGCTTCAGCAGCTCGTCCACCATGGTCGCAGGATTCGCTATGATGAGCCGAAACTCGTACGACACCCGTTCTCCCTTGCCTGTGCACTTTACTCATCCCTGTGCTTTCTCCATTCCATGGGAACAGAATGGCAGCCTGGCTCGCAATCATCACCGCACTTCTCGGTCTGTTCAACCAAAAGCCCTTGACGGAGAAGAAGAGCAATAATCAGGGAATGGGTGCTGGTGGTCCGTGGGGTGGTCTTGCGTGAGTACCGGCTTTCTTTTTCCAATGTCATTTTCTGGCCGTGCGGTGAAGATCCAGGCTCCGGCAGTATGATTTTGCGGCAATGATCAGCCAATTCATCGGTGCTGGTTCCGAGTAAGCCGAATGAGGGACTTGACCATCACGCTTTTGGTGCCATGATCCACTTCCATAACACCACGACTAACCTATCTGTCATTCCTCTTCTTCTTTCCGTCGCCCCGGCTCTTCGACAATTGTATTCCGAATGTAGAATGGGCGCCGCCGCTCTTTTGGGTACCTTTATCCCCCGGATTCTCGTCCCTGCGCCTGTCCATGTGCCGAGTCAGTAAAACGCGACGACTGAAAGGCGGAGGCGAAGACACAACGCACGGGGTTTCAGAGTTGTATTCCTGGTTTATAGGGGCAAGTTGGTCAGCCCGGCTGCAAAATAGTGCGCGCATACTCCAATATGCTTTTGAGGTTGCACATGAATAAACTGGACGACACGCACCGCCCAGCTGTGGCCGAAGGTACAGAATATGAGAAACACATGGTATGAATCGGTAAGGTAAAGGCAAACAGGGATCACAGGGATCACAGGGCCGCCAGGAAGTGTCGCGTTTAATCTTTATTGACGATACCACATCGGCCGTTATTGCGCGTCCAGTCCTTCTGGTGGCGGTCGACTCCGCTTGAATCGGGCGCCTCCTACTCTATCATTTGAACGGGGCTCATCGTCGGATCGAATGGAGCTTATGAGTTGTATCATGCGCCTCTCTCAGGCGGTGCTGCTCTCTGTACGAACGGAGCGGCAAGTGCTGCGCTATGCCGACGCAGAGTAGTAGTCATTGTGGGGAATATGGACGTTATCAGCATTTTTATTCGCGTTCACTCTCACGTCCTATAGATATCTCCTTGATAGCCTCTTCGACCTTATAGCTGCTTTTGAAAATACACTGACGGATGATCAGGTAACCTTTGCAAGTTGCTCTCCCGAGGCGCTTTGAGCGTTCTTGACGTTTTATCAATAAACCTGGTCTGGTCTAGGCCGAGTTGACTTTGCTGGACCCAATTGTCGGCCTGGCGGACAGACGACTGCCGACACTGTAGCACAATTCTAGCTGCCCGCTGCCTCGCCACAAGAACTCGAAGACCTTATCGGTACGCATGCAGCCGACACGGTCGCAACCCAAAACCCTCTTGGAATCCTGACTATTGAGCAGGGGAAGCTTCCAGGATGCATTCTCGGTCATGCAAATACAGAATAGACGGGCCTAGGGAGACGGTCCCTTCTGGCCCAGATCTGCATGACTTCATCCGACCCGCAAAGTGCTCGGTCTCCGGAACTGTCCCGTCCAAGTCTGGAGGAGGAATCGTCACGAAAAACCTTAAAAGCACCCCAGCACTCCAACTCCCTCTCGTAGGCATGTCTATAGACTGCACTCGGCATTGCGAACAGGAAAGAATGCCGAGTGGGAGTTTTCCTCCTACTGCCAACTTCAGCAGCGCTTACTACCTCTCTCCCAAGGCCCAGAACTGCCACAAAAAATCCGCAAAAAGAGCTTCTCCTTAGCCGATTTGAACGACTGGCCTCGACATCACAGTATTTGCCGTTCGAAACGGCTAAGGAATACTAGTGTCGCGCTCTACCACTGAGCTAAAGGAGATGGGATGAAGGCGTTCCTCGCTTGGATGT
This sequence comes from Naganishia vishniacii ANT03-052, assembly GCA_015708705.1. Classification (NCBI taxonomy): domain Eukaryota; kingdom Fungi; phylum Basidiomycota; class Tremellomycetes; order Filobasidiales; family Filobasidiaceae; genus Naganishia; species Naganishia vishniacii. Next base: position 268,568 of record MU158407.1, read on the forward strand.
ACACACCCAAAGACAGGCGGAGTGAGCTCAACGCTTACGCGCTCGAGCGGCACATTATGCCCGCCGAAGTCCGGCTATTGGGGGTGCGCCCATTCCACCTACGATCGAAACCGTCGTTCACTTTCTCGAACCTGCAAAGCATGATTGGTCAAAGTGGCGACATCGTCTAGAAATCCATTCTCATCAACTCTCTCACGCCACAGATACTCCTACATCGACCCATAGACACTCTACCTTGCCAACATGCCTCGACAATCACGATCTTCCCGACCGGCCGCGCGACCTTCCGGTCCTTCGCACCAGCAGTCCCGATCTGCATCAACCGCCGCATACCCAAGTCACGCCGCCCCTCAGGCACATGCTTCTCAACCCGGTGCCATGCAGCAGCAGCAGCGACAACCTGGTATGATGGCTTCGATCGCTAGTACCGCTGCTGGCGTTGCTGGTGGAAGTGTCATCGGTCACGGTATCTCCTCCATGTCAGTTTTTCGCGCCATCCCCTACGCGTATCCCAGCTGATCTCTTCTTTCCGTACAGGCTCTTCGGTGGCGGTTCCCGATCAGCGGAAGCTCCTCCTCCCCCTGCCGAGTCTGCACCTGTCAATCAGCAGCAGCAGTGGGCGTCCAACGCTGCTGCTCAGGCACCTGCATGCACGATCGAGGCCAAGGATTTCACAAAGTGTCTCGATGCCACGAACGATATGCAGTCGTGCTCGTATTACCTTGGTATGTTCCGTCTCTCTGGTGTGGTACACGACGCAAATGCTAATCAGGCGGCGTTTACAGAGGCTTTGAAGGCTTGTCAGGCAGCAGCTGCTCGATACTGACGGAGTCGCCTCGGTTTCACGTATTGTAATTATCTTTCCGCCAAACGGACGAGCATATTCCCCATTGGGTTCGACATGCATATAAGGATATGATTTGCATTAGACCTTCATGCGATGAAAGATGAGCCTGCTGATTGAGAGTAAATCGTAACTCTATCATCGCGACACATGGTCACTCGTCGGGTTAACATTCATCAAGCCTACTGAGAGGGCAAGCAAACAACGAGAAACAATACAATAGACACAAGACTAAAAGTATTCCGGGACGTGTCGAGTAGGGTAGACTAGGACGACGGGGACTGCGCGCCCCTGATCGACAACCCTTCCTGTTGACGCTTGCTTGAAGGTTGTACAACACCACCGCTACCATCGGTCTCACTATTCCTGCGACGTTTGCTAGACGGTATCCGCAGAAACATGCCGGACTGACTCGTGCCTGCTGCGCTTTCGCCGGTCGGTACCAAGGATACGGTCAAGGTGCCGGTGCCTGGGATACTTTCCTCGTCGCTCCCAATCTCGATCAACGAGGTCGAGGTCTCTCCATCCGAGTCGCCACTACGGCCTTGTCCTGTCTCATGTAGGATCACCAGCCCGTCATGGCCAGGAGCCGCCATCATCTCCGGAACCACCCCGACACCGCTGACCCCGCTCCGCCCACTGGCATCGCTGTCGCCGCCAGTGCTCGATGTGCAGGTCTCCTCTCCTTCATCTGAGGACCAGTTGACTTTCTGCAAGAGCTCTGTGGATTCGTCTGGAAAGGAAGTGCAAACGGTTTTGATCCCCTTTTCAGCAGCTTCCGGGCAGATGTGACGCATCTTGGTGAGTAACTGCGTCACCTTAGGCCATTTTTCAAGCGGCAAATGTTCGGTTTCGGTTCGCCTGCACAGCCGCTTGCACTCTGCCACCTCGTGTAAAAGCTGGCGGTTCAGCTGGAAGAGCTCTTTCTTCTTATCCTTCTTTCTAAAGGCTTGAGGTTTATTCCACTTGTCGTACCACGCACTAGAAAGTCATTATACGTCTTAGCTTGATGGCAGTAATAACAAGCCGATAGTGAAGACGTGCTCACGACATGGGCTCGGCTATGACTTCCACGTCTGACCTATCCCCATCGTACTCTGCATCTGTGAAGTCGCTTTCACGACTGAAAGAATCAAGTTTCCGCGTCATTTTTCACCACTCCGAGATAGTTGCAATTGCATAGGAACGTCAAGGCTTACACTCTCGAAGTATCGGACATGCTGCGCACTCGATATTGTGAACAGAGTCTTATGGGACAATCTTTTTGGCTGAAGCAGATGAGTTTCAGTAGAGGAGAACGGGATTTAGAGGGAAGCGACTCGGGCGAAAGGTGTCCGGGAGTTCAGGGTCGCCTTATAGCGGCTTCCGTCGAGCCATCCACAGTGCGAAAGAGGCAAAACTATAATTTCTACAACACCGCCCCGCAGGCCCGCACTGCCTCTCTTTCAGGGATAAAGGAGTTGACTTGGTAACCGCTACCTACCTAATGGAATCAAGCTCTGCCGCTTGGTGTTTCTGTGCATCGCCATAATTGGCAGTGGCGTCGAGATGTCGTGCTCTTGAGGACGCAACCCAACAGGGGCAAAGACCGTGGCGGGAGACACCGTTAAAGGTTGACAAGATCCCTTGGGATTGCTCGAACCCCGAAGTTAAAAACCAGTGGCAAATAATGTGGAACCATCGGCGAAGTCCCGAAATAGTGCACCGCTTTGTCTCTTTGGGTTAATTGTTGCATATGGGACTATTGCTCGCACTTTGACGACCTGTAAGCGCGTTGAAGCTTCTATACGTATATACCCTTCAATATTTCTACAACAATGACCCTTCATCACTCTTGAACAACCGTGGGTTGAGAACTCTGAAACACGACTATCGCAGCCATAGCCTTCCACTAGGTGTACATACTGCTGATGTTGAGGCCGCAGTGGAACCCAGACACCAGTCCAGTGAGGGACGTAGGGTCACACGTTGCATGGCCAGCTGTAACTGATGGTAGGGCCGAAGATCCAGCTGTCTCATGGGAGAATGCCGGGTAGCTGGTGTGATAGGCACTTAGTCCAAGACCCGGAGATGTGGCTCGCACCCGGTGTTGGATCAAGCGACGTAACTGCCCTCGTACAGAGTCGTGAAGTACCAGAAGCGTTCGCGCAATCAGAAGGTAAGAATCTTCGCAAACTTGTAAGAGAGCTTTTTGGATTGACTTGAGTTTGCTGGATGGCCACATTTTGACCGTCTTTGCCAATCTCAACCCCTTTTGCAAATTCGTTTAGAATGTCAACATCTTCTAGATCAAGTTCGCCCCAATCGCGACTCTCCCTGCTGCCATTGGCTCTTTCTACGAATTGCCTGAAGTGTGCGTACAATACCTGGCGCCTCGAGTGTTGTTGGCGTCGTCGATAACGCAGCTCCGGAGTCTCGCGCCTCATACCAACCACGGCCAAAGAAGGCGAGGGTAGGTATGTAGAGAAAAACCAGATCGACTTAGACGAATACTTTGCTATTCAACGCCCGCGCCAAGCACCCACACAAAGAACCGACTCGAAGCGGGTCTGACTTACCTGAAAGAAAAGGTTTTCCGCCTTCGAGAATCCCGCGTGGCGGCACTGCGGCTGTGAAGATACGACGATGATCCGAACGTCCAGCCTCAGCGCATAATATCCTGGCATGTTTCGAAACAGAGATCGATCACATGGTAGGACGGCTTCGACGTCGGCTGATGATGGCCATGTAGCGACTAAGAAAGCTGAGTCTGCGCGGTGGCGCCGGATGAGCTCCGGCCAAATGAGGCCTGTGAGTAGGTAAACAGTTGCGACAACTTACATGTGTGTCCGGAGTACAGGACCTTTCGCGATATGAAGTAACGAGAGACTTTCTGTAAGGAAGCCATGACGTTTCAGTATATCTGTGGAAGCCAGTTCCCCTTAGCGAGTTTCGCTGCTCCGCGCGCAGTATGAACTGTACGACGCATGTGCTGCGGTGTGCTGCGGGGTCCTGTCAAAGGAAGGTGGCGGCACTGTGCGTGAGACAGCTGGTTGCAACCGGGCTCGGACAGCATAATGTCTATCGACAGGAGACCAAACTTTTGAAGCTACCTCAATACATCGAGTCGCCTGATATTTAGGCGATATGGTAACGTTCCGAATCCGCCAGACAAGCGTCCTCCTAAAATACGATATGATCATACCCTGCTCAGCATCTGCGATACAGCGAGCGGCAGTTGCCCTTGCACCGTCTCTACTATCTCGGTCACTGCGAGCACTATACCTGCCGCCGTTCTGCGTATCCTATCCTCTCTGAGTCCTCCTTTGTGCGATGATGTGCACTCCCCCTTCTGTTCCCTGCCAAATAAGCCAGACGCCCATTCCGCGGCGGCCATCACGCTGGTCATGTGCTCCCGCACGAGCAATCTTCCGCCGTCCAAGTCTTCTGAGCCACTCAAACAAACGAGAGCGAGTTCAAGGGAGGCGGCTACCACATCAGTCTCGAGCTCAGCCAGGGGCGGCTCTGACGGCGCCGACGCAGATACATCGGCCGAACTGATGGCCAACTGGGTGCCCATAGCGATGGCAAGCTCCAATGCTTCCGGCGCAAGTACCGCCAGATACGCGGGCGAATGTCGTGCGGCATGGAGCATGATCGTAAGAGCGCTGATGAAATGATTCATCGCCATTGGGCTAAGAATCATCCCGGTTCCGGCCGCCATACCTCGCTGCCCATGACTGGCGCGAGTTTCCCTTGCGAGTTCATCCTGGAAATAAGTCCAGAATCGATTAATCATGGGAAGAATAAAGTATTCGGCTGCGACGTCTTTGAAGGGAATGGTTGGTTGATCGGTCTCCGCGATCGCATTCAAGCCTCTCATCATTGGCGGTTGTCGGTTCGACATATTGCCCGGACGCAACTGACGCCGGCGGCTTTGTGGAGCATTGCCCGCATTTGGCGTCTCTTTCTTCAAAACTAGATCTAGAACGTCCTCCTTCCCGGCTTGAAGTAATAGTCCGGCATGAGCTGCCCCTTGCATATCCTGCTCCGTAAGGTAACGCTGATGCAAAGCGGGCGGCAAGACTTTCGAGGGGAAGTCAACCCTCTTCGGGATATTGGGCCGAGGTAAACCTGAAAATCCAGCGGTCTCCCTTGCTGCCATCGATAATGCGGTCAAGATCGCTGATCGCTGCGTCATTGAGTATTGACCGATGAAATACTGTTCGATTAGGTATCTGGAAGAACCGAGTTAGCAAATGACCTATGTATGCACAGCAAGAGACTCACGGAGCCACTTGCTTCGGCACGCAGGCCGTGAGGGCGACCAACATGCTTTGGCGTCGCTCTTCGAAATCTCCTAAATCAAAGGGGTCTGACAGTGCACAAAGAACTTGGGACAAATATATCGAATTCTCCTCTGTGCAAGGCCGTCAGCGTCTGTGTCCATCCTCCCTCGACAAACTCACCTAACTCCTTGCCAAAATGCCTCTTGCGTCTGATCAATGACTCGCCCCACTTTAAACCGACCTCCAGCTTATCCGGTCCCTCCCTAGCTCGCAGCAGCTCTATAAGCTGTATGATATAAACCGGGCGTTGAATCTTCTCCCTTGTCGTGGTATTTGACATCGGATCCTTTGCGACCTCGTCGAGATAGGATGGCGTCGGTGACGGAGAACGGGAAGAGTTGGCACAAGACGAGTAACCAGAAAGCGATTCGTCGTCAGAATCCGGCTGGGGTTGAGATGGCGCTTTCTTGCTCGTAGCGGATGCGCGCGAGGGAGACCTGCCACGATACTGAGCCTCTGGAGATCGATCTCTCCTGCTGTTCATTAATTCTCCAGAGGAGGGCAGATGCTCCTGAGCATTCCAGCCCAGTAGCCTCCAGTCCCAACCTTTTGCGACACCAGCAACTTGATCTGCTTCCCGTGCAGCTTTTCTAGCCTCGTTGTCCTTGAAGTGCACAAGAGCCCTCAGCCTTCGACACTCCTCCTTGCCCTGGCCAAACCCAGCCCAAATTTCTTTTCCGAAATTCAGTGGTCGTCTTTGTTTCGAAGGAGCTGCTTGCTGGGCTTTCTTAGATGTCGTCTCGTTATCGTCGTGCCCAAGGCTTTGAAGCATCTTTTCCAACTCCTCCACTTCCGTATCTCTGTCACCAGCTTTTGGCTTGTCCGTTTTGGTTTTCGAATCGGGGATGTCGTGCTCGCCAGGAATCGTCAACTCGCTGAGAACCTCGCCCACGAGCATTCCCAGCCTCCGTATAGTGGGATCTGAATGTGACAGATACTCCTGCATGCTGGCGAGGAATGATGACTGGAATGAGAGTTGCATCAGATAGGGATGGTATGGCGGTAGCTGGGAGATGGCGAGAACGAGAAGCCGGGTGGTATCTATTGATTTGTACATGGCGATTGAGCATGAGCTTCTGACGGTGCAAAGACGAAGAGGTATGACCCACAGAGCTGCCACGCGAAGAGAGAGTACTTAATAGACTTCGGATCAGTCCATACATCCATCACGCGTTCAATCAGGTTCTTGATGGCTTCCAGTTGGAACGGAAATCGGAATGCAGACATGTGACGATCAGGACAAACTCCTCGCGCAAAATACCTGGAACTCACCGACTTCCCCACCTTTCGCAACCCAGCTGACGACGATCCTGCACCGAACCTCAACTGCGTCCTCTCCGCCGAGTTCTCTCCCTTTACCGCGCACCAACAAGGTGTCCACAAAGGCGTCATAAAGCTCGGACGTCTTGCGCACAGCGGAACCCTCCCTTTGCTTGCCTTTACTATTGTCGAGTAGTTCCACCGATGGGCCGAGAAATCGTTCGAGATATATAGCAGCTTGCTTGATGGCTGGATTAGGTTTGGTGTCGGGGGACGGAATACCGCGGCTCAGGTGCAGGAGGAATGACCAGGCGAAGGTTCCGATATCTGATTCCTGGAGTTCGAGTAGGAGGCGTGGCCAGAAACCATCTTTGTATCGAACATCCGCAAAGGGATTTTGTGCAGGTTGGTGAGACGCGGGAATAGGATCAGTCGATAGGTGGAGCAGTAGCTGCGGAAAGATCGGGGTAAAGAATGATGGTCGCGGATTTTCAGATGAGGATGGTGTTGGCGGATTGATGAGCCCAGTCCGGATCAGCCTTGTCACGGTGAATGAGAGTGCAGCGATATCTGATGATCGACGGGCAACGGGAGAGGAGAGGGGAGACGTGAGATACGACTTGACACAGCGGTTGCAAGTCAAGGTTACGCACCTCGGTCTGATGCATCCTGTGATACTTTCAGCATAACCTCTACTAAATCCCTCACGATTTTGCTGAAATATGCCCTGTCATCGAAGTATGCAAAGTCAACTATGCCTTCTCCAGCTATCCAAGACAGACCAAAACAAAGGCAGTACTCACTGTCCGCTCAACCGATCAACGTCTTCCGTCCGAATTCCCTGCACTCCAGCTTCCCGAGCTCGTCCATACGCATTCATTACCCTCGCCGGTAAAGCCACGAGCAGCTTGACAGACTGCTCCCACACGTAACTTCCTCCACGATCTGCAGCATCCGTTTTCTGAGAGGCAGAGGCGTACTGCCACAAGTCCTTCAAGGAATATCGAACGACGAGCGTTGATGTCAAGGCGATGACGAAGGGATAGAGGTGCGAGGAAGTTGTGATGCTTGATAGGGCAGACGACAGTGTTTGATAGCCAGAGTATGCTGTAGCCAACTCCCTGGCGCTGCGATTTCGCGTTCTCGTGCGATCTTCGATTTCCACGTATCCTTCGGCAGTTGACGAACGTGACGGTGCAAAGCATTCCTCTAATACCGACATCAACACCCTTTCCTGCTCCAGCACCGCACTCCACGCAGGAAGCACCTTTTCCAGCACCAAGACTTGTATCGCGGCGATACTCTTCTCGAATGTGTTGGCGTGCGAGTCGGCGGACGACGACGAGGAACGGATGGTGTCGACGACGGTAGAGAGATGGTGCTCCAGAACGACGACATCGGTGATTGGCTCTTTCAGCGCGGCCTTGACCTCCTGTAGTGATGCCATCATATGCAAGATGCGGGATGTGCTGGTGAGGACGCTGAGAGGTCAGAGACAGACTTGCATCAGAGCAGATAGACGAGGTAGATGAAAGGGATAGATAGAGGATAGATTGGGTTGAACATCTTGAATAACTGAGACATGAGCGGTCAAGGTGGAGGTAAGCCATTATAGTCGGATTCGTTTTAAAATTGAAGATTCATCGCGTCTCCTCACTCCCCGTCTGGCATGACTAGAGTACTCTACCACTCCTCCCGCCGCGTCTTGTCAACCTCCGCGCCCAGATATCACACAGAGGTGGCAAGCGCCACGTCGCGATGTCCCACCGCTCTAGCGTCATAAGTAAAGCGCGTTAGCCTTCCTCTCAAGTCGCCTATCAACTATCAAGAATGGACACGGCTGCTGCATCGCGGCATATAAGTATCCGCTACCGAAAACTTATCTAAACATGAATGTCCATAAACAGAACGCGACTGAGACTCTACAACGAAAGAAAAACTGCAACTAGGTTGATACCGATGGAACGGAAAGATGATCTCGTGGCACAGGGCTGCAAGCATCATCAGTTCCGTTTCCCTGTTGGCATTTACCTGGCTGCAGCTGCCTTCCCGTTTCACCAGAGGCGGCGGAGGGGAGAAGCTAGAGTGGCTTGATGAAGATGACAGAACAGACGGGAGGGACAATGCCTTCAACCGAATATCTGACTGGAATGAGAGCAGAACAGAGCATTAGCAAGTGTTCTTGTCGGTCGCAATGAGACTAGACGTACCTGGTATCCATCTCGCTCATTCGAACCGACAAGCTATTGAATGAAAAAGCCGCAGCTGCCGGAAAGACAGACTGCGACTGGGTTGGGGCCGATCGGAATGTCGAACTCCTCCGGGTAGGTCTCCCAAGGGTAAGGCTTGGACGTCGTCGCGTGCTGCCAGGCGTAGACCTTGGCAAGCCCACGCTTTGCCCTCGCCTTGCGCCTCTTGACGATCACGGGAGCGTCCGCGTCCTCCTCCGAAGCCGGGTCGCAAACGAGGTCGTCGACGTCCATCTCGTCCTCCGGCCGCGCGATGTCTTCAAAGGGCTCGACAGGAGACAGTGGACGGACCGCACAGACCGGCGGCCGTTGTATCCAGATCCTGAGTCGCTGCGGGTCCGCGACTGACGAGCCAACCATGGAGGGAGAACCGACTGGCGGGGTAACAACGGTGATGTCGGTCGAGGCGGCAGCATCGACATACCGGGAGGTGCTGACGGAGACTTCGTCGGTCGATGTGGCGGCATCGACATACCGGGAGGTGCGGCCGGGGACTTTGTCGGTCGATGTGGCGGCATCGACATAGCAAGCGGCGCGGACGGAGACGCCGTCGGTCTGGATACCGCGGTCGAAGTAGCCGGCCGTGTCGCTTTGAGTAGCCCTGCTGATCATCGCAGGGGCGCAAGCGACCGGCTCCGGATTCTTCTGTGTGGCTAGATGACGATAGACCGACCGGGGTGACGACTCGCGCTTGAAGAGCGAGGTACCGACGAGGGCGAGCCATGCGAGGATGCATGCTGCGCCGAGACCGAGCAGCAGAATTGATCTCAAGTACCGTGTAGTATACAAGGGTACGACTACAAAATGCCCCGGCCATGGGAGGTTAAAGGCCGGTGCGCGGTACACGACGATATCGGTCTATTCGAGACGAGCAGATGATAGTCAGCGACTATTCGATGTACCAAAGACTTTTACTCACACCACTGTTCCGAGTCGCCAAATACAACCTCCAATTCCCCTGTACGAGTGCCCTTCCAGCTGCACGTCTCCTGTCCGTAAGGCCTTGACGCTCCAGTCGCCGAGCAATACGCTCCTTGACTTTCACAGCGTTTACCTTGTCCCTAGTCTCCATCACCCCCAGTCGCGCCTGTCTTCGCGCTTCCTTTTCCCACTCCTCCTGCTTTTTCTTGAGGAGGGCGTCGAACTCAAGGCGGAGCTCTGACGCGGACGCGGGATGAGGTTGAGGAGGGGTTGACGACGGGGGGCGATGCGATCCAAAGGTGCCAATGATGCCAACGTAGCCAAAGACGGGACCGAGGATGACGCGGGCGGTGACAGACTCGATGCGCCTGTCACCCACCACGACCCGGGTGACCGAGAGGAGAGGACGCTGGGTGGGACGTCCATCCCGACGGGACGATCGGCGACGAGGGCAAGTCGCATTGCCAAATCCAGCGGATGGTGTCGTTGTGCGGGGGAAGTCGGTGTCGAGACAGGTACGTTGAACGTCGGTGGGCGACGGCGGGAACGTGGTCGCGCAGGGGATGAAGACGGGCGGGAAAACGAGGGAGACAACGGGGAGCGTGGGCGGAACCGGAACCGACGCTGTCGACGGAGAAGGTGAACACGGGTTACGGGACGGTGAGGAGGGGTGAGACACGAGACACGAGACTCACGAAAGAGGATTCCGGCCGACAGTGCGTCGCCCGGTGGATCCAACCCCGGACGCGACTTCCAAAGACCGGGGAGGAAGATCCCAGCCGCGCCCAGGACGAGGCAGACGATTGCGGCGGCGAGGAGCGTCGGGGTGAGGCCAGCCGGCACGGGCACTCGGTGCTTGAAGCGGTGCGGCTGGGTGGTGCGTCGACGAGGTTTGTGAGTGGTGCGGGGTAGATCGGACATGTCGTGTGTGTGTGTGAGGGGACAGAAGACAATGTGATCTGAGGAGGGAGAAGCTACGAGGATAAACAAATGACAAGTGACGCGTAGATATTTATAGTGCGCAGCAGCAACCCTCCCCGCCCAGCGAGGAGTTTGGGGATCGTGCGACTCCCTGAATCTCTGGGGATCCGGGACTCAAAATGACGTGTAGAGATACGATATGATATGCATAGGACCCGACAAGCTTACCAATCAACCCAGCCCGCCATTCTCGCCAGCTCTCCTAGCGATTCTCCAGCATACTCGAAGACCTCCCGACCCTCCCCACGTCCTGCGCCCTACCCTGTCCCCTTGCAACTGGATCCACGCCCCAGGTGATAGCAGCTGATGCGGTATCCCGCGCGCGTAAAGTTGGTTCAGTGTGTGGGAGAGATGTGGCGGCTGCCGTTGCGGAAGAAGGGGGAGGGGTTGTGTGTCGAGGAGCGAATGGTGTTGGTGGGATGCGCGAGGAGCGATACGGGTACGGTCGAAGAGACTGAGCAGACGATGGGACTGCTTGACCCGGAACAGGCGATTTGCGCGCCGAGATAGACTTGTAACGCACAATACCGAGTAGAAATGAGCTGAAAGCGACAAAGCCAGGCTCGATGAAACAGAAAGAAAAGGAAAGGAAAGAAAAGAACAGAAAAAAAACAGAAAAAAAACAGAAAAGAAACCAGATCCCTGCTCACCCAGCCCCAAAATGCCTCGCCAATCGCCGAGCCTGGAAGTGATCTCTCCTATCCGGGCGGCATGCCGAAAGGAGGATCGGCGGGTGATCGCGTGATGACAATTCGGATCGGATGGATGGGATATCACCAGCGTTGGGAGCAGGTGCAAGTAAGGGCATCGAGTCGGCGATGGTGGTGTGGTGGCTCTATACCGTCAACAGGTGGCGAGGTGAGGATGGCTTCATGTCGAGGACTCGCGTCAATACGGATTTCCGAGAAGCAGTGCAAGTGCTTGAATCCCTGCCGTTGTCGGTTTACTGATACTCCCGATAACATCCCTGATAGATCTTCAATCCCGCAACACATGACTCCCTCAAGACGACATCGGTGTTCCGCAGATGTCCAGGTGCCCATAGTTTTCCTATTCGTGGTTTTTTTCTGGAACTCTTGACTCGTGTGACTCGTTGGACTCGTTGGACTCGTTGGACTCGTTGGACTCGTTGGACTCGTTTGAACAGCGCAAAGTCCGACGTTCTTGCTTGCCTGACGCCGTTACCAAACGCCTCCAAGCCACGCACCTCCTCAACACCCTTTGCCATCCAACATCACACCAACGCACTCCGTCTCGCCCCCCAATCGCAATCTCGATACCTCCTTCGCCCGACTCTCAAACCTCGCTTAAAACTCACCTCTTATGCACGCAAACGCCCGGGACAACGTCCAGGACCTTGTTTGCCTCTCAGGAACCCGCAGGTTCAGTCTCCCTGGTAAGTCTGAGATGGTGTAACCAGGCAGCGACGACGAAGTGTATTGAATCTTGCATATTTTCTCTGCTCTTTCGAGATTTGCCTACGTCCGCGCTTTCTGTCGAGGTGCAGACGACGGCGGAAGGATGCGTTCGGACGACCACCGGAGCGACGGCGACAATATTCACCCGATCCGTGCGTTTTTCCATCGACCCCTATCGTCAAGACTTCTCGCGAAAATCCGCTCAAACAGGACACGAAGGAGTCATTGGGATCCGTCCGCGAGCGTCGTCACGTGAGAAAGGGATGAGATCTCGCCGACGAGACACAGTAGCGCGCCTTATCATGTTTGGTTTCCGGTGCGTCTTCGTCATCTTCTCCGTCTTTGCGATCTCTGCAGGCCCGCCGACAACTCTTACACACACTTAGAAACCCGCGGCGGAGCGTTGTGGCCGACAGTAGGGAAGATGCGTAAATGACGCTTGGACCACCTATCTCACGCTCTCGAGGAGATAAAAATTCGACGAGAACAAGCGACCATGACGAATCACGGCGTCACAGCACAGGTTTGAGCATAATCTTGGACTCAACACCCGCCCTTGGCTTCCACAGACATTCAAGGACTGGATAACGGGCGGCCAGACACTAACCAGACACTAGCAACAAGGAAGAAACCGCGAGATTGTGATCCCGTGAGTGGATTCTCCTTTCCAAATTCATTCCGCCAAATTGATGATTTTGCTACCTTGCTGCAGTCGAGCAGCTAAGCGGCGGAGCAGCTTGCTTTCGCAACGTCAGATAGAAAGATGCTGGACACTCGAACAGCCGGAAGGTCAGAGCCTTTCCGAGTGCACGGCCTATGTGGACGGCCTACTGGGTGAAGGAGCGCATTGAAGGGGGAATTTCGATCAAACGACACCTAGCGGTAACCTTGGTTATCAACAGTGTGAGTGATTCTCCCGCTTCGGATATACTGCAAATATGGGAGTTGTCCTGCTATTCACATGCGTAGATGACCATATTTCCAACCTCGATACTCATCACCATCTTTGAAGATTCCGGCTGTCTTGCTACGTAAGAAACCGTACCTGCTTCCAAAGGATCAAGAAATTCTCTTGCTCTCGGTTACTGCCAGTTGCATCCTTTTGCACCCCCTGGGGTCAAAGATGGGTGACGAGCGCGAGGTGAGAACGTTGAACCGCTTCCCTGTGCTGGGAGCTTGCTGCGTGAACTCGGGGACGGAGCGGTCGAGGAGTACCATTCAACAGTCGCTTCTTCTAGACAGCGAATATTTGGAACGACTGTGGGCGATGAATAATGTACCCGACGATGCTGTCACATGAGAACGGTCAAGTTGGGTTGCCATCAAGAACGGCGTGCTGCTCAACTGCTCATCTGAGTCAGAACCATTCGAATTGAGCGCTCAATGCGTTAAGAGATGTCGGTCGCCAGTTCTCGATGACCGAGATGAACGCTGCAAAGTGTCCCAACGAATGAGATCGTCCAAAGAAACGCAAAGATGTCCAGCAGGTTTCACGTTTCAGCTTGTGGAGTGATCGAGCCGAACGAAGCCAAAAAACGCGAAAGGGGCTGCAAGACAGGAGATCAGTCGTCCAGGCATGGACCGCATTAATTGGATATCATGTACGTACAATTCCATCCTAGCAGCGATCTACACAATCCGCTGCGACGCTTTTGTTCATCTCGTCAACTCCCTCGAGCCATGTTCTTGACCCAACACGACAGCGTTGCAGACAAATTGTAGGACGCCAAGACAAGACCGATCCACGGTCGAAGTGAGGTCGTCGGTTGTGTTCAAAGAGGTGCTTTGGAGGCTGAGGGCCAACCTCTTCCATGTTTAAATTGGGGAACCCGTCTGCTCGCGCTCTTGCAGCCCAGAAATCCGTCGTTAAGCCTGTCGAACGGTCGGCATTCCGTTTTGCGTCAAGTCTGTCGACAACTAGCATGTACGGAATGAGTAGATGGGCATGAATGGGGAAACCGTCTGCTGACGTTAGGTAACAATCGTCAAGTATCATACCGCAAACAAGGAGAGAGAGACAGCACTTATCGCAGCGAACTGGCTATACTACACGTGACTCGCGTCTCATAAGACGAATTAACCACATCATAGCTGTTCTGAACGACCACTCGACGCACAGCGAAATTGGGTTTGTAAATCTAACGGACACATAGAGCTAGACATAGGAATACAGGGTGTTGCGCAATAGCATCAAGCTTTGGCGCCCAAGAATACGCATTCGCGAATGTCCGCAAGCCAAACTTCGCCCACTAAGAACTAAAGACCACCTCCTCTGCACGTCTGATGCATTCCTCGGCCGACCAGCGATCCACCTTGTTGCCATGCTTGAGATCCAACACATTTCCAATCTCGTCGCAGGCGCGCAGAACCACGTCAACGTCATGCTTCGTGTGCGCTGCAGACAAGCAGAATCGAACCCGAGACGAAATCAGAGGTGTAGCACTGTTCATAGATGGCTCGTTCAGCGACAAGGGATTAACGCAGCCGACAAGACTACTTACGGATACGCGACGACTACCACGACAATTGGTGTCTTGTCTTTCCCGAAACGATCCAGCATCATCCTCGAAAACATGGGCATTTTGGCGGGATTGTAGAGCAGCATGGGAACGATAGGTGAGTCCCGGTGACCATACACGATGAATCCCATCTTTCGCAGGGCGCCTGAAAGGTACCTCGAGTTGAAAGCTAGGCGGCGCAGTCGTTCTCTACCTTCGGTTCCGTTCAGTAGCGAAGGAGACAAATGCAGCCACGAAGGCAGCGTTGTCGACGGCGCAGGTCCGTACACTGCAGGTCCGGGTGTATGCGCCAATTGAGTCTCACTCATGTTGAGGACGGATTCAGAGACAGAGCGATGAGCGGTATCAAGGTATGGAACGTGGATTGACGGCGGAAGAGCTGAAGCCAGTGGTGGTGAGACTCCCATGATAGACGCCATTGAAGCAGCGATCTGGGTGAGAACAAGGGGAGACATGGCTTCTGCGTATGCCATGGCATGTGAGCGGATCCGCAGTCGATCAATGACTTCCTTGGAGCCGGCAATGTAACCTCCCGCCGCGCCAAATGATTTAGTGAAAGTGCCCATAAGAAGGTCGACGGATCGAGGGTCCACGCCAAAGTAGTCGCAGACTCCTCGTCCGTTTGGTCCGAGAGCACCGATCGAGTGCGCCTCATCAACGTAGAGGTAGAACTGCAAGGATGCGAAAGTCAGCATTAGGCCGTCTTTACTGTCGAGTCTAACCCACCTTGTACTTTTCCTTGAGGACGATAAGTTCAGGCAGATGTACCAAGCTACCTTCCATAGAGTAGAGTCCTTCGACGATGACCAAGATCTTCTTCCACGGTCGATGTGTTCTCGGCTGCCCTTGACTGATGGCTTCGCGCAACAACGTTTCCAAAGCATTCATATCATTGTGCTTGAAGATTCGGATACTCGATCCACTGAGTCGCACACCGAATCGAATTGAGGCGTGATTAAGTTCATCCGAGATAACAAGACATCCTTTGTCGACCAGGGCGGGAATAGTGGTCGAGTTGGTGGCAAAACCCATACTGACGATCATGGCATCTTCCGTACCTACGAATTGCGAGACCAATTTCTCGACTTGAACGTGCAAGTCTAGCGTACCGGCTTCTAACCGAACACCGCCGGCAGAAACACCGTACCTCCTCAAGCCAGCTTCAACCGCGTCAGCGACTCCACCGGTAGCTTGGGCAAATCCAAGATAGTTGTACGATGAAATGTTGAGCGCACGTCTGCTAGTTCCGGTCAGGTGGAAGTTTTCGTTGAAATCCTTGCTGATCCGGTCGTATGTCACAATCGTTCGTCCGGCGACACCAGTCACTGGCCTCGAGAAACAGTCATCCATACGCGCCTTTAGTCGTCGCGTGTAGAATGAGTCAAAGTCCGAGTTCAAGGCAGCGTATCCCTGTTTGTCACGTTGATCTGTCAGTGAATGATTTCCCGGTGACAAGGTCTCGCACTCACGTTGCTAGGTTTCAGATGAGAATAGCTTTGAGGATACATCCTCTTGCCCAGGAAGTCTCGGATGTGTCCCAAACAGATCATAACGAGATAACTGGCGGTGCAAATGTATGAGCGTGAATACCCTTGGAAGCATTCACTGCACGACATACCTGAAATAGGTGGTGAGGAGAATGTAATACGGAGGCTGCAACTCTTCCGCTTCTTTGGCATTCGGATCGTACTATCACCGGAACGGTCTCATCAACAACAATGGTCGTTTCGCCAATCTCAATCGATGACTCACCTGGCTGGTATATCTCCAGTTCTGGTTCATGCAGAAACCAAACTCCTCATGCTTTGCACCACTCTTTCCACCCACCATCGCACCTGTCTGAGCAACGGAACCTCCGGCACTGCCGGAAGCGCTGCCAAATGATTCCTCCTGAGCCCTGCTGCCGGCGGCATTTCCTCCGACTGACATCGCATACGCACGTTGTGCAGATCGTCCAAGAGGCTTTTCGAGAATGCTAATCATGTTGTCCGACAACTGGTACGGTGCGATGTCTATCTCGTCAAATCGGTTAAATGATGATTGAGGCTGCGACATGGTATCGCCGAGTGAGCTGGCGATTTGAGAAGATGATAGCCCTTTGCCACCACCATTGAGCTGATGACGATGAAGATCGGGACTTGATAGTGGAGACGCATTCATCGAGGATGTGGGAGTCAGCAGAATGCCGTCTTTCGATACTCCAGAGTGACCGCTTCCGCGAGTCATGTTGGTGGATCCGGAAGACGTGGAAGATGCCGAGATGAACGACGACGCAGACGACGAGTTCATGAGATAGTTGCGAATTACTTCGCTTGCCGCCGATTCCCCTGGTAGCCGAGTACCACCTGTTCTCCCAGATTCGACTTCCGCATGACCAGTTTCAACACCCCGCTCTCCTTTCTTCTTGTTTCCCTTTCCGCCGGACAAGACGTTGAGCAGACTAGTGCGCGCGCTGTTGATGGGATTAAAGGATGCTTTTGCCGTCATCGGTTGCGATGGCCTCCGTTGTATCTTGCCTGGGAGACTGATTTTCCCGGAATGACTGCCTGCACTCGTGCTGAGCCCATTCTGCTGATACTCGTAGTCCTCGATAGCGTCGTGACCAAGTGTTGGCATTGCTTTCCGTGACTTGACGACAGGCGACATGATAGGCGAAGGGGTCGAAGAATGACGAATCGAAGATGCAAAAGAGATGGATCTCGATAACGAGGTATGGTGTCCTGGCTTGAAGGAAGCTCCGATGCTCGATTGCGGCGAAGATGACAAAATGGACTGTGAAGGTGAATTCGTCTGCGGTTGAATATTATACTGCTGATGTTGCGCTGCTCTCGCGCGAGTTGGCGGAATCGTCGGTGTACCGGGTGTAGGAACGACGGGACTAGCTGATGGCATCGTTCAGCACGAAGGCATAGCTCGGGGATTCGGCAGGAGGAGGTCAGATGGGGATGTCGCTGGATATGGCCTTGCGATGGAATACTTGTCTGCGTAAACGTTGGCAAGCAAAGCGAGCGATCGCGAGAATACAGTGTAACTAATGTCCGGCATCGTCGTGTGCCTCTAGATTTTTGGGCGCGTCGCGAGTTGGGGATGACGCGCGCCGGCCATGACAAATGCACAGCGACAAACGCCAAAGTGGAGTCGGTCCGCGGTGTTCCTATCTCTTTCCCTAAGCACGCCTCAATCTATTATTTGAATGACGTGTAGGACTGCTGCTAGCGAGGTGCCTGGCTGAAGTTCTCACTACCGATCCCGTAGCTATCACAAGATACCACTGGCTTTGTCTTATGGTAGGGCATGAAGCGGCCCCTCTGTTTGCTTTCAATTTCCTTCATCTGCAAGACGTGAACAAATGTATTCTCATGCTGTTTTCTTGTATCTTGAGCATAGAATTCACGATATACATTGATTAGTGTTCCCAAAGAGATTCGCAATGTGTACATGATGTGTCGAGTGACAAGCGGAGACGGGGGAGGTCTCTTGTCATACGGACAAGGTTGCGGGATCGGTGACGGATCGATGGTGAAGTGATACTGAATTGATAAGTTGCGGTCGAGTCGTTGAAAGCTCGCAATGATGAGCAAGCGAGGCGATTCCACGGCCGGTCGAAGAGGGATCGACCCCCTTGGCCCATTTTCTGTCCAAATGTCCTACCACCAACCCAAAAGAAACCCCTTGAAAAAGAGAAAAAGTTTTGGTTTTGTCTATGCGTGGTTGTCGGTGGGGAGGACGCCAGGGTCACCCGCGACTGCGCCCTCCGCGCCTTCCGTTGCAACGTCTCCCAAGTTGTGGAAGTCTATGACGGGTGTGATAATGAGACTTCTGCACCTTTACTGCCAAGATTTTAGCTGAACATACCCAAGATTTCACTATAAATCATGACCTTCCAGGTGTCAACGGGGAGGTCCGCGTCGTTGAAGCTCCAGTCAAACTTCTCAGCTGCGGCAGGCTCGTCCGTTGGGTCATGATACGGAGCCAGGTACTCGTTCGCGAGAGCGTCCGTGGCGTTGATACGTGCTCGAGGATCGAACACAAGCATCTTTTCAAGCAAGTCAAGTGCTGTAGAGGAGCGATCAGATGCGATGCGTGGTCTCCACAATCACGTCGACTTACCAAGAGGGTCCGCATTCGTGAACTTCTTGTTGAATGGTACCCTTTCTCGTTTCGGCAAACTCTGAACGAATCGGAGAGTCTGGAAAACGTAGTGAAGAGATCAGCCCAGTTCTTTGACGGACAATCAGCTAGGACTCACGTTTTCACTTGCGATGGTCTGAATAACATCGTCGGGTGGTGTGCCCAACAATTCGGTGATGATAGAGAACTGGTTGACGTCTATTCCAGCCACATATGCCATCAGCCGAGAACCTTCTCGATAATAGTCTATATTACTCACGATCCTTTCCTGGGAAGAGTGGCTTGCCTTCCAGCATTTCTGCAAAGATACAACCCGTGCTCCAGATGTCGACTAAGAGGTCGAGATTAAATCAGATTCGTCCGGTTGCGCTATACCGTAATCCGTCCAATCAACTCACCTGCGACATCGTACTTTTGCCAAGTCAACATGATTTCAGGGGCTCGGTAATATCTGGTAGACACGTATCCAGTCATCTGAGGATCTTGAATTCGGGCCAAACCAAAGTCACAGATCTGCAGTAAAGAAAAAGAGTTGAGGACAACTGCCTCCCCATCATAAATACCCTATCCAGCACTCACCTTCAAGTCACAGTTCTCGTTCACCAAGATGTTACTCGGCTTCAGATCTCGATGGACGACGCCTGCCGAGTGGACGTATTTGAGACCACGCTACATGCGTAGAAACGTATTGTCAGCCACAATGAGCACGTCTGCAAGTCGAATATAACTCACCAATATCTGGTACAGGAAGTACTGGATAAACTGCTTCTCCAACGGCCGCGAGGTCAACAGACGATGAAGATCTGTTCCCAGCAATTCGGTCACGAAGTAGCTATTGAGAGACGTGTTGGTCAGAATGAAAAATCTTGCTGGGAATCTTGCTGGGAATCTTGCTGGGAATCATGAAAGTTCGACCTACATGTCTTCCAGGGGAGAAATGAAGATGTCGCTCAAAGAGATGATCTGTGATCATCAATTCATATAATGAGCTCCCACGTGTCCACCAGTGATTCCCTCCTCAACTCACGTTCTCATGCCTCAGATGCTTCAAAAGCTTCAGTTCTCGGTACGTCCTTTTGCTCAGAACGGGAGTCGAGAAAGGCTTCATGATCTTCTTGATGGCGACAGCGGTACCACCCAACTGATCCTTGGCGGAGCAAACCAGACCGAAGGCACCTGAAAAGCAAGACAAAAAGATGTGAGTATACATAATGCCTTATTCGAAGGGCCTTTGAGCTGATCCTTCAGGCAGGACATGAGAGAGTGAGGCACAGTCCCTCCTCTTGCCTGCCAGAGCCCGAGATATCGAGCTATTCCTAGAGCTATCAACTGTCGGCGCTGTCTCCATCACGGCATCTTGTAGGTGAATCACCACGTTTCATTCTCGCGCATGCTGCCTTGAAACTTTCGCCGTTTCTTCCTGCCCAGAGAATCACCAACATGCTCCCGCCAATGCCAGTGATGATGTCGTGGAGGAGATAGTGCACTTACCCATGCCCACGGGTTGAAGGTCGACATATCTGGTGGTAACCTCGAAGACCTGTGGATGTGCCAAAACAAGGTGATTAGCGGCAGTGGAAGTAGGGGTGTACGCCATATAACAAAAGACAAGAGCCAAGGGGCAGATATGATGCAGGGGAATCAAGATTGCGCTACTCACGGTACCGAAAATGGATAGCTTCACAAAATCAGCCATTGTTCTGCAATTCCTCGTGATGCTTTTCGTAGATGTGTTGTCGGCGAATGCTTGAGCTGGATCCTAGTATATGATGTCGCCTGGATATCCTTTACGAGACTGCTTGAGAACTGGTGCTTTCGCGAAATCCGAGATAGAGAAGCGATGTCGATGGACGGTTATCGCAATCCTTCTACTGAACGAGGGACGACGAATCTTTGGCGAGACGGTGCGATTTGTAACGGAAGGCAGACAAACGACTCTGTGTTTGCTGCTAATTGACCTTGTTCAAAGTCAAAATCAACAAGGAAGAGCACTCGTGGACTGGATCGATCAATGAACAGACAGGTTCAAGCGATAGGAATGAATTCGCCGCGCGTCTTTGTTCCGTCTGTTTGGCTGTAGCTGACAAGAAACCGTGGGCTATGCGACAGCATCCGTGGCGCATAAAAAGGTGCCCTTGCGACCGATAGCGGGGGGTTTCTCCAGGCGCTTTTTTATGGTTCATGCATGATTTGATCGTGGAGGGGCCGGGACAGCTGCTGGGACGCGGCTTCCGCATTCGTCCCACAGAGACTGGCTGCTAGGACAAGCTTTCGTCTATAGCCATCGTCGAGCAAAAGTTCCGCCAGTTATTACCGTTGATGTCTTCGTTGCTGGGTTTAAAACCAATAGAGTCATCTCTTGTGAAACTTGAGTCTAATGGACGTAAAGGGCGCCTGTCCCGTATCAGCTCCCGTATCAGAATTCAGCTTGTTTTCCTGCATCTTGCGCATGCGCGCGGGGATGGACATGGCGTTCAACCCTCGTTCACTGTCGTTCGCCTCGTCAGGTAGGTGCGAGGGTTCTCGTATTCGTCGACTTTCGGCCCAGGAGAATTTATTGTATTCATGATCTTGTGTCTTGCCGCAACTTTGCTGGAGACGCGCGCAGAAATTGATTGGAAGTCGCTCCGCGAGTCTGCGATACAAGGATGGTAGGACGTGGCGATGCCGGTTAATGAACACGGCAATTGTCATGCTAGCCTGATTGTATGCATACTTGTATGCCGTCGCCGTTCACGCCGCTGGTATTTTGCCATTCCTCACGACACCCCTTTCAACATCCCTTCCGATCGACAAGTCTCTACGTCTTCGCTTCGACGCGAAGTCATCACTTGCCAAATCCTCGAGGAAAAATCCGCTACCCCGAGGGCTCTTCCTGTCCGCTAACCCATCTCTTCCCGAGTTCAGCCCTAACTTCTGCTTACCTCTTCTGAGCTACTAGTGTGTCAATATGGCTGGGCCGATAGAGGACTGTTCAGCTGAAAGACAACGTTGCTAGTTACGTGGCTGGCAGCTGTGCAAGAGGCTTCATCGCATCCCACACGGCGCAGGCATTGCAGACTTCCCCGATTTCGATCGTCAGCGGATTCCGAGGATCGCTGCTCTAGGCACGCGGGATACAAGCCCTTACTCCGGCCACGCCTCGGTCAGGCTGGCAGGGGTCAGGGACAAGGAGCGGTGTGAAGCAAAATGGCGAGAATTACCGTTTTTGAAGTGCTAAGCGCAGCAGGGGGCTCAATGCAAAAAGGGAAATATCGCGTTTTATCGGTAATTTCTGGTGGAAGGGTAGGGTGAAATGAGGCTGCCAAAGGGACTCTTTTTATCGTCTTACAGGACAATGTTAACGCTGACCTCCGATCAGGCGGTATTAGAATCGAATGTTACAGGAACTGAAGCCGTCCAGAGAGCATCATGTGCTCGCAAAGATCCATCGTCAGATTCTCTTTTGCGTTCATACCAGTTGCGCCAACATCAAAAAGGTCTACAAAAGACGCCAAAGTACCTTTTACCAGTGGAACGTCTCGCGGAACAAGCAGTCCGCCTCCAAGCTCACGGCCCTTTGGCTAATCCATCAAGTAGGCTCGGAGGAACCGATCTACCGTATCCACAACGGCCAACTGATCCTTGCTGTGATTCAACGATTGCCATCGCTTGTATATGGCGATACTCCACCTGGCGATTTTACTAGTCTGCGACTTGAGGCGAACTTGCGACTCTCTAGCTTGCTCCCTTGTAGATCTCTGTACATCGCTGTGATTCCGTCCTTCGAGCAGATGGCCCTCGATCCTGTGTCTTCGCTACAGCTACAACACTTAACTGTCCCTTGCCAATCTGGCTGAGGTGAACACGTTACTGTCACTCCGCCACCCAGATTCTGAGCGTTGCGTTTCAGCTTGAGTAGTGGCTTGCTCATATATTCCCGGACTGGGTGGCCAGTTGATTCGTTGCTGCGGTGCCCTCTTGATACGGCGGCTGTAGGCGACGAAGCGGAGGGCCGAGATGTATGGATGAGACAGAGCAAGCACGAAGTCGACTAGTCCAATGCGATTGCAACAACATCGGTCTGGATACATCTACCCGCAGCCTCATGCAGCTTGCAACGAGGTTTCTGCGTGGCAATGCGTCTTGACAACGAGGCATGGCGCCTGGTGCGTCTTGTCGAGCATTTGCCGAAAGAAACAACATGGACAAGGTTCTCCATTCAGGCTCAACTCATCGCGCGACAGACAGAGCTAGCATGCAACATGCATTTGAGGCTCATATTATTGTCTTTCCAACTTTGACTCGCCTTTTCGTCATCCTCCTGCTCGAACACGAAACCACCTCACAACTCTACCTTTGCCCTCACCGCCTCAGTGGCGGTATCAACGATCGAATGCACGCTCTTCGTCGCCTCGCCTACTATGCTCCCCGCCGCCTCACCGACATGCTTGACGGCCTCTACGGCATCATCAAACGTCCTGTGCGCAAAGGTGGAGAGGATGTTTCGCTTGATAATGATTTCGTCCATCTTTGCTGGAGCGAGGGATGGCGAGGTAGAGAGTTTGGTGAACCTACGATACCAGGGAGACATATCAGCGCCACGTGAAAAGGCGAAGGATATGCAGGACAAGGGTGCTTACCTCGCAGTCTCCTGCTTCAACCAATCCTCACCCTTCTCCAACACCCTCTCCATCGCCTTGACATAATATTCCAAACCAGCAGGGGCCTTACCCGCCGCGACCGCCGCACTTGTACCCGAAGAAGCAGCAGAAGCAGACAAGTTGGCCACGTATCCCCTTGCCCTGTCGAGGATGGCAGCTCGTTCAATCTTGGGCGCCGAGAAAAATTCAGCGGCGAGTTTATCGAGTGGGAGTGCTCGACCGGCGGATTCGAGGAGACTTCCGGCTGGGGATCGGTGTGTTCCACAGTGTTCGTTCAGGAACTACCATGGGACGAGAAGAAAAAAATTAGAGCTCTTTCTTCTTTCTAATGCGCGAGATGGAGAAGGCGGGACTCACGCTGATGAATCCTTCTTCATTTCTTGCACCCGTGTATGCAATCGGCTCGCTTCCGTCTTTGGGGAAAAATTTGATGGTCGGGTACGAGTTGACTCCATTCTCCGAGGCGAGAGCACGGTTAATCTCGCTATCCGAGTCGGGGACTTCAGCGACGATGCACTGCGTCGCAGCGGGCGGTAGGTACGGTGTTAAAGTTGCGGGGTACGAAAGGTTTAGAAAGGGGAAGGACGTACGTTGGATTCCGATTTGAATGCCTGAGCGACTTTTTCGTATGGCTTGGTCATGGATTTACAGTGCCCACACCTATCCCAAGCACATCAGCTTTCCGGTCTGTAACCAGATACACCATGCCGAACCCACCAAGGAGCCTTGAAAGCGACCAACACATCCTTGCCACTCTCCACAACCTCCTTCACAAAGTTTCCCGCACCCAACTGCTTGACACTCGACTCGGCAGCGGGCTTGATGGCGCTCTTGATCCCCGATTTGTCCGTGACAAACGCCGCAAGATCCGCGAGATCTCGTCCGCCGTTGTAGTCCTCCGGGCTCTTCAAGTCGTTTGCGGAGAACCATTTTAGTGCTGGATCCAGGTAGGAGGTTAGACGAATCGCAGAGGGAGAAACGAAAAGGCAAAGAAAGGGCTTACTGGGGAATCCCTGAATCCCGTAACGTTGTCCGATCTCCTTCTCGATGTCTGCATCAATCTTGGCGATGATGACTCGGTCTTTCTGATACGCGCCGGAGAAGGAGTCGGCTAGTTCTTCCCATGTACTGCCGAGGCAATGGATATGAGCCGATATCCCTCTGCGGCACTGAACAAGGTCTCAACAAATGACTTACGGAACAAGTCGTTTACACTACCCGAAACAACATGTCAGCCTCTAGTGGAGATGAAAGGAAGGTGGACACCTACATGTCCACACCACGACGCATAAAACTCCACCAAGGCAGGCTTGCCCTGTCCGATAATCTGATCGAAATTATCCGTGGTAAGCGTGACGACATTACTCGCTTGCACGGAGCAGGCCATAAAGGCCGCTGCGAAGAAGGTCAGGAATGAGAAGACAGTAGTGGTCCTCATGTTGTTGGTGGCGGTGTTGTGGCGGTTGGGTACCGGGGGAGGAGACAAGTTGATGATGAAGACGATGAAGAATACTGTGCGATGGCAACGTGTAATGGTTGAGATTAGCGCGTTAATCTGACGTAAGACATTGTTGCGCTTCTGAGGTAGTTGACTGGTATCTTCTCAAGTTGTCCCCTTTCCTGTAGCTTTACACGTGCACATGGAGTCCTCAAGCTGCACAAGGATTGACGGCGACGGACCTGTATCGTACCATCGTAAGGCGCTCAGATGAGTCACGCAACGTACAAAATGCAGATTAAAGAGACCGGATGTACGTCCACTCCCCGCTTGGCGTTTCACGTTGACC
Organism: Naganishia vishniacii ANT03-052; assembly: GCA_015708705.1. Taxonomy (NCBI): domain Eukaryota; kingdom Fungi; phylum Basidiomycota; class Tremellomycetes; order Filobasidiales; family Filobasidiaceae; genus Naganishia; species Naganishia vishniacii. The sequence continues at coordinate 293,649 of MU158407.1, forward strand.
AGTATTCGCTTGTCCTTACCTCCTCACCTGCTGACTTTGAAAGTATATGTGCCCAGATGACTGAGCATAGACCACGTTGCAACACCGCGAGTGAAAAATATCCAGTGCGTCTGGCTTTCACGACGAGCAATCCCATACGAACAGAGCTCATCACTCCACATACCGGATAGATGGTGATTGACTTGGCTTGGATCCCGTGCATTCGATATCCGGCGAGAACCTGCACGAGCTGCCGAACGTGATTTATCGGTTGCCGCTGACAGCCCCGGCTTATACTGCAATTCACAAACTTGGCTAAGCCCTTTGAAGCTGCTGAGGATGTAACAAGCCGAACCCGCTGGCACGCAATGGATATCAAGCTGTCATCGTTATCCGTGTGGTGACCTTACACCGCGTCCTGGCTTTGAAACGCCATATATCCACTGCGGCTAGCTTTCGGACACCATCCGTAAACCTGCAGCTGCTACGGCATCCTGACTAGTGGATAAGCTATGCAGACATCGGTATCGCAGGCTCGCATCAGATATTCGGAGATTTATGATGTAACCCCCCGTTGAGCGAGGGCGCAACATGCTCGCTCAACGCTGTTTATCGGTTGCCCCTGATGATCCTGATTTCTAGAGTGACTTAGAATTTGGAGCGTAGCGGTGATAGCTGCTGGAAGCATATTCAGGCGAATCGCACGGCCGACAATGAATATTTAGCTATTACCCTTCTTGAGGTGGTCACCGTGCGTGGACCGCGTCGACGCGCGCGATATGGCCTTTTTGCCACAGACTTGCCCTCCATTGCGTTTCGGAAACATGAGAGTATCGTGAATCGGCGGCATAATAGCTGTATTTGGAGGGCGAGGGAAAATGTCACCAGTTGATTGTCTGCGCAAAGGGGGAAGGATGGGAAGACGACGCGTCGAATGCCCAAGGCGAGATATCCATTGCCTACCGAAAATATCGCCCAATGCAGCCAAGGAGGCCGAGAACCATCCAGAGGTTGCGCCAGAGCCGACTTGCCTGTCCCCGACGTGGCCCACAACCGATATTCTGCGATTTACAGTATTGGTGTGGGGGCGAATTCGAATCGCGACATACCTTGGCAAATATCGATTGCGTTCCACCCAGTTCGGATCAGTGGCAGGTTGTCTCTTAGAGGGGACGACGTCTGGAAGACTGTGCACCCGATCGATACGAAAGCCAGCGGCAATGGATATACGGGACTCGGACTTTTGCGACGCAGTCCATGGTACTGTCAGAAAACGCCGACAGTTGGATATCCACCGCGCGCCATCCTACTCAACGTCTGGTACCTTAGGTAGGTGTAAAGACCATATTCTACTTTGCCGGTCGCTTCAAGAACCAAGGTCATCAAGGGCAGCCGATATGTCGTGTTTCGCAATACGCGCGCTCGCGCAACGCAGGATCTTACTCTGGTCTGCCAAATATCCACTGCGTGTCACCAAGACCAAGCTGATGTGAATTGATTTGCTTGTAAGGATAGCAGGGGGGATCACCTCTGTAATGGATAGGCTTGAAAGTCCGCCACAGTGGATATACTACATTCCGAAATTCTCGACGCGGCCCATGATACTGATCTGGATACGTTGGAAGCTGAATATCCATTGCCTGCTAGCGGATTTGACAATATACTAACCCATCAGCTAGAAAGGTATGTGACAAGCTTGTAGGTCGATGTTCAAGACAGAGCGGTCAGTCGCAACCGATAAATCGCGTTTAACACCTTGAGCGGTCGCACAATGTCGGATCTAATGTTGGTTTTGCTGTATATCCAATGCGCGCCACTAGGACCGCGGCAATCAGGGTTCATAGGATAGTTGAGAGGGAACGTCATCGACCTATGCATTGGCCTGGTTCAAACAGCAGCGGCATTGGATATCCGACATCCGCAGCTTTGCGACGGGGTCCATGCTGCTGAACCGGAACACGCGAAAGCGTTGGTGATTGGATATGCTCTGCAAGTGCGCCTATCGGTCTTGTTTCACTCTCACACTCTGCAAGCAGTAGAGGCAAGCATGCTTGAACACCCTATTCTGCAGAAATGCAAGGGCAGCACATGAATAGCGTTTCGTGCGTTTTGCGCTGCGAAATCTAGTATCTCCTGGGGTTTGGCGCCAAATATCTAATGTCCGTCATTCCAAAGACCGCGGTGGACCTGTGGAATGTCAGTTGTGTACTTTAGTGTTTTCTGAATTACTCTGCGTGACGACGAGAGGCATCGGATAACTTGGGCCAGTGGGATCCCCTGTCCCTGGGCGGCGGATACGATGGCGAGATGGGACACAGCGCACCTGTGGCTCGATTGCCAGCTTCCAGCCGATTCGCTCGCATGGATTACCAACAGTGAAGACGGAAAACCATAGCGGCAAGCATGCTAGTCCATTCACGATCTTGAAGGCGATATCACCATCGTTCCGAATCCGAGACTCTGCCTAATCCGGTCAGGACCGGCCGAATCGCAAAGTACCCATTCCCTGCTCCCGAACCAAGCGCGTTCATAGTGTATGGAGAAAGTTGCATATGAGCGAGAGTGCGCTGTCAGGGGATTACGGGGTACAAGGCCCAGACGCTGCTGAGCTGAGACCACCGATAGCTGCGAAGAGCGGAACCATATCATGCGAAGGCCGTGAGGAGATCCAGGGAGAGATCCTACGACGAGTCTGCCTTATCCCAGAATCGACCTATTGAAGCTATTGCCCCGCCCGCCCGCTGTAAAACGATATTGCTCGTCCCCCCTTGTCTCGCGGCGCGGTTACTAGTCCCCTTCCTTGTTCACATGTTCTTCCACCAGGTCCCGTCGCTGACGTCATTTCGCCTTTTCTGCCTGGGGAGAAGGGGTCCCAAGAGAGCTCCACAGCGGGGAGGGAACCTGCATCCGCCTTTGTTGGGTCAGTTTCCTGCTGAATCGGTGGTCACCTGTCTCTTCCCCTCTTCTTTGTTTCTTGGCAGAAGCGTCATGCTCCGGTTCGCGGGTTTGCCGTAGGATTATATAAGTTGCCCGTCTTTGTAAGTTGTACAGTTCAGCTCCTCGTTTTTTCCCTCATCGCAAGATGAAGTTTACACCGATCACAGCTGCATGGGCAGCTACCCTCTTCGGCTTGACAGCCGCTCAGGAGACAGCTAGTGGTGTGTCTGCAACCGCATCCATTGCCACGATCCAGACTCAAACGTCCGTCGCTGCATCCTCGACGCTCTTGGTCCCTGTGATGGGAACGACACTCACCATCCAACCCTCGGCCGCGACAGCTGAGACGTCCTACACACCCACCTCGACATCCTCGTCTGCCTCGTCGGTCGTCGCTGCGAGCACGTCCGTTCCCAGTCCGACAGCGGCATTGGATACACCTGTGGACATCGGGATCCTCCCCCCGACGCAATACCTCTGCAATGGAGGTGAAAACGCAACCTACTGCCCCGGGGAACTCCTACAACTCGTCCAACTGAGCGGGATCTTTGGCGATTCCAAGACATTCGCTGATAAGCCGACTCGACTCTCGTTGAATGAGACGTATCAGGCGTTTGCAAACTTGCCAAAGGAGAATATCACGGTCGGTCAGGTGGTGGATTTCGTGGAGGAGTATTTCCAGGGTGAAGGGTTGGAATTGGTGACGGCGCAGATTGAGAATTTCACGACGAGTCCCGAGTTCTTGCAGGGCGTGGATGATGTGGTGTACAAAGGGTTCAGCTCGATCGTCCACGGCTACTGGGCGCTCTTGATTCGGTGAGTTACCACTCCCACACCGCTTCACCCTCTTGTGCTTATATTCGTCGCTCACAGTGGAACCAACCAATCCGCCTTGTGCACCGGTACCAACTGCGAGTCCTCCATTATCCCCCTGAACAACACCATCGTCGTCCCCGGCGGTCGGTACCGAGAAGTCTACTACTGGGATTCATTCTGGATCATGGAGGGACTGCTGAAATCCGAACTCTATGGATACGCGTACAACTTGCTAGCAAACTTTATGGACTTGATTGATGAGTATGGGTTCGTGCCGAATGGTGGGAGAAAGTACTACTTGAATCGGTGAGCCGCCATTCATTTCGCAGCTATACCCAGCGCGCTAAGTCATTCCCATCAACGTAGCTCCCAACCACCCGTCTTTACACTTATGGTAAACTCGTACATCCTCGTCACGGGCAACACCACCATCCTCGAACGTGCCCTTCCGCTGCTCGAAGCAGAACTGGAATGGTGGCGTGTGAATCGGACGATTAGCGTTCAGTCGCCGTTTACGAACCAGACACATTCCGTGGCGCATTATGCGGTCAACAACAGTGCGCCGAGGCCCGAGGTGAGCCGCGATGATGATGTTTCTACTAGAGGCGCTGACTGGTTTGGCGCAGGGCTACGTGGAAGACTACAAGACCGTCTTTGGCGCGGAACCCGCGTTGAACGATACCCAACGACAAGACCTCTGGGCGGAACTCGCCTCTGGCGCTGAATCCGGCTGGGATTACTCGGCTCGTTGGTCCCGAGAGGTTGATTTCAACAAGTCGGATGCGTATGCCAATTTGAGGAGGTTGAATGTTCGGGCGATTGCGCCGGTGGATTTGAATGCGTTGCTTTATGCCGATCATGTTATTGTGAGTTGTCGCGGTGTTGGTCTGTATAGGTCGTGGGCTGATGATGGCTTGCTCAGCTCGCCAACTTGTACGAGACGTACATGAACGCGTCGTCCACAAACTCGTCTCATACGGGATCCAACAACTACACCCAAATGATGAACACCGACATGTCTTCGAACATGACGAGCAAAGTCGCCGCCCACCGAATGATCGCTTCCGAATTCGAAGCAGCCATCCTCGACCTGATGTGGGACCCCGTCAAGTCTTGGTTCTACGACTATAACACCACCGCCAACGACCGATCGCCCGTCTACCACGCCGGTGGTACTTTCCCCCTCTGGCACAACATTACGCCTGCCGAGATCAGACAGAACGAGACGGCGGCACTGAGCGTGTTCCAGGGGGTGCGATACGTGGCCGGAATGTATGATGGCTCGCCAAATGTTGCCACGCTGCTCGACACTGGCTTAAACGTAAGTACACCCTCTAGCGGTCACTAGGTTGCCTCCTGACCCTCAGAACACCTAAAACAGTGGGACTGGCCAAATTCATGGCCGCCTCATCTCTACACGACGATCAAGGCGTTCGAATCGGTCGGAAGGTTGTACCCGAACGGTACAGTACTCGACCAAGTCGTCATTACCGACTTTTCGCTTGTCCCGCCTGGACAATTTGGATTGAACGAAACCCAGCTTCCAAAGCAAAATGCCAGCTTGGTTAGTAACAACACCCGAACGTTCCGAGCCGATTTGACGGAAATTCAAGCCGGGAAGCCATGGTGGCAAGGTGAGTCATTGGATGCGATAAACCCGAGATGGAGCCTTGCTGAGATCTTTTCGTAGCCCTCGCTATTGAATATGCCAACCGATACATGCAGTCGTCCTTCTGCAGTTGGTGAGTGATGAGGAGACGTCGGCTTTGCCTCCCCATACTGACAGCTGCGCCCCATATAGGTACTCCACTGGAGGTTCGCTTCCCAACTTGCTGGAAGGTCTGTCGTCTCAAGAGGTTGGCTCAATCGGAGGTAATCCCAATGACACTGGTAGGTGCAGTCGACTGACGAGCTTGAGCCATGCTGATCGTCATTCCCTTCAGGCCATATCTTTGAAAAGTTCGCCGTCAACGACCCCGACGCAGCTGTACGTATCATTGCCCTTTCTTGTCACCAGCGTGCTGATCCCCCTTATTCTATAGGGAGGTGGTGGTGAATATGAAGTCGTCATCGGTTTCGGATGGTCCAACGGCGTCATCCTTCACACCGCAGGCGAATACGGAGACTACCTCGTCCCGCCTAGTTGCCCGCTTATTCAGGTCGTCGAGGCAAACACGACCTCTGCCGGTGGAAACAGCACCGCGATGTACCGAGGCTTCCGAATTCCGCCTTCGAAGTGAGATGTGGGCCGACCAAGCGACAGAACGCGTAGTAGCTACATGGACGTTAATACTTGAAGCAGGCATCAAGCGGGACAGAATATAATGTAGCTCTTAGCCGATGAACCTGAATTATGCATGACTTCATGCGACTATGTCGGCCCGAGTAGTCCCACGAATTGCAGGAACTCCTCTGTTTTACGCTACAGGGACAGCTGCATTTGACAAGAGGCCACTTTGGTCACGCTCCATTGCATGTGGTGGCAGGAATAGGGGCTCGTCCAGTGGATCAAGCGACACCTACCTGGCTACGATGTCAACCGCCGAGGAACTTCTGCGACCTATTACTATTTTGAAACACGGATAGCCAGACTGATGAGTACGCAGAAGGAGGTGGGAAACACACGATTTGACGGGATAGATGCCTCTCCGGTAACCGTCCAGGCGGTATCTTGCGTCATCTGTGCTGCCGCATTGCCGACGACTGCTTGCCAAGCAGGAGATATACTGTGCAAGAGGCACCAGATGAGATAACCTATTCTTCTGGGTCAGTCTTGCTGTTTTCTTTCTCCTCTCTAATACCTCAGATAGTGAAAGTATACCTAAAACGAGTTTCCAGAGAAACCCGCCCAACCGCTGTAGCTGACATTAGAGGCGAAGGTTATCAAAATCGACGAGGAGGATACGGGGCAGGTACACAAAGCTGCTGGATCATCTTGTCCCAAGAATTTAACTGACGACGAAGAGCATGAAGCACAGCTTCAAAGATAGCTGCTCGGGATTGCAACTTGCCTAGAAAGCTTGGCAGAAAGGATAGACAGACGGGGGTCGACGGTGGAGCCTTCACACTCCCCAGGGAGTCAAGCAGGAAGTATGGATCGAAATGCGGTCGAAAGTGATATACGCCTTGTGCTTACACCCATGACCATTGCTCACTTAGCTTAATAAATCTGGTGGTCGAATCTGCGGCACTGGCTAAAAGCATGCTGCCACCGCCTGTTCAGGCTGACGAATGAAGAATCGATTTTTCCTAAGAGTGACACGCCGACACCTAGCTGTTGTCACTGAGCGGATGGTAGAAAAGGCGGTCGTGGAGCAGCATGACGATATGCTATCGGAAAGTATTTAGGGTGGAGAGAAGATAGCTGACCAGGAGGACAAGAAAGCATAGAGGATTCCCTGACCGTGTGGTAATACATATATCGTAATACCGAGTTGTCTTGACCCCAGAAGCGTGTTATCTATCCACCCGTGAAGACCGAATCTTCGCGAATGCCCGCGTACGTTAGCAAACGGTTGAACTGTTTTAAATCAACGACCTGACCTATCATGCATTGAGCCCGATGCACCCGCCGTGTCCGCCTGTTACAACTTTTTGCAACCGAGCAACCGAGTCAAATCGGTCAGATCCAACCTACAATCTCGGACGGCCTGCAATTCCTCCTCGTCCAGTTCGCCGGGCATCTGCCTAACGTACGCTTGGTTTCCGGAAAAGTAGGATGTGATACGCATCTCCCTTCCTGTTCGCCGATTGCTTCGAGGCCGACCGGCGGCGGCATCGGCCAAGTCGGCAGCCTGAAGAACATCGTCGATATGTCCCATCCACAAGATTGCCGGAATAATGTCGAGGAAAAGGATGGGACAGGGGAGAAGGTGCGAGTCGAGCGGGATCAGAGGATCCAAGAATGCCAAAGTGGCTTCCTGGTATCTTTGCCTGAAGGTAGCACATAAGTATGCAAGTCGTCGAGGAAGGGGATCAATGCTCACCTCGCCATACCCAGGCCTTGCAGCAGGGAATCATCTACCCAATACATTCTGCCCGCCTCGCGCTTTGCATGCTCCGTTACGGCATCCGTGATGTCGTCTTCAATTGAAAGCATTGGCAGGATCTGCGTTTCCAGTAACGGCAACGGCTTGAAGAGCGCATGACAGCCTATTTCATCATCCTCGGATGGTTTATAGTGGTCTGGGTCATTGATCTACAAGTAGACGATCAGCGACTGGCTTCGGCTTATGTGAAGGTGCTTACCTCTATCAGTGAACTCGCTCTTCTGGCAATGAGGGCGTCGGCGAAAGACATGACATCAGTCAACCGAGCGACGTTTCGCAAGTCATGCATAGCCTTGTCCAGCGCTTCCTCCCCCGTTGCAGATGACCGCTTTCCAAGGTGCGGCGTCCCGCTAGACCCCAGCTTTCGAAAGGTTTCGCGGCGTCCGTGATTGCTGTGAAGGACCTCAAACTGCAACTGGAATAGCGCAGCGCGCAAATCGATACCCGGTGGCCATCTCCTTACAGGCGGGAGGAGGGGTTTAGTGAATACGACGGGATCGAGCTGTTGTAGCTGACACCCTTGGACCAGCGCATCCAGGTATTGCTGGGACACCTTTTCACCCTCGGCAGCGGCGATACCAGACAGTAAAGCCTTAGCGGCTGCAGGTTCTGGAGGTGAGAATAGTAGAGTCGTTTGCAAGGCGAGTTCCTCGAACGGGATCATTGACAGATCTGCGAGACAATCAGCAAGAGCCTTGCAGCGTGAACAACACACTCACCGTTACAGGTCATGATTACCGGCCGCTTTGATTCCTCGATCAACGACACAACCGCCGGCCAGAATCCTTTATCCTGTTCAAACAGAATGTCGACCTCCTCGAGTAAAATCAAAGACTGCCGCACATCCGGACCACCAGCTCTTGTCTCTGTCGGCTGCGCCACAAATCCAAAATCGACCTCCGTCGGTGTCTTCCTGACAGGCGAATCCGTCAAATCCACCGACGCCACGTGCGACTCGTTGCGCTGAGGGCCTTTCGGCTTCGCGGAGACCTTGGCAAACGCCTGAAACAACGGATTCGGCTTGGTCTTTTGTGGCGCTGGACTCGCGGGAATGGTAGGACGTCCCTTTCCGACCATGTGATTCTTTCCGACGTCACCCACGAGCTGCGACAGTTGCGCGCCCGAACGTTTCCCGATCCCCGGGTAGACTTCGAATACTTCCCATCCTAGCTCGGCGGCAGCTGCGTATATCGAAGCGGTCTTGCCTGACCCATGGGGCCCTTGCAATAGAATTGAGTTGGTCAATCGAGTCGCAAGATCCGGATATCCGGTTTGCTGTGCCGATTGCGCATCGTCGATGGCGGTATCATCCTCGTCACCCTCATCCCGAATCGGTTCATAATCTTCTACGACCCAATCATCCTCTCTCGCTTGTTTCCTCCGTGTCTTGATCACTTTTCGTTGTACCTTTTTCCGCCGGTCCTCGGAGACTTCACCGTGGATACCAATGGCTAACTCATTGAGCCAATCCACGAGGTATTTCGCCGGTACTTCATTACCCAGGACTTCGGCGTGATGGAGCGGCCGGTACTTGTCGACCCAGAGTTGCGTGCGAGGCCCAGTCCGCGCTTTCCCAGCCAGACAAGTAATCGCCGGATGCCGGGAATATGCGTCGTCCACCACCGCCGCTTCCTCCGCGACGGGCATCACGGAATCATCCCCCTCCAGATCAATCACCGCTTTCGGCAACAACCTTTTCCAAAACCTATCATCATCAGGAACGACCCCTGTTCTTTGCCGAGCCCTCCTCGGCAGATCCAACCTCGGCCGCTCAATCGCATACTCGCTCGGTTCATCAATCTCCTCTGCGTTCGGCCACAGCGGGTCTTTGACGGCCGTCGCTTGCTGTGCCCAACCTGGTCTTCCGATGATTGGTTTCGTTGCAGGGGCGGGCACGAGGAACGGAATAACGGTTTCGATCGGCGTAGTTGAAGTCGGTACGGTTCGTTTCGACCTTGCGCTGAAGTCGTGTACCGCTTTTCCTGTCGTCGTCTTGACTTCCTCGCCCTCTGCTTGACCAAGCGGAAAATCCGGATACAGCCCGGTATTCGGCAAGCTCGAACTAACCATTCCAGGAGATCGGGATTGCTCCGCCCCTGGTGTAGTCGTCATCGACGGGAGTTGATCGACATGAAACAACACCGGTTTAGGTTTTGCGAAAAACGAATGAATCGGCTTTCCAGTCGTCAAGGCATTCCCAGCCGTCTTTCTCTTCTTCTCCACCGGACCAGTCACCGCTGCTGCGTCATCATCATCCTCGATCTGAATAGCGCCATCTTTCAAAGTTTCCGCGCTATACCCTCCTTGCGCCCTATGCTTGCCCTTCCGCTGACCAGTGATCGAAACCCCAGACCCCGTCATCTGCGAACGCGCGACGACGGAAATCTCTTCATTATCCTCTGTGACCGTAGGATTGCGCTCCTCCGCTCTTCTCGAAGCCGTTGGCGTCTTTGCAGGTCGTCCGCGATTCTTGGCTGGTGGTTTTGGCTTGACAGGTGAAGAGATGTCGATGACTTCCGTGGCGGGAGCGGTCGGGAGCGGTGGTTGTTTTCGTGGTCTTCCTCGTTTTTTCGGAAAATCTGCAGGTGGTGGATGCGTAGATGGACCGGCTATAGGTCAACGGAACGAGAATCGCGCATAGACTTAGATCGTAGACCTTCCTGTCTCAACCTTAGTACCAGGACTTACCGAATCCCGCTTCCCCTTCATCCCCTTCCACACCACTCTCAAACATCCCCTTCGTCCCCCTCTTCACCGCCCCACTCTTCCCCCCAATCTTCTTCTTCTTCTTTTGTAGCGCCTCCTCCATCTCTCGAACCTCTGCATCCTCATCCGTCACACCTCTCCTCTTCCCCTTCCCAACGCTCGCTGCAGTAGCAGCGGATGATTTACGCTTGCTCATTGTCGTCGTGTGCAAGGGCGGCCGCGGATGGTCTTCAAGCAAGGTGATCGAGTTGGCAGAGGTATCTCCGGCGTTGTATACATGGTCGTCGTCGTTCATCCCACTTGAGACACCGTTTCTTACAGATGACTCTCCAACATCCGATAATGCAGGTCGCGTCTCGTGCCCGGAAACCCGTCTCACAGCGACCGAATCCTGCTCCATCTCATCACAAGGAACCGATAGCTCTCTCTTCCTGCCAAAGAAATCGCGAATACTCCGGAGGTTCTTCTTAATGTTTCCGGAGTCGAGAGTTGCACCTGATTGTCCGGATGGTTCTGTTTCTTCTAGATGCTCGGGGACTATCATCGGCGGTGGAGGGGGTTGCGCTCGTCCTTCGTTCATCCTCGACTGATCACACCGAGGGAACGAGCAACACCTTGGAATAAGAAGAAGGAGAAGAAGAAGCGCCAAATACAGGAATAGGCCGATCGATTCATCCACACGTCTCAACAAGGCGCGTCGATTCATTTTCCCTTCATGTGCCAAACACCTCCTATCCCTCCTTCCTTTTTCGTTTTACAAGTCGTCTCAAAGCGTGTCACGATACATTATGGTCCCTCTCGTTACTACAATACCATGCAGATGCATATAACGTGCCCCGTGTCCTATGTAATCTCCACATACCTCGACCGAATACTCTTCTTCCCTGCCGTTCCCGCCTTTCGCGCAGGAGGAAGCGCCATCCCATTCCCCAACGGCGGATCACCAATCGTCGTCGAGGAAGGCCTCGTTAGGGGCGGTGTCGCAGCGGGTAAGGCTGGTGTTGGCGCGAGGGACCGCGCGGGAGGCGCAGTGGAGACGGGGCGTGATGTTGGTGGGAGAGATGGGTTCGGAGATGGTACCGAGGAGGAAGCAGCGGCGGGTTTCGGTGTACCTCCCGTTCGAGGAGGCGGTGGAGCAGCCTTTGGAGGCTCTGGTTGTCCACCAGGCTATCAACGCACACACCACAGCCAGTCAGAAAACAATGCAGTCTCCGAGATTAGCAAGCAACCTAGCCTGGCACTCACTCCTTTGGTGACCCATCGCTTCAGCTCTTTATCATAATACATCGAGCTCTCCTTCCCCAACTTTGCGCGAACAGGTCCCGCCGCCGGGGCGGCCGAATCCCCTCCACCGCTGCTCCCGCCTTTACCCCACAGCCTACCGAGCCATGAACCCCCCTGAGCGGGCTTGGGCGATTCTTTCTGCTTGTCCGAATCATCGGGTTTCGTCTCGACGGAAGGAGTATCCGTGCTCGTCGGCGCCGGTGGCGGAGGTGCATAATTGGACGTCGGCGCTTTCGATGCCGGATCCGTCGTGGCGGCCTGTTTCTTCTTATGGGAACTGTTCCCGAGACCGAGATCATCCTCATCATCGTCAAAGTAGTCGTGCCTGTTCACCTGCTGGGACTGGTACGCAACGGGTGGTGTGGGCGCCGCGCTCGGATGGACGGACACAGCCGGAGTATACAAGTTGGTCATGGGGTTGATGAAAGATCCGCCATCGGCTCCCTCGGCTTCTGGTGCGGATTCCTGCGGAGCCGTATCTTCAAAGGTGTAACTCTGACCCCATGATGGGATCTCCACGGGGTGCTCTGGTTCCCCGGCATCCCTTTCGTGTGCAGACGTCAGCGGAGCCGATACCGACTCTGGTTCCGCCTTGGCCGCCGGTTCAGCAGGCAGCCCATATCCAGTTGACTTATTCGCGGCGTGAGTAGACACCTGCGACAAGGCCGATAACCGCTGTTCATAGCCTCGATAGGCCATGGCGGACGTCGGACGTTGCTGGGTGATCGGTTGAATGGCAGTTTGGGGTCGGTAACTCATCGCCGAGCCGCTTCTGGCAATCGGGGGCGGGAAGGCGGCCGCGGTGCCGGGGATGTCATAGCTCGACATGGTTCGTGACGGTAGTGCAGGCGTTGCCTCGGGCGTAATAGCGCTAAAATGCGAGAAGGGTCCGATCCCGGCCGAGCCAGTGGACGATTTCTTCACGTGTCCCGACGTTTTGAGGCCTGAGGATTCCGCTTCATCACCAGCGATGAACTTTGTCAGAGTACCCTCAAACCAGGAACCAAGGTTTTCCAATTTTGGTTTCGGCAAACCCTTGGCGTTGGACGCGTTGAATTCCTCGCCGCTGATTCGGTTGAGCAGGTTTTGCAGCTGCATTTTGATACGCTGACTCGCTTGGTCGGAAGCTTTGCGCAAACGGAGGGATGCAATGACAGCATCGCAGTACCTGATCGTGTATCAACGTTAGGTGAGAAACTCGATATACCCACTATCACTCACTTTTTGGCCAAAGCGGCATCTCCTGTGGCATAGAGTGTCGCAGCTTTGTTCAACTTGTACTGCAAAAGTCCAGGAACTCCATGAAAGGCTTCTGTGCCCTTGGAGACTGGTCGAGACCAGATGACATACTCCAAGATCTCTGAAATCCACGTAGCATCCGTCTGCTGATCGGTTTCCGATGATCCGACCAGGGCCACAGGGGAATCCGGGCGGGTCTGTTGCCACGCGACAATCAGAGGCGACAGCACGTAGCTATTGAAGGCAATTCAGCTATGCATCCAACCCGAGCCGAAAACAGACTCACCAGAGATGTGAAGCTTTCACCAAACCTTGCTGCTTGAGCTTTTCCGCCAAAGCGATGATATAAGTCGCGTCGTTTGGTTTACTGCTTGCGACAATGGTGGCTAGACTGTTCCGCCAGATCCCCGGTAAGTCACTGTTTGGAATCGAGTCGACAATCGCTGGTCCACCTTGACCGTATATGCTGTACGCCGTCGCCAAGACCGCATGACTACCATCACCATCAGCCGACTGCACTGTTGCCTTGACAAAGGCTGATACCGTCGTCGTCCATGTCGCCGGATCGATACCTGCAGCGAGCAACAGCGCGTGGGACCACAATTGGTGGTCCATGGCATACTGCAAAGCCGCTTGCGGATCACCCTTGAGGAGATATTCACTCAGGTGCAGAGTGTCATCCGGTGACACCGTACCGTTTGCTTGAGCAGCGACAGTCGATTGAGCAGCTTTTGAAGTCTGCGATAGCTTGGGCAAGAGTGTTTTGAGTTCTGCGTGGGCTGCAGGGTCACTGAAAGATATAGGTATATGTCAATTTAGCCCCAATCACGAACGTGAAGAACGCATGACCGACCTTGTCAAAATCTTCCCATCATGCTTGAGCATGAGCTGAGCAACCTGATACAACAGCATTGTTGCTTCCTGATTGGCCCGGGTAACAACATCCTTGCCAGATGCCGATAAGTAAGGCAAACCGCTTTCGATTTCCTGTATCCGTTCAGTCAAGAAAGCATTCAAAGTTTCACGCTTCTTTTTCTCCGCTGCCGATGTCTTGCTGGACTGGGGGTCGGTCAACAACGGGCCCGGCCAGGCAGTGGAACCGGACTGCTCAACGGGTGGCGGAAGCGAATCTGCCAAGCGTCGAATATGTACCGGGAGCCCCTTGCTGTCGTCTCCATAAGCGAGAGACGTGGGCTGCAAGGATGAGTCCTCTTCTGGATCGCGCTGAAACGCGACCACTAGTGTTCCGTTTGGACCGAATGAAACGCTAGGCACTTTTCGTGCCGCCGGAGATGCTCTTGCAAGGTGATCCCCTACAACGTTACTGCGACTCGAGGAGTCAACGGGATCGTACGCCGAAAGCGACGGCGGTTTGCCAGGCGAAAGGCCATAAGATTCCGTAAGCAAAGGGCTTACTTGCGAGGCAGGGGTAGCAGGAATAGGGAGTACAGTGGGAGGCTGATAGACAGGTACTGGCATGTAAGATTGCGACTGCGACGGTGATGACTGAGATACAGAGGGCGCATACGGATCGAACGCAAGATCCGCGTACGGCGCTGTGGCGGGTCGTGCGGGGACATTCACTGCTGCAGCGGTGTACGCAGATGCGCTGGTCGGAACTTGGGGTTTTGGCGCATACGGATCATAAGGCGAGGCTTCTTGCACCGATGGACTTGCCTGAATGGCTGAAGGCGCAGGCGCAAAGGAGTCTTGCTGTAGTGAAGGACGCGGCCTGGCTGATTGAACGCTGTAGTTTAGATATTCCGCTTCTCCCTCCTCGGCATCAAAGCTACCGCTCTCAGGGTCGTCTGGCTCGACTTGCTCTGCGGGTAGTGCGGATGTTGCCTTTGGCTTCGAGCGGACACTTAGTTTCTCAATGAAAACCGACCAACAAGACTCACCTCTTCTCCCATCGGAATGATTTCCGTTTGCGAACCCTGTCCAACAGGATACTCGTCAACGCTCATCCGTGCATGATTCTCATTCTGATGAGGCGCCGGTGCTACCCCCGTAGACGAAGGTCGTTCAAGAATGCCCTCCATTCCCAAAGACGGTCTCGAAAAGGGCGGAGCTTGATAGTTTGGCGTGGGAAGGCCATACGTGAGCGGCGAAGCCGCCCGAAGCGACGTAGGTGCTGTTCCTGGCGGGTGTCTCACAGTTTCAGTATGTGGTTGAGGCGTGTAATGAGAATGGGACGAAGCTAGCGAGATCCCCACTGGGGAATACTGATCGCCCGAAGGTGGTTCTGTGTGAATTATTGGTACCTGATGAGTCAAGACAGCAGGCTGGTGGGGTGACTGAATCCGAGCCAGCGGGGCGCGCACTGTTTGAGAAGCCTTTGGCGGGGCTGTGAGACTGGGCGTGCTCGTATTAGGTGGCGGTAACACTCCACCGGACTGCCGTATGCTGCCCGGCTCTCCGGAAAGCGACACAGGTACATGAGGGTTTGCCATGACAGGAGTCGCAACCCGGCTCGCGAGACGATTCGGCATGGCAGGTAGCGTTGGCGGATCATATGCATTCGGAGTTGCGGGATGAGAGATTGCCGATGCCACTTGCTGTGGTCTACGTATCGGCGGTGGGAATGCCAAATGAGACGTTCCGTTAGCAGGACTGGCAATTCGCGAGGGACCTCTCGGCGGACCAACCGGCGGAGGCGGAGTGACTCCCGGTGGTAATTGATGCGGGGCGCCTAATCCGCTGATACCCAAACCCGATGCCGGGAGAGTAGTGGTCACAAATGGCGTGACCGCGGCTGCTGCGGAAGCCGGTCTCGAAAGCGCCTTGGTGACGGGAATCATCGGGGGGTCATACGCCGTCGATGTCTTCATCCTCGATAGAGCTGGTGGTGGTGCTGGCTTTTTTGACGCTACGGCAGCTGGAAATGACACGGTGTACGGAGACGCAGCGGTGATGACGGGTGCCGCAGGCTTGTACACGTTTGCCCTGGAAATACTGGATACGGGTGGATCATATGGGGAATAAGGTCTAGTAGGCGGTTCAACAACCTTTGTATGCGCGGCTGACGGCCGGCGTTCGTATGGGTCATATGCGTTTGACTGCGCGGGCGCGGCGTATCCACTGGTCGACGCAGATGTCGGCGTTGAAGGTTTGTACGGGTCATACGCCACACTGGTGGCGGAAGTCACTCCGCTTGCCGCGGGGAGATTTGACGCGTAAGTATTGGAGACCGGAGGCACGTATGAAGGTTGTTGAGGGGGTTTATACAGATTGATCCCGGGAGCCTGCGGAGCATACGGATCGGTGGTAGACGTAGTCGCATTACTGACTGGCGGAACTATAAACTGAAAAATTAGCGAATAGACTCTATTCATGCAACCACAGCACTTACCCGGTTCATTCTGCTCCAGCGGTTGCTCCTCCATCTCGCCAAACATCCCTCTCGCGACATCCAGCCTCTCCTCTGCCGTATACCAATTCCAACCGCCCTGTTCATCGACCCATCCCTGCGGTACGCCAGCAGCGTCCAGGTCCGTATCTGCGACTCGTTGCTTTGTCGCGTTTGACGGGTCCAAAACAGGTGCTGGAGCCGTGATGAAATCGAGGTCTGTGCTGGTCGCGGCCCCAAAGAGGTCCTCTGATTCTTGAGCGGTACCTGCTGTCGTAGTTCCGAAGAGAACTTCTGGTTCTGAAGCAGCTGCAGCTGTCGAAGTAGACAGCTCCTGTTCCTTGTGTGCATTTCCTGCCACTGTGGCAAACAAACCATCATCGTTCGCCGTGTGACCACCTCCGAATAGATCCTCCTCGACTACATTGGCCTGTCCCGCAAACAGATCATCCTCCGTGTCCCCAGTCTCCGCAAAGAGGTCCGCTGCACCGGCCGTATCTGTTGCTTGCTGATGTTCCGTCGTTGTAGGTACCGGTTCGTGGACAGTCACTTTCGTGTGCTCGACCGCGATCTCGAATTCCTGCACTCGAGCGTCTTCGTCAGGAACATTGCCGAACAAGTCGTCGGCAGCGTCCTCTGTTGGTTCTTCGCTCTTCGGATGTTGCTCCTCCGGTTGTACGACAGCGTCCAGAGACTCGGAATGTGCCGCGTTTGCGGGTATCGGCGATGCCTGGTTAAGGAAATTCTCGGGTTCCAAATCGTCTTTGGCGGACACGGATGACGCGAAGTGGTCGTCCTGACTTTCCGTCTGTTGGCGTGGGGCAAGGACTTCCGGTGAGTCCGGCTCCTCCTCCTTCTCCTCGTGGCCCGTCGGATTCGGCTGATAATCCGGTACCTCGTCCTGTGTTTGAACATGATCCACGTTGTCGCCATGCTCGTCACCAACTTCCCTCTTCGCATGTGAATGTTCCTCGACGTCCTGCATAACAGCCTTCTCTTCCGCGTCGACGGACCCCGTGGGACGTTCAGTAACTTCATAACGTTTCAAGTCCGCGTGTGATGGCGTCGGGGTACTGACACTATCCACGTCCGTCTTCTCCTCAACGACTTCAGTCTGCGATGCCGAGCGATCCTCCACTGCATGCACCAATTCTTCGACAGAGTCTGTTGGACGTGTAGCCTCCCCAGGAGGTTCAGAGGACTTCATTTCTGTCGGTAAAGGCGTGGCGAGAGCGGCATTCCGAACGTCGGTACTGGCGATTACAGTTCTTGCTCCTGCTTTGGTTTCCTTTGATTTCCGCTCCGGTTCCGTCACCTCCCCTTCGTGACTCTTCTCGCTAGCCAGCTTTGCAAACACATCGTCTTCTGCATCATGCCGTTCCGTTCCGAACAAGTCGTTCTCTTCTGGATTCGTTGGTACCGCGCTTTCCTCAGAGATTGGCATTACAGGTGATGTTCCTCCATCATTCGCCTCGGACACCTCGACGACCCCTGCCTCGCCCTGCACCGCAGTGACGACCTTTTCCGCATCCTCCACAGGCTTATCCACCACGATCGGATCATCAGATGCAAGGTCTTCCCCAACCTCTACCTTGTCCTCTGTCGTCTCCGTCTCCCGTGCAATCGGCGGCGTCGAGACGACTTTCGACTCCCCTCCTCCTCCCGCTCCCGCTCCCGCTCCGACGTTGCGTTGCGTCTTCTTCTTGTTCTTTCCCATCGTGCGGATTATGAGACGCCGAATGGGAAAAGACGGTACGGTGGCTGAAGGGAGCATGATGTTATTACGATCGGTTAAGGTTGGAGGGGAGGTAATCGTCATCGCGGTTGCGGACAACGGAGGCGGCAACTCCGAAGCCACGTCAGGACTTTCGGTTGTCCAATAAACCTGCCTTTGCCTTCCAGAAGCATACAGCTCTACTATAGTCTGCCGATGGCTTAAATGATTCGGGAACAACATATAACGACCTGCGCTGGTATTGAGCTGAATCTGATCAGCTATCAACCTCTGTTCCGATACTTATGGTCTAGGTCGACACGAAACTACATTTGCCGTCCGCGCCAGAGCGCTCCATTACCAGGGAAGGAATCATTCCTGCGTAGCGCTTCGGCGTAGGGTCAGCGATCTAAATCCTTCGAGCAGTGGAACCCACAGGAGTCTTCCAGCTATCAGGATTTTGCCATGTTGATCATGCAGTCCAGTCTAAGATGGGCCCTGAGCCATCAATGTGCTGCCATGTGCGTTTCATGTCTCTGAGGCGGACGCCAACGGGGCCTTTTTGATTCCCTTGAGTCGCCGACCAGAACCAGACAAGGCGAGAGTTGGGCCGGCCGGGACGAGCCAAATAGAATCGCAATTTTGCGCCTGCGTTTAAGTCATTTTTGCGGTCGACGTGGTCTAGCGAGGATCGGCAAGTGAGCGAGATCCCCTGCCATCGTCGCCGACACCAACCGCGACAAGAACGACCATCCCACCATTTGCACCACCTCGCCAAGACTATTATCTCCCACAAGCAAGTCCTCAAGAGCCTTCTCGTCACCGGTAGTCCGTCCCGTTCATCCCTCGACTCTCAACACCACCTTGCAATAAAATGGCTCCTCCCGCCCGAAAGTCCAAGTCCTCCAAGGAGTCGGCTTCGATCAACTCCAAGCTCGCCTTGGTCGTCAAGTCCGGTCGAATTGCATTGGGTTACAAGCAAGCCTTGAAGAACTTGCGAAATGGCAAGGGTTAGTCTTGCTTTTCTTTCTTTCTCTGTGGAAGGGTTGGGAGTGTCGAATGGATACCGGTAGAATAGACCGGGGGACTGGAGCTCAAATGCTGAGAAGGTCCCCGTTGCTTACACATACCTCGCATTCCCCCTACAGCCAAGCTCATCTTGATCTCGCAAAACTGCCCTCCTTTGCGAAAGTCGGAGATTGAATACTACGCCATGTTGTACGTACCTCGCGCATGACCGTTCCCTCAACGTACACGTCCTGATGTACCCTCGGTTGCACAGGTCCAAGACCGCCGTTCACCACTACCAGGGTGGTAACGTCGAGCTCGGTACGGCGGCTGGTAAGCTCTTCCGAGTCGGTCTTTTGACCGTTTTGGATGCCGGAGACTCCGACTTGGTACGTCTTTCCCTACGCTCGCCGCTCTGTTTCCGTACTTACTTCTAGCGTTTCTCCCCACAGCTCGAGATCACCGAAGCTGCTTAAGCGTTTCCCCTGCTTAGCACTTGCCGCAGTCATGCTTTTCCCGACGTCTTTCCGTAATATACCGTGCCAGGAGCGCTTACACTGTTGTAATTGGTAAACAAGTACGTCTGTCACGTCGGCTCATGTTCGGCTGAGTGTTCGGAACGGTATGTTATGGATGATCAAGGTTATGCATGGATTCGTACCATTCGATGCCTCACTGCATTTGCAGCGCTGTAGGAAGCTCAGTCCTTGTGTCAGTCGAGGTACACTAAGCGCACTTGAGGAGTCTCGTTCTCTAAGGGATTTATAGTCCCTGTCCGGAGTCGTACTCCTTTCTAATACCATCGTCATATCCACTTGCCTCTTCCCTCAGAGGATGATGAGCTGCCCACCCAGATGGACCTGAGGCCTATGAGATTATTATGGTTACACATCGACTGTCTGGACCATTGCATCTGCTTGCTTCCGCGCCTGGCAGGATGACGAGTCATGCGAGTCAAGTTGTTCATGTTCGTCTGAATGGACACCGTATACCTGCTTGGTGTTTCGTTACAGTAACAGCTGCGCTCAGTCGATCCTCTCGTCCTGACCGCATACACCTCGGCACTCGAGCGGCAGCGCACAATGCTCAAGATTAAGAGGAAGCCAACGTTTACGAGCGCGGATATCGAGGCGCAGTTGTCTCAGGTAGGCGAAGGTTTCCAACTTCACATCCAACAACACGCCTGACCGCTTGCCTCGTAGATCACACTCGACCCAACCAATAGCACCACTGAAAACCTCGAGCCCCTCGCCCCGCTCGTGAAAACCCTGCAGGACACGCAGACATCGCAACTCTACCTCCGCAGCTTGGACACGTTTGTGCAAGAGAAAGAGCACGAGATTGAACGGATCTGCAATGAAAACTACGAGGATTTTGCGTCGGCGGTGGGCATGTTGCTTAGCTTGAGGGAAGGGACGGGGCATTTGAAGACGCAGATTGGGCAGTTGGATGAGCAGATTGGGCAGGTGGGATCCGAGTTGAGTAACAAGGTGCGTCATCGGGAGCTCGTGCTTTGCGGGTCGCTAATTAACGTTATGGTGGCAGAAACGGGTTCTGCTGAGGCATAAAAAGGTCGCGAGGAATATAGACGAGGCGATCGATTCGCTTCAGTCGTGTTTGAGGGTTTTGGATCAGGTTAACAAGGTCAAGGAGATGATTACCAGCAAGAAATATTTCGGTGCGCTCAGGGTAGGTACCGCGGCTCCGACCGAGTCATCCACTCCTGAGGACCTTTTCTGCCAGGCACTTGAAGGGCTTCGTACACTCCCGCCAAGTACAATCTCTTCCACTCCATTCTACCAACAAATCATGCTCTCCATCCCCCTCTTCCGGACTGAAATCAAATCCTCCGTGACGGCCGAACAAAACGCCTGGCTCCTTGGAATCCGGGAGTCGAGCCCATTGGTGGGGCAGCTCGCACTCCGACATATGGAGGTGCGAGCGAAGAGGTGGAAGACAAAGGTGGAGAAGGATGGGAATGTTCGGCAAGTGAAGATTGGGAGTGCGATTGAGCTTGTGAACAATGAAAAGTCGGAATGTGAGTAGTGGCTTCTCAAGGCAAAGACAGTTGGACTAATAGTGTCGTTAGTTAATCCACTGCATAATGAGCATATCTCGGTGGACTTCAAGCCGTTACTGCAGTGTATTCATATTTATGATGCACTCAACAGCCGCGCTGAACTGCAGCAGGCCTACCAGGCTGATCGTCGGGTATGTCGAAAAGGGATGATCCATACTGCTGTTGTGCTAACCCGCGAACCGTATCCACAGCGACAAGCACAGCTCATCCTCTCCACGCGCGGCGCCATCACTCCGGAGAATATTAACAACACCCTCTTGGGCCTCATGGAAGACCTCGTCGGTTTCTTCATCATCGAACGACACGTTCTCAAGGCAACACGGACGTTCCGCACCGCTCGTGAGGTTGACGAACTGTGGGATGAAATGTCAGTCGCGATCGTGCAGGTCGTTTCGGATGGCTTGAAGGGGTGCGAAGACTCGAATACATTTTTGGCAGTCAAGTTGAACATCTTGCGATTTGAGCAAACTTTGGAGGTGAGTTTTGCTCGGTTCGTGTATAGTTGACCCCGGCTAAATGGACTCATTCGCAGGGATACGGATATGATGTGTCCGCATTGACAAGATTGATCATGACCATGTTTGAGCGCTACTCCGACCTTTTGCACCGAAAATACAGCACTGATTTCGATCAGGTGAGTGCTCCCGCTAGGTTGCTGTGTAATGTGTTCACCGATTCGTCACATCATCAATAGATTGTCTTGGAAGACGATAATCAACCGATGATGGTTAAAGATCAAGCAGAGTTTGACCAGGTCATCGCTGCGTGTTGGCTTGTCCCGGGAGAAGCAGAGCAACTGGCTACGTGCGTTACTCAGCTGTCGGTGACATCAGACCAACAAGCTGACACTACTTCGCCGTCTCATTCAGTCAAGGATTTCCGCGCACAATGCCGTTCTCACAGACCTTTCCAATGTGTTGTATCAACATTCGCAATTTCGTCGACCAGTTTTATCACTTTGTCGAGGGTGTCACGCAGAGACACAGAGACATCGATGAGCTGCTTCGCAAAGTGAGTACTGCCTGCATACCATTATCATGAAGCTAACGAGTATTGGGACAGTCTCTGGACGGCTTGCTGATCAGTCACGTCAGCAAGAATATATGCAACCGACTGAGCAAGATGAACAACTTGTCTCAGATCGCGCAGGTAGTGATCAACTTGGAGCACTTTGCCACCGCCGCCGAACAGCTGGAAACGGTCTTGATGACATTAAAGTAAGTGCTAGCACAGCAGCTGAATACGAAAGACTCAGGCCTTGTCGACAGATATGGCAGCGGACATCAAGCATCCTCTGCGGCTGGCTCGGTGCTTACTCTGCAATCCTCGGAATCCTTTCACGCAGCAGTCGGGTTTGCGCAAGCTCGAATCGACGCCATCATCGCCTCGAAACTGAATGAATTCTTTGAAATGGCAGAATACGACTGGACACCTCCCTTGCCTGCGAATCTCCGTAAGCGAGGCGTCGTCAGTGGTGCCGCTGCACAGTCTGGTAGTCGTCCCCATTCACCGGCAGTTGGTCAAATGGCGCAAAGGCAGAGTACGACTATGCAATGGTTTGACGCCAATACGACGCGAGAACCGAGCACTTATCTGTTCGAGATGATTACGTTCTTGACGGCGTATGTGGACTCGGTACTGATCATGCTTAACGAAACTGTCAAGACGAGGACCTACCGGATGGCGCTGAAACATATCAACCAGGGTTTGCTGGTACGCGGGTATCGTCAAGGTCTCTGTTCTGCCTAGCTAATTTACAATTCTCTAGGGATACCTTGTGGGACCTGATGTTCCAAAGCTCAATGAACAGTCGTTGAAGAACTTGGTGGACGATGTGGCTTTCATCGAAAAGGAGGTCAAGCGACTGGAGAAGCCCGGCCTGGAAAACGTATTTGACGAGATCAAATCGGTAAGCACAAGCGCGTTGCAGGTTTCCGACAATGCTTATGCTCTGCTTGCACAGATGATCAACCTTATCCTCTCGGAAGCCGTACAGGCATATATGGAGCCCTCCATCCGTCAAGGGTCCTACGCCAGCGTCAAGCCGAAGAATCTCAAAATCGTATTGGAGAAATTAGGACGTTATGTCCCCGATCCGAGAAATATCACGGGAGACGATGCAGTCAGGATGAATAGGCGGAGGAGGGAGGCTGAGATGGTGGCAAAGCTGGTGCCGCCAAGTCGGTAGTCCAAGGAAGGGCATGTTGCTTGTATTTTCGTCGAGCAGAGTCATATACACAACGTATCCCGGGAGTGTGTTAATCCATATGTTGAAGATGCCTGATCGACGCCGAGACGATGTTGCATCGTCGTCTGCGATGCAGAGCAGAACCTCCGCCGTTTCAACGTGAGACAAGGCGGGTCCGAACGAAATTGAAAACGGAGAAATTGCACCGGAGCCGGGGCTGCCGGAGATGGCCGTGATGGAACAATGCACATGATAGACGAGCTGGAACCCCAACAGACAAAAGACGATCAAGGGGTCCATAAGCGAGTTAATCCCACAACAATGACCGAACGTTGTTCCCGAGTGACCGTCCCTGCATCGGCAACAACACCCAGCGACATGGCCACTTGGGACGATCTCGTCTCAAGGCAAGCAACGACTGCTACTGCAGACGCCCAAAGCCGGGATCATCTGCTGCCGATCTGGCGTTTCATCTTTTATTCCCGCGTCTCCTGAACCCACCGTATTGTTCATCCAGGAGGAACAATGCATCACAGCGACCTTTGTGCACGCAAGGCCGACCAGGAGAGGGGAAGTTGTTGAAGCTGCTGGACGGCTGATGGAAATAGCAGACGGGAGAGGGTATATAGGGGCGATCAAAGTGAGCTTTGGATAGTGCATCAAGTGATGGTCTTTTGCATCACAGCTCATCAAACCTCCTTTCCAATCTTACAATCCCGCCTTTGCGGCTTGCGATACCTTACCCCCACGGTCCTTACAGAGACGACGCTTTACTCACTCCACACCTACATCCGGCCCCTAGTACCAGCCTATACCCAGCAGGATTTCCTTGTTTCAGCTGGTAAGTGCCAAAGTGCCTCATACCGCTGCACTGTTACCTGCCTTTATGTTGTGATGGCGTGGAAGGGCTTCCGAAGGCGTCAAATGGCCAATCAAACGCCAATCTGCAAACCTCCTTTCCCCATTTCTTGGTTCCCGCCCGCTTGTATTTTTCGAGGCCTGTTTGCTGATGCTGTTTCCATCTTGTCTCCCTTAGCTCCCTCAACCCTCACTTGGCCACTCGTCATTTCATTCATTGTTCCCCTGATTGGCTGTGCCACGCATACTCCAGGCAAGTCGTACATGCTATCAACAATCCTGCTGATTTTTCCACTGTGGGCTAATGCGTCGCCCGGATTCACAACAATAGATAAATCGTCGAGAAACCTCCTATTCGCCCACACCACCCATCTTTGATCGTTTCATCCCTCGCCATGATGGATGTTGTTGAAAGAAGCCGTAGTCAGTCCACGACGTCGACGCTTTCCTCTTTGGTCAACAATACGCAGACGCCCGTCGAAACAGAGAGTGAACAGTTTGAACCTGCCATCGACCCCGCGTTGAGTCCTTCCCGGCAACCCTTACAACAAAAACCGAGAGCCCCTTCGCCTCAGGATTTCCTGCATCCTGCGTACCCTTCGTCGGGTTTCAGCAACGCGTCTCATCAACAGACCGTGGATCAGCATCAACAATCGCCTTTGCAGACGGATCAACAGTCCTTCTCCTATCCCGCCGATTCGAGTCTCACCTACAACATCCACTTTAACAACCCTTCGCCGTTGTTCTCCGTCAGTAGCTCGATTCAGTACGCTGCACCGCCGATGACAGCCCAGCCCCTCTCGCCATTCCCCTCAGGAGCAGGTCACCCCGGTCTTGCTACGCTTTCGCCGTCGTCTCAGCATACACGAACCGCTGCGACGCCTTCGGAATCTGCCCACATCGACGCGCGACGCGGTCCTCCGACTCCTCTTCCTTTTACTCATCCCTACTCTGCGGGATACTACATCTCGACCGGTCTCACCCCAATCTACACCACCACCCAGTTCCGTGCGATTCAGGGTGATCCGTTCTTTGGTGCAGTATCCCATCTCCCTCCGACGCCAAACAACTGCTCCACATTTGACGGTGTTCATCAAGAATTCGGTGGGTCTTTTGCCAACATGCATCGACCTCTGCCTCAGCGTCTCAACGAACCCGCCGCCGTAGATGGCACGAGACAGCAAGCTCAGCCATCGGCCGAGAGTTCCGTCAAGAGTGAAATCGACGGCATGGCGACCAAGGATTTGCCCACGTCGCGAGACTACAAGGACAGTTCCGAAGCGTCTTTGCCCTCGGACGTTCAGCGAAATGCAAACGCTTTCATGGGCGACATGTCCTCGCAAGAGCAACAGCAATCCGCTCCTTTCCAGCAAAGGCAGTCGCCAGGCGGGAAACCGTCTCGATCTATCCCTGCAGCGTCTAACGGTCAGCGAACCGACCCTGCGGGACAAGCTGCACACTCAGCCAATCAAGGGCCGGTGCCATTCGACTATGCCCCTCAGGCGTTCCCTAATCATAGTAAGTCGAGTCGAGTCTTTGGATTAGACCGTATCTGACATGCCTTGGCAGTGACAGCGGTGATGCATGGACACCACAATCGACTGCCATCGCTCCAACTCCCCATGCCGGGACCCGTCTACAATCCTGCGAACCCGACCTACTCGGTCTTCTTTGGTCCCGACGGTCAACCTCACTACATCGCCAACCCTATGCCTCAAGCCATTGCCGATATCAACGGCAATCTCACCTATGCATACCCTCCTCATGCATTTCAGCCTGCTCAGGTCATGTCCCACCACGCCTGGGCACGTCAACAGAATGCGTTTGCTTATCATTACGGAGACGATATGGAGATGGATGCGCCGACGCCCGAGCATCGACGAGGCGATTCAGTTGCCTCTCCGTACGGGCATTTGAGTCGCAGCCCAGCCGGACAACACTCTTCCCGAATGGAAGAGGCAGACGAGGAAGAGGACGAGTATGATATGCCTGTCCCGCCCGTGTCGATGAAACGATCCCGATCTCACTCTTCCACCTCGGACACGGACGCGAGCGCGATCAGTGATGTCGAGTGGAAGCCTGTCAAGAACGCCAAAGAGTTGTTGACCGGGTCGCGAAAGACGGTCGATAGTAAGCGCTCGGACGGGCGAAAGGCTTTGGAGGAGATGGAGGATGAGCAGGCGAATGACGGTAGGGTACGATACACCTCCAATGCCGAAGCCAAGCAGACAGACAGGGTAAGCCGTTTACTTTATGAGTAGTTTATACGACGCTCATTCCTCGTCGCTTCCAATGTCTAGCTCAAGCGAGAATGCTACACCTGTGGATCGCGAGACCCTCCAAGTTGGCGACGAAGCTGTCTCAACCATGTCAACATTGTAGGTCGCTAGCGTGTCCCAGTGACACCGTGCTGATCCTTCCTCTCAGCTCTGCAACCGATGTGGCATTTACGAAAAGACCCACGGGGTTGCTCGACCGTTCCCTCTCGACGAGGATCCTAACCCTCCTGCTCGTCTGGCCAAGAGCAGCAAGAAGCGAAAGAAGTCGGGCAAGGAGCTGGGCCTCAAGGCCTTGCATATCTACAACAGTGCCCCTCGGGCGACCGCCGTCAGCGTTGGTGTCGCTCGAGATGATGCGGAGAACGTTCACCACGCTTCAGGCCGTGAAACCGACGATGATTCTGGCGAGGAAAGTGAGGAGAATCGACGGGTTAGCTTGAACTCTAACAGTAAGCGGGTTGCCACTGCTCTTCATACTGGTCCTGACAACATCCTCGATAGAATCCGGCCGCTCCGCTGGCGTCGCTTCCAGCGCCAGTGAGCTCACCGCCTCGACATTCGGTCCACAGACTCCTTTGTCCGTCGACGACATGTCTCCTCACCATGCCGGTCCACGAGCCAAAGCCTCTGCCATCTATGCCCAACCCGGAAGACCCGAAGATGCGGTTTACCGAACCTCTACCCGTCCTCAGATAGTGCCTGGGAGGAAAAGCTTCAGACAGCCTTGTGTGGGCGGAAAGATTGCCTCCTCTCAGAGCAAAGCTTCAAAGACCAAGAAGGCGAACCGATCCAGTCTTCACAGACAATCCGCCAGAGACGAAAGCGACGATGAGTAGCAGGGTTAGTAGTACATGGTCAGAGAAAGTCGGAAGTTGACCAGAGGAAGTCGGGTGTTGACCAGAGCTATGAGGGATGTCGAGGCGTAAACATTAGGCATAGATAAGATGCTTTGTACTAATGCTGCTCATGTTGTACCACTAGACGTGACTATACTGAGCTGTGGATTCCATACATCTACTTGCTAGGAGTTTGATTGTCGTCGGTACCGTTATCGCTTGGGCCCATATTAGGGTTTTCACAAACGACAGATCGCATTACAGACATGGCCTTCCCTGTGCTATTCACCATGGACACATACCTCCGACGCTGGCTCTTGTTGTTCACGGTCATGGCATTATTTGTGCTCCCCGCGGACTTTGTTTCTTGAT
Organism: Naganishia vishniacii ANT03-052; assembly: GCA_015708705.1. Lineage (NCBI taxonomy): Eukaryota > Fungi > Basidiomycota > Tremellomycetes > Filobasidiales > Filobasidiaceae > Naganishia > Naganishia vishniacii. The sequence continues at coordinate 321,343 of MU158407.1, forward strand.
TCCCTGGTCGCTCTCCCTCCTCGTTGGCGCATACAGTCCAGGGATGGACCGGTGCCGCTCACCTACTCGGCTCGGCGGAAGTGTTCCCGCTTGCTCAGCGGGAAGTTGGTATGTACTTTGTGATTGCAGTCTGTCTTGGATTCAGCGCTATCGTGTCCATCCCCTCCTTCCCATGTTGGTCGTACTATGCCACCCGAAGTAGGAAACACCAGATCCGACTTTAATCGTGAAGCAAACGCGGACCAATTAGCCGTTCCAGCATTCAACATGCCCGCATGGACAATCCTCAAGCGAAGTCGCTGGTGTCGACGATAAAGCGTTTGCCGTTCTCAAGCCCAATTCTCAATGCCCGTGCGGACCCGATCTCGGATCTGAATCATCTATCCTCGCGCAAAAGGGATTGGCGATACACTCAATGCGGACGCGCAGTATTATACTTTCAAGACATCATACACCTCCTGCTAACCGCCTCCCGTTGTTCTCTCCCTCCTCTGTATGGACGTCCACACTCTCTTCCTCCAGCCTTTGCCGTTCAGCATCCTCCTTCAGCCGCCCAATCTTCTCCTGGGCAATCCTTAGGCACCCTTCCAGAGCTCCAAACGTTGTGCCGAGAATCACGGTTCGCGCGAACAGTGGAGCTGGGAAACGGTCTGCGGGAAGAGGGCGAGTCGTCAGGTGACAGAAGAGCTGAAAAGAACCACAGAAGGAAGATCGGGGATGACTAGCGGAAGATACGTACTGAAGACGGATATCACGCCACCGAGTAGGGAACCCGCGATACCCCCATCCAGCCATTCGAATCCCAGTCCAGCGTCCGGTATCGATGTGTTGTCTGTTCCCGTCCGCGTATCCCGTCCTCCTTGCGCAGCTACATCTTCGATTCTCCGTCCGATTCCTAGCCGATTCCGCACCGCCCGTACACCTTCTTCGGACAAGACATAGAGCGTGGTTGCTGCACTTAGAGTGACACCGGTCTTGGCACCATCTCGTAACGACCCGAACAGTATTCTGTAGTTTCTGGTTTTGGTGTAAAAGTACTATGAATCGGCGCTATTAGTGTACATAGAGAAGCTATCCACTAACCACTTACCCATCCTTGTATCGTCGTCGGTTGACGATGAGCATTCTCCGCCAAGAACCGTAGCCTCGCTCTCGATCCTCCCCGAGACATTCCAATGAATGTGCCGAGGAGGAACGCTGTTGGCGGAAGTATCAAGAGCCAACGAGGCAAGTGAACAGACCATCTCTCGGTCAGAGACTGCGAGTCGGCTGGGATGTCGGGCGTTGCTGTCGTCGCTGATGGCGGAGGAAAGTCAACTCTTGGTGGAGATGACATTGGATTGCTTGTAGCGGGGACGAGTATCCCTTCGGGGTAGGCAGCTGAGGTGGGTTACAGATACTGGTCGCTACCGTGAATGGCGAGACCTGCGTCGGGGCAAGGGAATTCGTTTTAGAGGAAAGATCAGGAAGACTATGAAACAGGCAATCATGAACTTTGCTTCCGCAATTCTTATATCAGCGCACAAAGTAAACACTTCGTTACCACTGCCTCTTTCGCCACGACTTACCTTCCTACCAGAACGCCTCGTGTAGTCCCGCACCGCAGGGTGATCTTCTCTCATGGGACTGAGTGGATGTCTTTGGCATGTCGAGTTGCCGAGCTCTGGTCGCTGAACCTGCGACCTCCCAGGACTTGATGCTACTGTAGTCCGTAGACGCACGTAACAAGCTACATATTTAATTCTCATGGACATATCACAGTAATACAGGAAGGTGCATGGCTGCTGCATGCACCCGTTCACTTCTCCTAGCTGTCCCTCTTCGTAGATCACAACATCTGCGTTCACGGCGCGTCGGACATGGCATCCCTTTTCCTTCTAGCTGTGTGACAGTCGGTTTAAGGCTAGCAATGGCCTGATTTCTTGTAACCATCTCAAGCTTAGTGAGGGTATAACACTGCAATCGAAAAGGTGATAACCGATTCCCCCGATAGCTCAGTTGGAAGAGCGTGGCATTGTAATCCTCCAAGGCCGGATCAAACCGCCTTTAAATGTCCTGCCAATGTCGCCCGTTCGATCCGGGCTCGGGGGATATCTTTTTGCTGTCTCCCGACCCTTTGTTAAACTCCTAGACGTCTTCCTCATTCTCCCTCAACGTCTGGTGGCGATCAGGAGCGATTTGAACGAAATATCGCGCGAAAGTCGCGTTTGGCCTGTTTCGTCCGTTGTAGCGACCGGAAGGTGTGCCTCGAACTGCATCTTCCGCCCGCAGTAATCTAGACACCTGTATACTTGCCCCGGAGTCGCTCCGGTAGGAGTCTGCAAAGTCCAAGTAGGCTTTTGCCATTCCATATGCTGGAATCGCGTCCGATCGCCCACTTGTCCTAAGCAGCGCCTACACACTGCGACATGAGCCCCATACTGGTCCTGAATGATCCGTACTCTGATCCCGTGCTCTCTTGCGATTACCACACCCTCGGAGTAGCCTGAAATGAGTCGACAGCGGCTCTTTCGACTGATTCAGCAAGTCACGAAAGTCGCACAGGTGTCTCCGCGACATGGACCATCTCGTGTCTCAGCCTGAAACGCGAGTTCAAAACGTTCCGAAAATGATCGGAGACCATGAATTGCATCATATATGTTGATGTTAGTCGCTGAACAGCCCGACAAAGACTCATACTTCTCCTTCGCACAGCGCCGAGTTCGTTGCTGCCTTCTAGACCCAAGTCCATGTCGAGCGGAGACATCAGCAGCCTTCGCAAGCTATATACGGGCTGGAAATCCTCCTTCGGTATCCGGAACAGGTCCGCTCGGGGCATCAAGGGAACTCACGGGGCCCGCAGGCTATACATGCAGATCACCTGTATATCGGATAGGCATCATGCATGGAATATTTTGTGAGAACACCCTAGCCTGCTCTGCGGATTCGTCGTCGAGCGCGACGTGATCATACAATCATATCTACGTCCACTTGACATAGCGTAATATCGTACAACATGATAGCACTGTACTTCAAGACACATATTGTACCCTATCATTCGTGCATTGACAGATTATTTCCTCTTATCCATGTCATTCAGTCCTCCCCCCAGCTGCGTAGGCGTATCATCCTGGTTCTATCCCACGCTCTCTTGCTTCTCTTATCGGCCATACCGTCGCCCGCCAAGTACCCCTCGAGCGTTTCCCATCTCGTCTGTGCGCCTTTTTGGCTGGTCTGTCCATCTACAGATGACTCGAAGAGAGACTGCGAAATCTTGCGAATCGAGGATGCCAGAGTGCGCCATCGAGCAGAGTATGCTGGGCGAATATGACAGGAGCTGTTCCCCCCCTCTTGCAAATCTTGGTGAGCCTCTTTTTCAAGCAGGCTCAGAAACTTAGTGTGCTCATCTATCATGACGTAGACCTTGGCCCCATTCTTGTCTACGTGAAGAAGCACTGTGCCCTCGAAGGCAGGACCGTCAGCTGTACTGTCGACCTCGCGCTCCTGTGCTTATCTCAAGTTGTTCTCCATGGCCGGGACGCTCGAGCGAAGGTTCTTGACAGTCTTCGTCATGGCGGCGTTCGCCAAACGCATGCGAAGGGTTTGGGCTCCCAAAGATCCGCTGTCGAAAGATCGTCCGCCAGTAATGCTCTCGGCGTCAGGGAGACTCGTGACATCTTGGCTGCTGACGCGAAAAGTACTTGGCGGATCTTCTTTTTCCGCGATGGTGGTGGTGGTCGGGACAAGGTCAGGCCCAAACTGCACGTACCAGACAGGACGGGGGAGATACACAAGCCGGATCCCACTGGGCAGGGGGCCTATCCCAGCGCGTATACTGGAGCGAGCCTTGGGGAGTGATTGGATAAAGTCTTTGAGAAGCTCGCCAATATCGCGGACTTTGTCCGAAGCGCTGCCTTGCAGCTCTGTGTAAGGGCCTTCCGAGGCGAGCTCCGCAACCCGGATGAGTGCTATGTGCAGGCACTTCGAAGTTTCGCCAGTTAGTGATCCGAGATCCAAGGCCAATTCAAAATCAAGATCGTTGAGCTTCTCTGTCACATCATAGTGTATCCACCCATCAGTTTCCGTGGACAGGAGTCGAGCAACCTCTCCAGGGTCCCTCGGACAGTTTGCATTTGCTTCTTAAGACCGATGATACCGAGGACACGTCCCAGAAGAGGATCACTTGGTGTGTCGGTGTCGGCTTGTAGTGAGCTCATTGCTATGGTCGAGGCTGGTGTCGAAGGCGTTATTCATGTCTTTGTTGTCAAAGATTGAAAGTGAAACCGGTAAAACATGAACTAGCCTTTCATTTGGCGGGTCCCTCAACCAGATGAGGGGCTTATATGCTGGACCAGGCCCTCACAAGCCACGCAGGTCCCTTTGCTCTCCATTGGAGGCCTCCTGATCGATGGCGTCATTGCGTTGCAACTAGTAGTTTTTACTAGACGCAGAGACAGGCGCGAGGTGAAATCGGAAAGGCATGACTTGTCGCTGTTCTTTGAAGCAGCCCTGGAACAGACGAGTGGGTACAGTCCTTTGTCCACGAGTGTCTTGCTTTGACGGTACCAGATTGGCTGCATTCGCAGTATCTGACGCTTTGATGGATGTTCCAGAGCGCAATAGATTAGCGGCCGGGAGATGTCGAGTGATCCGCTACTGCAGACTCCAGTATAGCGGTGGTGCGGCAGCTAAGTAGTGCGACTCGAGCTGAACTTGCCCAATAGAGGGATATCGATGTTATCATATTTCATATCTTATTACGTACATCTCTTTCATTCTACTTTACTCTTGTTCTTTTCGTCTTTATCCTTGCAATTCAACGTAGTTGGCTATACCGAAGTCAAATCAGCACACCAGACAGGAGCACCACAAACGTTCGCACGTACATGGGAAGAGCCCTCGCTGACCATTCGCTGTCGTTCCGGTCCACCAAGCTTCATCTGTCTCCTCGATATCAATCACTTCTTCCCCTTCCCGCATGGAAATCTCATTATCCTCAGCGGCATCGTAGCTTTACCACAAGTCAGCATGTCTATGCAACAAAAGGGCAAGAGGCGAACTCACTCGTACTGCGCGATCGCCCATTTACCCTTTGACGGAGCAGGAGCGGGCTCGTCCCTGGGTGGCATAGGGGGTGGAGCGGGCGCGGGGGGAGGCGCGGTTTCTTCTTCCTCTTCCGCTGCACCGCCTTCCAGCAAGGTGACGTAATTGGAAGGGAACAGTCCCCGTTGCCCCTGCGGGTTCGTGCCGGTCCACCAGTCTACAGGGCGAGGATTAGTGTATGGAAAGAAGGAAGCCCGAAGTGTGCTTACCGGCGTCAGTCTGCTCAATCAGAATGAGGACATCGTTCTCATGGAAGGAGACCTCGTTCTGCGCGGCCCAAAAGGTCAGCAACAAATTCATCGCTTTGGGACATTACGACTCACATCCTCGGCAGCCTACACGATTCAACGCGAACCGGTGGTCAGCATCACCTCATATACCCATCATAACGCCTACGCACCTCATAATCATACTCCGCCTTGGCCCTCACACCCGCATCCTCCTTCTTCACCTGCATAGCAGGCCTCGTTCCCGTGGGCACGGGCGGCGCAGCAGGTGACGCCGGCACTCCGGACTCGTTGAGGCGGAGGTTGGCTTGCATCTTGTGGAGTTGGGCGATGGCGGGCTATAGCAGGCCGTGTCAGCGAGGTAAGACCGTGGGGAAGGAGGCGGTACTTGCGTCTTCTTGTTCTGCCATGGGAGGAGGAGGAGGAGGGGGCGGAGGCGGGGGAGGAGGAGCATCCTACACGAAGAGGGAAGTATCAGCCTTGTTCTCGCGCGACTTGAAAGATTGAAAAGCTCGCCTCTTCCTCTTCCTCTTGCGGCGCCGGAGCTGCGGGAGGTCTAAACGGCGCAGGAGGAGGCGGAGCCGGATCCGCCTAGACACACAACACCACATCAGCTTGGCCATCCCCAAGAGTCCCGGAAAATCCTAAACCACTCACATCATCCCAATCATCCTCATTCTCCCCCTTCTCCCCCTCCTCATCCTCATCATGCACCGCCGGCACACGAGGCGGCAGCGGTGCAGCAGGAGGCGCAGGAGGTGCCGCTGCGACTGCTTCGTCTTCCTGTTCATCTACTTGTTGAGGTGCCGCTTCTGATTGAATCGCCCCGGACGGTGTTCCGCCGTAGGCACGTGCTGGGGCTGAGGACGCTGCACGGGTCATGGCTGATGTGGAAGGAGCAACGTGTCGTCAGATGAAGGCGATGGCGGAAGAGAAAGACCAGGAGGGAAAGGGGACAACGTACCTTCCTGCGCAGCACGTTCTTCCTCCTCCCTCTCACGTTTCGCCTCAGCCTGCCTTTCACTCCACGTCAATTTCTTCCCCCCACCACTTGCCACACCACCAGCAGCAGCAGCACCAAAAGACTGTCCAGGCGCCCCACCTCCGCCGCCGCCGAACGCATTCCTCGCACTCGCAAACACGCTAGGCTTGACCCCACCACTTGCCGAATTCTTCGTCTCATCATCATCGCTCTCCCCGCCGCCGCCAGAAGGTACAGCCCCGGGACCCCATCGGTTTCCGAGTTTCTTGGGTTTGGGAAGAGAGACGGGGGTGTATGCCGTTCCGACGGGTGCGATGCGGTCTTTGGCTGCTGCTGCTGCTGGAGTTGCAGCTGCCGAAGGGGGAGGTTGTGCAGGGGTGTGTGCCGAAGTAGGCGCCTGGACGGGAGCCGCAGGTTTTTCTTGAACCGGAGGAGGGTGAGACGCGACGGGAGGGGGTTGAGATGCGGCGGGCGTAGGTCGTTGGAATGACGGTGCCGACGACCTCACAAACGAACTACTCGGCGCGGAATACGGCTTCGGAGTCGGTTTTTGGGCAGGCGGAGGAGCCGAGCTTCCTGAAGAACCAGGGGTATACTTGCTCCCGCTGGATTCGGCGAGACGTTTGTGGATGTGCGCTGGGGTGATGTCTTGTTCGTTTCGGGCTTGGATGGTGATGTGTGAGTTTTTGAGGAATGCGGAGATTTGGGAGGCGTAGGTGTCTGCGTGAGTCGGGAGCGAGGGAAAAGGAGAGGGAAAAGAAGAGGGAGGAAGAGAAAGAGAGAAGGAGAAGAAGAAGGGTTCGTGACATGTTCCGAAAACGACAGGTGAGACGCGGGACGTACTGAAATGCCCCTTCTGACGTTCCGGAACACCTTCCCCACACCAATTGATCTGCACGAACTTTTCCAAACTCGACTATCCACGCCCGACGAGATCAGTCTCCCGCGTCTTCGGTTGAAGAAGGGGAAAACCAAAACCTACATTCGGATCCTCCACTCTCGCAAACGCATACTGAATCCGTCCATCCATAAACTCTTCCTCCAGATCATCCAAGCCACTACCCGTACCCTGCAGCTTCAACTCGTTCCCGGCCGAGGCGAGAGAACTGCCACGCAGTTGGGGTCAGCTGAGAACGAGGAGGAAGGAGATTGCGAGGGAACGCACAAGATTGCCCATTCTACCTTGGGGTCGCCTTTAAGGACTGTGTTGTATGCGAGCTGTGCCTCGCTGGGAATGGAAAGGGACATTGCTGGGAGGTGTTTCTTGAGGATTGCACGGAGAAGGAAAGAGAAATGAGATATGATAGCTTACTGTGTGGCATTCCTCACTTCTAACAAGCTGGGCACGTCATCGGGTCGTCGGAGGGGGCGGCGGATGCAATTCCTTCGGCCGCCGTTCAATTCGAGCTTAGCGCGCGCGCATCTTCTCGTTTCAGGTTTGAAACGCATGAGCCGGAAGCGATTCAAGCCGACGACGACCGATTCATCAGTGTTCAAGCCCAGTACCGCTGACCTTGAGGGAGACCTGCATCCCTGGACTTTGGAGAGAAAACCCCATCTGACACGTTTTGGTTGGCTGCTACAATTCGATCCACTTTGAGGCAGCAGCAGAGGACGCAAACTCAGAGCACGGGACGCATCGGACAGTGGACGAAGAAATCCTGGCTTTGTAATTCCAAGTCACACGTCTCTCGTTACAATGCGACACTGAGATTCCCTCTGATCCAAACGGCAATCTGTAGTCTGAGATGGAACGTTTCTCGGCTAAATGCAAGTGCCTTTCATGTTGTACTGACTCATCACTATAATCAGTGAAACCCTCTTTCACGTCCGGGTCTCATGTTCCTTCGGATCAGAAAATGAGTAGGAAGCTCATCACTCTTTCCCGTAGCCCTTTCCCGAAGTTTTCGCGGATGGAGAGACATGTCATGAAAAGGTAGCGACGTATCCTCGAGAACTCGACATCGCGAGGGATAGCGAAAGGCCGGTAGACAGAGGCGAGTCAAGCGACAGCAGCGTAAGTCCCACGCAATTGACGACCTCTACGACAGTCTGATTTCCTAATTCCAAAGGTGGAACCCTAAGATCAAGCAAAGGACACGGTCTTTCACGCCCATTCGATCTCAGATCACCAGGCGGTACTCGATTACCAGTGAATCGAGACCAACACGAGCTGAAAGGGGATTCGAGTTCACAACTCTCTCTTCACCGACTACCGGTACCCGGCGAAGCAAGGGCCCTGAGGAGGGTAGCGGCGTATCGATATCAAAGACGCGGAGTTTCTTACGTCGTGAGTTGAAGACTGGCGCGGTGAGCAGACCTCTCGTCTCGATTAAGAGAGGTTGGGCCCGGTGACCCACGTCCCCGGCAGCAGATCACGCACACGGTAAATGGTTCTAGTTCCCTGAACCAGATATCCTCTAAGAAATGAAGGGGCAGGGCAAGATGGCGTCTATGGTATACGCTAAAACTGACTCCCTCGATCTTGGCGGCGAAACGGAAATGTGGCGGTGGGGTGAATTACTATTCGGGCCTACTGGGTTGTCTCGGGAACAGCGAACGGACGTCGGTGGGGTTGCGACTCGAGGACACGGTAAGAATATTAGACACAGTTCCTTGCTGTTGTGGTCGTTCTGCGTTGTGGACTGTGCATATACGACCAATGGATGGATGTGACCGAGTGCCTGTTGGGGCCGGGAAGAATTGAATGAGCTTTCTGTTCTGGCGAGCGTTTCGTTCAGTCTTCGCGGTTCCCGCCAGAAACAAAAAGAACCGCGAGTGGCGGTTTCTTTATCGCTTGGGAGGCGCTCAGTCTTATCCTTGGTAACCCGAGTAGAGCAGACCGGATTATCTTTGATATATAGCTTTGGAATCTCCCCGATGACGGTCCACCAGCGGATCGACTACGCGCAGTAGTCCTGCAGAGTCAAAGTGATCATCTCGAAAAGCGACAACGTCGTGACGACTGTCGAACGTTAGATGGTGGTGGCAATTCACCTTCAACGTCCCTTATTATCCCATACGATCACCTCCCGCTGATTCCCTTCTCAGTACTCCTCATACGGCCGCAAATTGACGATAAACGTCTGCTTTCGGGCGGCCGGCCCGTGGATATATCGCACAGGCGCCGAGTGTCCTCCTTTTGGAAAGTTCAAGTGAATTAACGACGACTGAAATCATAACATCTCAACAAGCGCAAGAGCTGACAGACTGCTAGACCGCTGACGGGCCCATGAAAGGGTATGCAACCAATGACATCCGTTGCTGGAACCCGTACTGCAGATAGCTCGGTGACCGGTACTTCGCCAGAGGCTGAAAATAGCTACTCCCGAATTTGCGCCCTCGCGGAGTGGCGTTGCCCAGAGTCGGACGTGGACCGGGGGATCACAGAGTGAAGGGGGACGGTGGGGTGGCTGTTGATATCGGGGGTAGAGGTTTACAGTACCGATAGGGTTGCACAAGGAGAGAGGTGTATCATATCGTCCACACATTATCAGGGGACGTCGTGTCTGTGTGCTCTTCTTATTCGGGGTGACGCGGGCCGTGAGTTGATACGAGCGACAAAGGTGGATTCGAGGCTGATTCTGCCGGGGGATCTCTTTCTATCGGACAGACACCACCAGTATACCTATCCACTTTGAGCAGACTCGAACGGATCCTCTCGGCAAGCTGGCAACAATCCCGACGACACGAATCCCGGTGGAAAGTTTACCTCGCCAACACGGAATCTATCCCTTCAATCCATATCAGGAAGAATGCAGTTCAATGCTCGGGAATAGCACGAGGAAGATACTGCCCGTCATGGACGAGTGTGGGCATTTGGTAGGGGAGGCGCGATTCAGCTACGGAACGGAAGAGGATAATGTAGAAATGAGCGAGGATGATGACGGACGGTCATCCCGAATGGCATCGGATCAGGACAGCCAATCGTCTGGGACTCTCATCAACCGCCACCAACGTTTCATCCCTCGCTCAACACTCTTTTCCACCATGCTCCTCTCGCTCCTTCCTTTACCTGCAGCAGCGTACCCCCGATCGAGACCCAACACCGCGAAGCGAAGGGATAGAAGGAGATCCGGAAGTGTGGTTGTAGAGGGAGAGAAACGAGAAAGGGCAGCCGAGGAGAGGAATCGTGGGGTTCAAGAACCGCGGTGGATGGACTTGATGGATCAAGGGGATGGGAGATGGCGCGTGGAGTCGCCGATACGCGATGCGCAGAATTCAGAGGTAAGCTTCGATTGAGCATCTCTCCGACTGTCGTGGCTGAGCATACCTCGATCTAAAGCATTCTATCAAGCCGACGCCTACGACTATCTTCAGAAGAGCGGACACAACTGCCACGTCGGCCATACCAAAGACGTTGTTCCCCGTTGAAGTCTCTGTGACGGCGTTGCCGTACAAGCTGACGCGAAGTGACGATGAGCGATGGTCGACTGTTGATGGGGGATGGACATTGTATGGAAGGACGAGCGTAGAGGTGAGTCGTATGATGGCTATGCATCTAACACATCATTGACGGTATCCGTGTTGCTAGCCGGCACATTATGCACTCGCCGACACGGATAACAGCACATCCTCAAACACCACGTCCTCATTCAATATCACCGCCGCCTTGCCCGCCGGATGGGGTGAAGACTCTATGCGCGGCGATCTATACGCCGTACCACTCATCGTCGTCGCCTCGGTCTGCCTCGCCTTGCTCTTCATGGCATTCATCGTCATTGTCGTCGTCAGTCGGGTAAACGCTAAACGCAAGGCGGAACGGAAGAAACGGAGACGCGAGATCAGGGAGAAGAAGGAACGGCGGGAGAGGAGGCTTCGAGCGGTGCCGGTTGCTTCGGAGATCGGGGCGACGAGGACATTGTCTCGTGATCCTACCGAGGGAGACAGTCGCCGTGGGAGTCTTGCCACCCGGTCATCCAGCATGCGAAGTCATGTCGTCTCGCGGCGAAATCAATTCGATTCAACGTCTTCGCTGTCGGATTCAGAGGATCATCAAGAAGGGGATGAAGAGGATGGGGATTCTTCGAGACGACCGAGTGGAAGCGGGACGACGACGACGACGACGGCTCGGCGAGCCAAGCAGCGTGCTGCAATGGCCGTTGCGACGGCGGTCGAGGGTGCGCCTTCGTCGAGGGCCGGACGGGCAAAGAAGAGATTCGGATGGACGAGTGCGATTACTATGGGTGCCGCGAATACCGCTGCCTCTGCCGGTCCCGGTAGCGGAGTCAGCAGTGCGCGATTGGGCGATCCGAGGAGGGTCTGGGGATGGAAAAGGGGGTCGAGGAGGCGTCGTGGACAGGAGGGTCATGCGGATTCTGAGCCGGCAGGAGGGGAAAGGGGACAGGATGCGCGGGGCATGGAGCAAGGTGACGAGTTGCTCCGGAGAGATTCAACTGGCTCAGGTGGAGCGGTCGGATCGCCTGTCGACAGGCCATCCGCACTGCCGCCCTTGCCCTCGATTGGCGGAACCAGCGAAGAAACGGGAGGGACTCGACCTGTCGTTGCACCAGACATATCTGCTTCTTCGGCTTTGGCAGGAACCTCTTCCGTGAATGAAAGCACGCCCCTCGCGCCCGCGTCCGCTTTCCCACCCGCCTACTATCGATCACCCACGGGTACCGCTCCTCCCGCCGCCGATGAGCCTGCCGATCCGACAGATGACACGTCGACAGCTCATGAAGTAGGACGCGTCACAAACGCTGAGCCTTCCGCGCGGGCGATGGAGAAACGACCGGTGCCCGGCGTGGGGTACGACGATTACTTTCCGGCGCCTACGACCGCGGAACAGGAAGAAGCCGTCAACATTGCGTACAGCCGGAACGTTGCACCGGCGGGGGATTCGTCCAGTGGCGCGAGGGTTGCCTCGACTGGTGGTGGTGAGGGATCAAGCGCGCTTCCAGCAGGAGCAGGCGGGCACGTCGCGACGGATGATAAGCAGGTTCTCGAGAGGCTTCGGCTCGCTGGATCGGCACCATTGGCAGACGGCGATGTCGCTCGTCGTGTCATTTCTCGGGATCCCTCGGTTATTCGAGGACGGCCCTTGATCGCAACGGCTTCAGTGGAAGATGATGATGCCGAGCAACCGCCTCTTGCGGTTCTGCGAGCATCTGCGCCGGAATTACCCATCGACGAGGATGGGTTCGAGCGAATGGACGATATCCTTCCGCCGCACGAGCCCGAGGACTCGGTTGCCACGTTATCGGGGATTCATCCCGGTATCATCTCGTCGTCGAGCGTGTTACCGCTTCCTCCTGCGCCAGTCGCTCAGCGCTCGCTTGCGTATGCTCAGTCATCCGCCCCGCCGTCTGTGGCACCTGGTATTGGGGGTACACCTTCTGCGCCGTACGATGATGTAATTGTGCAGGGACATCAGCATGGTGGATCCGTGCCTTCCGCGCCGCCCTTGGAGGGTGACGTATCGGAGCAAGAAGAGCAAATAGTGGATACGCAGCAACCATTGACGGAACCCCGTGCACCTGACGCCGACACGCCTCACGTACAAGCCGTTCCGAGACCTACGGACGAAGAAGGAGCGCCATCAAGCTCCCTCTCCCACCGTCGAACGATCCCCCATCGAACATTAGGCATCGACCTTCCCTCTGATCTCTCCGGTGCGCCTTTGCTACCGGCTTTCCCTCACGAAGCGGAAGAGGATCCGGGGTCTGCATCCACACGGCATCATGACGGCGCGGGTCATGTGACAACGAGCAGTTCGAGTGTGGGACATGCGAGGTATCTGCCGAGGTATGAGCCGTGATAGGGTTGACGGTGTGTTAGTTGTATTTATGCGTAGACATGGTCGGTTGTAATTCAAATATCAGTCGCATCGGCCGGAGATTCGTTGCCAAGCTAGATCGGCCGTTCACGCGGATTCGTCACTTCACAGCCAATGTCGACTTTATATACCTTGAACCTATCAACTTTATTCCCCGTTCATTCATTCCTTCTTGACATCCATCAACCATGGCACACCGCCTCCAAGACCCCCTTAACCCGCAACGCCTCGTCACCATCCTCTCCCACCTCCTTCCCCCAGCCTACCCCCTCGCACCGGACCTCTTATCCTCGGCCCTGAAAACACGACAGCTCTACCTCCCGCCTAACCCTTCGAATCCCTTGGACGATCGGTTCATAGCGCTTCGTCCCTCCTCGACGGAGGAAGGGGAAGACCCGCAACTTCTCTCGCGAAGGTTGTCGGCTATCGCTCAGTCTCGTTTAGAGCGGAAAGACTCGGAGTGGGCAAGTGAGCGGCAGTTGCAGGGTGAAGGGAATGAGATCGAGGTCGCGCTGTATCGTGAGGCCTGGAATGTCAGGTATCGAGCGATGGATGGGGAAACGTTGGTGGGAAAGTTGGATTTGAGGCCGTTGCAGAGTAATCAAGAGGAGGACGGCTCGGCGGAGGGTGTAAGGGTGTTGTTCGTTCCCGAGCTGGGGGACGACGATACCGAACCACCACGTCTCGAACCTGTCGACGACTCTACCACCTACCGCTCACAAATCAGCATGTCCGACGAATGGAAAGTCTACGACGTAAAACCACTCGAACAAGCACTGCTGGAGGATCGACAACAACTCGGTGATGATGGGGAATGGACGTCGAGTCCGAGGGAAGCGTATGATCGGCTTCAACTAGTGGCTGCGGCGCTGGATGACGAGGAAGGGGAACAGCAACAAGGCGGGGAGGACGATTATTGGGGCGGGTATAGTGATTCCGAAAAGCAAGATCGCGAGGAATCGGGAGCCACGCCGGGATCGGTGTTACCGCCTCCAGGAAAAGGAATGACGTCCGCTCTTCCGGTCCAGTCGTATACCAACCCCTCCGCGAGCACTGTTTCGGGACTACCACCCACAGGAGGAGCCGACACCGCACCGCCTCTCACTGCCGCCCCACAACACCCTCCCCCGCAAACGGTCGTCACCAAAAAAGTAACCATCTCCCCCTACGTTTCGCGCTTCAACACCCCCGCCTTCGGCACAGGAGACGACTACTGGGCATCCTATGGCGGCGTCGAGGATGGCTTGAAGGCTAGTAATCCTCCTAGTCCGAGGGCGTGGGGACAAGGGGTGAGTCGGTTGAGTACCCCTGGAGGTGGCGGTGGGGAGTATTGGGGTACCGGTGGGGAATCGCCGGTTAGTTGGTGAGTCGATTGGCTTTTCGCCCTCGGGCTGTCAGGGTGCGACGTATGCTGACTATTATTTCCTCGTTCGGGCGTAGGTCGCCGCCTGCAACGACCCAACCACTTCCCATGACATCTATCGCTCAACAACCCGCTGCGCCATCCAGTGCAACGGTACCGACGGGAGACGACTACGCAGGTCGACTTAAGCATGCGGCGACGACGGCGACTCGACGTACCGACGCCATGTTCGCATCCCACGATGGACACGTGGACCTCTCCTCTCCCGCACTGGACTTTGAGCCCCCCGGATCACCTACCGCTCTTGAGGAAGAGGACATCGCGCATCCCACGCCGGGGGCTAGTGAGCGACAGACAGCGTTGAGGGCAGCGTTGAGTGGGTTGCAGTTTATGTATCTGAATACTCGGACGCATGAAGTCGGAAGGGAGGGCTTGCAACGCGAGTTTGAGCAAGTGTTGAGGGAATTCACAGAGGCCGTCTAGGGACATCAGAGGAGGCTCTCGTTGTGTAGCTACAGATATCGTATATGGGTCACGCGATACTTATTCCGTCCTCTGCTTCTTGCTCTCTTGCTCCGCCTCTTCCGGTTTCAACTCCTCCACCTTGCGCTTGCCCTCCCTTCCGATCACTTCCACGCCGCCCAGTACATCCTCTGCGGTTTCCGTGACAGCCTCAACAGCCTCTCGCGTCACCTCCTGCCCTTCCTCTAAAATCTCCTGCACCACGGCCTCTCCCGCAAGCTTGGCCGCATCCAATCCGGCGTGAGCAGTCTCCTGCGCCTGTTTCGCCAAGTCCTCGGCCACATGAACCGCCTTTTCCCCGCCATCACGCACATCATTGATTACGCCTTGAACAGCCTCGACGGATTCCTGGGTGACTTGCGTGCCCTCTTCCATGATTTCGCGTACGATACCGCTCGCAGCCGACTTGATGGCTTCCATTGCGTGTTGCGCTTGCGATGTGCCCTTGTGCATGAGGTCGTCGGCGGTGTGTTGCGCTTGTGCGAGGACGCCCTCGGCTTTCTCTCGGAGCGAGTCGGCGGCGACTTGGGCGCCATCGACGACTGATTCCCGGAGCGAGTCGACGGTGGATGAAGCCTGGTCGACGACTTGGTTCTTGATAGTGGAAGCTCGGTCGACGGCTTGGTTTCTGAGTACCGAGGCTTGTTCGACAACTTGACCCTGGATTTGTAAAGCTTGATTGACCACCTGATCCTGAACGCCCGAAACCTGATCCTGGATCGCAGAAGCCTGGTGGACGACCTGATCCCCGACAGTCGACACCTGAATCTTGACCGTCTCCGCGCTCGGTGCTACCTTTCTCGCCTTTTTCTTGACCATGTTCGTAAGATCGTTGACTTTACCCGCGGCGTCATTGACTGCTTGCCCCGCGGTACCACTAGCGGCGGCCGTGTTGCCGAGGAGATGAGCAATCGTATCCTCGACAATGCCCTCCCTCTCCGGAGCCGTCTTGAGGTCTTCGAGCTAAGGGAACCGCTCAGTCACAAGCCCGGATGACATTAGAAGAAAAACCACGCGCTCACCTTTGCTTGAAGATCCTTCAACTGCTCTTCACAATCCTCTACCTGCTTCCTCGTCTCCTCTTCCGTCAAATCACTCATCCGGTAATTCTCACTCGCCATCGCCTTACCCTTACCCTTTGCCTGAGCACGAAGGTTATGCCCTCCGACATCATGTGAATCCTGCAATCGGTCCGGATCACGTCCATGCTCGATCGCCGTTTTCCTGGCTTGAACGGATTCCATTGCCTTTTCGACGTTTTCAATCGCCTCGGGCTTGCGGTCCGACAGGGATTCGAGGACGATGGCGAGTTTGTAGTGTGAAGATGCGACTTCTCGTGAGGTGAGCGGGAGGCATTGGTGGAAGGTCTTGAGTGCCGAGGTGTAATCTTCCACGGCTTGCGGGAAGTTTTCTACATGCAGTAAAGTTAGTACCGTCACTTAACCCATGAAGAATGCGACGTACCCGTTTCGAGACTGACATCTCCCAAGACGGCGTACGTCTCCCCGAGGTCCTTGGCAACCCGCACTGGATCCTGCTTTTCAAACAATGTCCTGGCGAGATCCAACACCTCCCAAGCGACGGTGAAATCATCATCCTCTCCTTCCCCTTCCGCTTGTCCTTCAGCTTCACCCTCTGCTTCTGGCTCTTCCTCCTCATCGTCGTCGTCACCTTCGAAATTGAACCGGGCGGATGTCGGCGCAGGACCTGCGGAAGGACGATGAACAGATAGGGGTGATGACAGTTTTGTTGCGACGTACCCTTCTCTTCATTCTCCTCGCCACCTTCATCAGCTTTTCCGAGGACTCCCGTCTGCTTGCACGCCACCTCGAACAATGCCTTTCCGTACGGCAACAGTAAAGGAGCAAGCTCCGCGGCAAGCTCACCATGAAGACCTCGCCTGTTTTCGTTCCGGAATCAGACAGGAGAAAGAATAAACGGGTATGATGGCTCGAAGACGTACATGATCTCCAATGAATCCGCATACTTTTCCACGGCCGTCTCCCATTCTCCCAGTGCCAATGCCTTCTTGCCTTCTTCCGCTAGAGTCGACGCTCGAGTGGATGGGGAGGCCCCAGGTGGAAGAAGGATTTCAGGTTGTGCGGAAGACCTGGAGCGGAGGCTGTTAGCAGGCTGTGGGGCCAGGGGGAGGTAACGGTACATACATGGTTTGTTCCTCTATACGTCAACTACCTGATGATGAGATCCCCAGCAAGTGATCTGATGATGTCCCTTTCACCGAATATCTCCTCGACCTCTCCAGGTGTGAAATTCATTAGTGAGCTGAACGCGTCAAACCGGTTGGAATCACGCGACGCGTCCGTGCGCTCGTTTTATTGATTCGCCACCTTTCCAGTCTCTCGATGTAGTTAGTATATGTAATGTCAGGTGCGTGCTAAGGTCTCTAAATATGAGACTTTACATTCCCCCGATATTGCGCGCGCTAATCGATGCCATGTTGATCTGCCATGCGCGTCTCATGCTTGACAACGGAAGACCGGAGCAATGTCCTTCCCTTGGAAGGTATACTGTAAGTATACTTCCCGACACAGCCACATTCAAAGCGGCACAGTCGCATCCCAATCGGCTGCCCAGGCTAAAGGTATATAGGCTGATTGCATTGCCCGACGTTGTTGTCTACTATGCACCCTCTGACCACATCGCGTTACCTCCTGAACTTGTCGACTTCCAACTAGACAAGGTGCTTTCGATCTCTTCGCTTGCATCAATACTGCTGCACCGTATGGTTCGACTGTAATCATCCTCAATTCCGTGCCGAGGTAGACCACTTAAGACGAAGGTCAGAGATGCTCTCGTCAGACGCCAGGAAGTCGCGGCAGGTATCAGCTGGGCCCCCGTTCTCTGCATCTATGTACTGATTGCATGTTTCGATACCTGTGCATACACGAAGGATGTTGCACTCTCAAATCAGGTATGAAGATCTGATCCATCCAGGCAGCGATGATCTCCAGGCAGAATTCGTGGCCGAGATGTATAACGTAACTGTTAAGTCGTGCGCTTCTGGATCAGCAATATATCAAGCGACCAGCGTCGGAGACCGGGTCACTGCTCTTGGATGTTTCCGAAATGAGCCTGGTCGAGTTTGAGGCGCGACGGATTGAGAAATTGTCATCAGACATACCTTACGACACTATCGATTACTCCTCCTGGAATGGTCTAGCGTTACACATGCATGTTGATACGTGATATTCTCGACACGACGTCGAGTTTCGAAGTCAGGCGCTGCGGCTTGGCTGCCGGCGACGCTGCGTACCCCGGTGTCGACTTCCGCTTTTTGAAGTGCACAGTTGAAGACGCCAAGGCCCCTATCGATTCCTTACTCGCTGACAGGGTGGAGACAGATGGTAGCAGCAGTGCTAGCCGATCTTCGTACACTAGTGCGATCACCTGCGATGCAATCTTCACAGGCGCGCACGTCACAGTGTCAGAGGACGGGGTCGATGTCATCCCTGTAGATTCTGTCAGTGATCTCTGTTCTCAGGACGGCTCAATTCTGCACAGAGGTATATAAGCTCATCCCCGTTTCGCTGATACCGGTTTCCAATGTTGGAAACCGCGTTAACGGGGTGCAAGGCCAGCATGAAGCAATAAGGATAAGACATCGCGTTGGTTCCCGGAGGCATTAGTTCGAGGGCGACAAAATCAACTCTTGTCCTCTGCATCGGCATTCTGCCTCAATTTTTTATTCCTTCTTGTGTAACAAGGCAAAGTGACAAACTGCCTGCTGAAGTACCCTCCAGCGCGCGCCCTCGACCTGTGTAAGCGTTTGACCAGCTGCTTCATCCCATCCGTCGAATTCCGGCATCTCCCGCGACTCTAGCTGGGTCGCTTCTGTCCCGCATGATGAAGAGATAATATCAGCCCAAACGCTCGGGCGACGCAATGCTTAGCATGCTTGACAACGGACAACTCAAGTTCTGCCCTTTGATCCCTTTGAAAGGTATACTAAAGCATTCTTTCTGGCAATAGCCCATTTCTGCCGTCTTCCCAAAACTTTCGCTTCCCTCTTTTGTCTGCATTGTCCGAGGTATATAGGCTCATCCTCGGGTCATGATTTCGTTCTTTCTGCTCTCCGCTCGTTACAAACGCTTCGTGTTCCCCTTTGCGCTCGTCGGATCGCTTGTTTGACGTGATCACACGATGTGCGTTATGTATGTTTACCAGCTATTCAGAGCCGAAGTGGACAAATGTAGGCGAAGGCGAGTCGCTCCAAAGTATTATCAACTACCGCCAGGGCTAATTATCCGTGCCTTTGTGTCCGTGTCTTATACGCTTGTCTTCTATCCTCGGCACATTCACAGATTGTGGGAGAGTCCAAACACAATGTACAACACCTTGCTAGCGGTCAGCGCCTCCACCGTTACAGACCACGTGAATAAGATGTTTGAGCATGCGTTTGCTCGAACCTGTGACGATCAGCAACATTTAGGCATGCTGCTGCCAGAAACCGCCAACTCGCTTGAAAGATCCCTCCATGACGGACTGATCACATGCGAGGCGTTGCGCATGAAAGATGTGACACCGGAGATACCTTACGACGCACCGGGTTACTCCTCCTGGAACGACCCGGCGCTGCACAAATTGCCACGGGAGATGAACGGCAATCTGACCGGGAGAGCTTTCGACCCTACATATGGCGGAACAGATGCCTTTCATGTTGATGGCGGCCTGACTTCAACTTCAATTGCAATCTTGGAACGTAACACGCGCAACCTTGAGCCTCTTGCATGGCTCGCCTTCCATCTGATTGAAAGCTCCTTCGCTCGGAAGGGGGACCAGCGATTCTTATCCATGTATTCACGCGAGGTTATGAATACTGGCCAACGTCGCAGTTGCAGGATACGCGATGGTATACATACAGAATGCTAGACATCTCGCAATGCCGCGACCAGTGTATGCAACCGTAGCGTTGTTCACGAATCATGACGGTTGCCGGTAGATGATGAGTCACCATGTCTTTCTTCAAGTGGGTATATGGAATGGGCAGTTCTAGGATCATACTCGGGCATACTAAAAGGCGGCAATCATCGGGCTTCACATGTCCAGCACAAACCCATTTGTTCCATACCCTGGCGTCCCTAGCCCTAATCTACTTTCATCTTACAACCCCCCTGTGCCGCTTCTCCAGACCCGAGTCACCGCATCCATGATATGGGTCAGAATTCTTGTGCCTCCCTCCGCTCGCCTGCTGGATTTGGCGGTTCCTTTCACGTTATCTCCCGAGTGACTTTCGGTAAATAGACGGGCAAGATTTAATGGTGTTGCTAAACTAGGCTGTGCTACTGGGTTGTAATCTCAACAAAGGAAGCCACTGGCCTGGACTCCTTGTTGCGTTGAAGCTGCTCATCAGGTGTCACTTTTCGGGATGACATAGCCTGGTTCCTTGTTCGTTCCGCCGCCAATTTGGCTATCCTTTTCCTCTTGCTTGTTAAAAGCTATATATTTTTACGAGATGTATGGACTCGAAAGACCGGCGTGGCCGACAGAGGTATCGCCGATTCACAGTCGAGTTGTACCGTGCGATTACCGTTGATTCAACCTGCCCTGATCACACTCGCCAAGCGACCAAGTCCCCCTGTCACCCCCGTGACCCACATTGCCTAGATTTGTCAAGCGATGGGCATTACTCACGAGGGATTCACTGCAAAAGTCGAGTCAGTTACAAAACGGTAAGTCAGTCACATAGGCAGCGCACACGCACTGTTATGGCCTCCCGCAACCCCTCATTCTATTCTTTAGGGTGCCATCTTCTTCGTACCGAAAACCGCGCTTGAATGCTGATATACACTCGCTTCCTGTCCTCTTTGCACTCTTGTGATCCCGACTATACTCGAACGATAGCTTTGAGGGTTAGGCCTCTGTAAATCTGAAAACGAGAAACTGCGGGACGAGAAGCTTCAATCAGCGAAAGATCGCGTGAGAGAGCATCACAACCCCGTGCTGGATCGCGCGAATCACACCCGGCAGGAGGACGGCTGCCTGAGAGCAGATGTGAGAGGATTGGTTCAATGTGCTTTCTTCGATCTCCTGGCCGGATTTGAGATGCGCCGTCGTATTAAGGCAACAACGCGCAAACCGGACAAACTCTCCTCGAACGACCTCTTCAACGATCAAGAACTAGAAGGTTTATTGACGGAGATCATGCAAAATCACCAAATGTTTAGGAACGAGGAGCTCGAAGGAGAAGAGTATGCGGAGCTGCTTATGTTGTCAATGCCGCCTATCCCGGCATTGCTGGGTACCTTCTGGAGCGCAACATACAGAAGGAAAGGAGGCTGGTTGAGCAAAAACTAGCACACGAGACTGCAACAGAAAGTAAGTCAGCACCAACCTTCTCACGCCGAAAGCACTTGTGACAAGTTACTTCTTGCAGGTAATGTCTCCAGCGGGACCGATACCGGCCATTCGCATCTCCTTGATCGGTTGCATGACCCATCGAGTCGCCCTTCACTTTATTTGTCAACTCACACATCGGCCTCGCAACGTACAGCCGAGGAGAACACATCTCCAAATCTTGACATCGAGATAAACACAATTTTCTGGTCCTCTCAGGACTTTGATCCGCCGGTGTGCAGCGAGTAGTATGCCCGCACTGCCTGTATGGGAAGACGGGTGAGCTGACGCAGCGAATCCAAAAGGGTGGCACAATCCTGATGGGGACATATGGGTAGATGATGTATACAACAGCTAGAGGAATGGTTGCCAGTCTCCAATGACAAGTACATACACCATATATCCG
The DNA here is from genome assembly GCA_015708705.1 of Naganishia vishniacii ANT03-052. Taxonomy (NCBI): domain Eukaryota; kingdom Fungi; phylum Basidiomycota; class Tremellomycetes; order Filobasidiales; family Filobasidiaceae; genus Naganishia; species Naganishia vishniacii. The sequence continues at coordinate 343,057 of MU158407.1, forward strand.
CAGGCCAGTCCAAAAATACGCCTGCTTGAGCACCATCGATCTTTCCCGTTATCTGATTCAAACTGACCATATTTACTCGTGTTGAGCTTTGGCTCGGGCCCCTACGTGGTGAGAGCAGGCGTCGGGGCAGTTCGATCGGTATCCGATGGCGATCCGCTTCCCTTCGTCTCGATGATACTACAGGGGCTGTCGCCATACTGACAAGTTTCCCGTTGCAACAAGTACATCTCGAATCGTCAACCTCAGTAATCACAAGGACGTGAGAACTAGCACCCATCGCCTGTCGAAGTGCGCTCTACAACGACGTGCGACGCTCCGCACCCTTAGTTCCGACGTGCCCGTGGAACTGCCCTTCCCAGTGTGCCATACCCAGCGTCCAGACTTTCGAACCAATAAACCGATATCGAAGTCGCCATCGATGGTCTTTCCGCAGACAGCAGCAGCGGGATGTAAGCTTGGACCGTTCCATCAAAGAGATTCCGAAATTCCGCGTCGATGCCCTCACGAACCACGAAACTGCTCCCGGTGCTCGAACCGGAGATTGCGGAAGTTGCCGAAGAGCTCCTGCGCCGAGGCATCTCGCCGTTGAACACGACCCTCCATAATTCAGTGCTTCGCAAAGCCTCTTCATCGCATAGTCCAGTCCATATATTTCTAAGCGGCCTGCTTGACTGGAACCCTTCTGTGCATCTTTGGACCCATCAGCCGGCCTTGTCTATCTTGGCGCGCAGAGCCCAGCACGCCACGATCCTACCGAGTCGGTCGTCGATGGTATCGTTGAGTAGGATTGGGCTACCAGAATCGAACGGTATTGGGCGTTGCCAATATGTACGCCTTGCGTGAAATGGGCAGTCCTGCCGATCCCTTGAGTCTTGCTTCAGTCTTGCTCACGCGCTTCTTTTTGTCCTTTGGTCATACATCCAGAGTGTCACGGATACCAACCAGTTCCGCGAGCCTTACCGTCAGTACGTGCGTCTAAGCCATTTAGCCCCTTCATTTGCAAAGATGCTCCAGGAAATCCGACGATCTGAGAACCACTCTTGAGCCTCCAAAGTGTGTCCGATGGTCAGCGGAAGGTAGAACGACAAGCCACGTGAGGCAACCGGCTAAAGAATGGTGGGCTTCCTTCAAACTCCCACCGATCCAGATCGACGAGGAAGGAGTCGCACACCGTTCATCTTCAAGGCTGCCCCCAGCATTCGGTGCTTCCTGTCAAAGATCTTCGCGAATCATAGGCGGGGAGACGTCTTCCACGTATATCGGAGGATCTATCTACGACGATACCATTGACGTGCGAAAAATTTGGCGCTTGGCGATATGCAGGCTAGGTGAAGTGGTGCCGGTCTAGAAAATGGCCATTGCTCGTACGTTCTTCGATGCCTTCACTAGCCCTGACTGGTATGAAAGCGTTTGGCAGCATTCCGCTTCCCCAGGGGTTTCCAAGTATGGTAGAATCGTAGATCGGGAAAGCGCTGCTCAAAGTTTTGCCAATATTGTATCTTGCATCATTGCTGTCGGGTAGTCTACACAGCGGTCTGTTTATGCCGCCTGAATAACGAGCGTTTACTATGCGACCTATCGGGGAGATGAAATGATCAGCGTCAACCCGTTCCCTCGTCGCTCAACGAAGTGCAGTTCCCTTTCAGAACAAAACTCACGTATGTGCATCTTCACCCGCAGAAGCACTGACCGCCTCTCCAGAACCGACAGGCACCTGTCCCTCATTCCACGTCCCATCACCCCTCACAGCTCCCAGAGAAGTCGTCATTCCCTGCCCATTCGCCGCCTCCAATCCCTCCGCGGCAGCACTTCCCACCGGAGGCCGAGAGGGTTGCTGCTTGACCGTGCTATTGCGGGAAAGATCCGCGCCGCCATCTGAGATGCTGGGATCGGCTGTGGGGTTGTCGATGGAGAGGGGGACGTTGGAGAGTGATGCAGAGGTGTCGCCGAATCGGAAGGCGTCTCTGTGTGCTGCCATTGTCGCTGCAGAGTTCTCAAAGGCGCTGTAAGAATCCAGAAGGTATTAGTACATGGCGCGATGCGGTGAAGAGACGGAGGGGGACGGACCGTTGTGTGGACGCGATTTGTTCTTGTTGCGTTGGCGCGACGCGGGATGTCTGAAGGCTGACTCCTGTACGAGTGATGATACTGGAGAGCAGGAGAGATTGAGCGAGTTCACGGGGATGGCAGATAAAGTCAGTCAGCATGGTCTATGTGATCCCGTCAGAGACGCGGAGAGGACGGAACCTACACCCCCTTTTCCCTCAACGCAGCCTTTGTCTGCTCCGCTGCATCTCCGGCCTTTCTTGTGAGATAGAAGATCCCAACTGCCATAGATCGGAGACACCAGAGAAAAGCGAAAAGGGAAAGCGAAAAGCATCAGTACATGGCGTATGCTTCGCTTATTCCCTAATACGTGATGCTTACCTACTGCGGCCACGAATACGACCCAAACGACAACGGAGGTTACGACCTCGAAGTTGGAGTATCGTATGTAGCTCATATTGGGTTTGACTTATCTTCCTGCGCTGGACTGATAGAACTGACAGGATATAGCCAACTCTTCTGAGGAAATGGGGAGCGGGATATAGCACTATAGCTGAGCTGCTCGATCATCTCCTCCCTTCATGTGACGCGAGATGGGTGTATATTTATGAAGGCAGGTCCTCTGAATAATTGATCAACAGGGAAGGTCGGACGTTCAGCAGGTGGCAAGTATTCCACGTTGGCAGGCCATCGGTAGGTCAGACCCACGGCCTCCTTTCATACAATCGAGGGGTAATCCTTTACGAACCAGTCTGACTGAACCCCATTCACAGATCTGCATCCCTTTCGCGTGCATCTCCATCGCTTGACTCCACACTCCCATGACATCTCACCGACATCAGTTACAAACTGACGAGCCGGAACACCCTCACGCTTTTGACAGTATTCGACCTCCACCAGCTCCGTGATGCTCCTCAAAACCTCTCAACTACCTACGCTTGTCGCGCTCTTCGCTTCGTCGGTGACTCGGACAAAGGCAGCACCATACGACCTCATCGTCAGCCATGCTGGGACCTCCTTCTTTGACGGATGGACGTTTGCAACGGGCTATGACAATACTAGTGAGTTTCCGAACATGGGCATCTCGACTTGGGGATTCTATATGGCTGACTCGTTGACGTTCCTATTCCTGATCTGTGTCGTTAGCCAACGGCGATGTCTTCTGGAAGAGCGATTCCAACGTGGCCTACGTAAATGACGCGGGAAGAGCCATCCTCAAAGTGGACAACGGTAAGTCTTCCCAGGTTCAGTACCATTCGTTCACCGAATGGAGAGACCTCACCCGCAGGGTTTCTCCTATTCAGTCACCGATGTCCCATTCAACGAAAAACGAAACTCGGTCAAGCTCTACTCGAAGAATTTCTACAAGCCCGGTACAGTATGGGTCATGGACGCGACGCATGTCCCTGTTGGATGTTCCGTCTGGCCGGCCTTGTTCACGCAAGGCACAAACTGGCCTGAACACGGCGAGATCGGTAAGAACCTTCCCCTTCGCTCTCCTCTCGACGAGTCTCGCGCAATCGATAGCTGACACCAAGGTTATCTCTGAAACACCTAGACATCTTCGAAGTCGTCAACAATGAAAACGCGAATCAATACGCGCTGCACACAACCGCGGGATGCACCGCCTCCGTCAACGAGACCCTCGGCGGACAAACGGGAACCCAGGGGGTTACATCGTGTAACCAGGACGAGAATTTCGGAAGTGGATGTACGGTGAGGGATAAGAACACCGCCAGTGCCGGGGATGCCTTTAATGCTGCTGGAGGAGGCGTCTACGTTGCCGCTTTCGAGGTGAGTAGCGTCTCACACAAAGGCCATCTTTTTAGTGTGCTCATCGTCTCCGTCTTTAGCTTTCCGGGATCAATCTCTGGTTCTTTGGCCGGGATCAGGTCCCATCCGCCATCAGTGCAGCTGCGGGATCGATCGATGTTGCCACGTTGGGAACGCCTTCAGCAAGTTATGCCGGTAGCTCGTGTGCTATTGATCGGTACTTTGGAAGTCAGCAATTGACGTTGGATATTACTGTACGTCCCGGCGCGTGGTGATGTCATGTGTCCTTGATGACGAGCCGATAACTTCCATGTAGCTCTGTGGAGATTTTGCGGGAGGTGCTTCAATCATATCCCAGACTTGTCCGCCCTTGGTCGCGCCCCAGACGTGTTACACGACCTACGTCATGAACTCGACCACCTACGACCGAGCATACGTGAGTTGACTCTGCACTTCTCCCGTGACGCACTGCTAGATAACTTCAACTTCCCAGTTCGAGATCAACTACTTGAACGTCTACGGCACCTCTGACTCGATCGACGCTACGCTGTCTACGGGAGGACCGAGCACCATCACCCGAGCTGGCGCGACGCCGGCTTCGTCGCAGACGACTAGCGCTTCTCGGTCGGGCGGAGTAGGCAGCATGTCGGTAAGCACGACGTCGACGGGTGGGAGTGGGAATACGATTGCTACGCAGTCGGCCGTGTCGGCGGCTGTTTCTGGGCTCAACGGAAGATGGCTAGGGGGAGTGGCGGTGTTTGTGTCACTCACGGCGTGGCGCTTGTTGTTGTAAAGAGTTTCGAGGTAGAGAGAAGGCTTATTCTTGTGTAGATGGCAAGACTGCTAGGTCTCTTGTTATGCACTGATGAGATCTTGCCAATGTGTGATTTGACCGTTCCGGCTTTTTGACATGCAGGACTCGCCACAAGTTGAGAATGCAAAGGGCAATTATTGGTATGGATTTCTGACTGCTAGGGCTCTGCGACATACGTCATCAGCAAGAGAAAGGAACTGATCCTGCGAATTAGGTTACACTTGAATTGTGGTTGGTAATACAAGTACGAGGTGCAGAGATCACCGACTCAACTGGAACCTTAGCGTGAGTGACAAGGACAACATCCTTGATCTCGCAGGCCAAGAGCTACTACTGCTCAATCGAGGGTACAACTTCGTCATCCGACGGAACCGACACAGCCCGGCGGGGTTCCTCGTATTCAGCCTGGTCGAGCGCATCTAGTGCTTCTTCAAGCCGCTCCCGAACAGATCCGACACGACTTAGTAACTCCTCCTTAGCTCGAGACACACTTTGATTGTCGAGCGAAGGGCTGTAATGCGTAAGGCGGCGGAAGACAGCTGCAGAAGACGAGGAGATTCGAACGGACTCTGCCGAATTGCCGTCCTCGAGCAGACTAGGAGAACGACCCTCCGACAAGGAGCCTCGAGTCTTCAGATATACTCGTGACGGATCATGGGTGTCCGCTGGGTCAGAGAGGTCCAGCGGGATCGCCGAACCCTTGAACGTTTCTCTAACGCTTACAGGCGATTGAGGAGGGCTGTCAGATGGATGATCTTCTTTCAGCCAGTCTTCGGTGGTCACCAGATCTGACACCGTGGCGGCAAGCAGCGCCGTATTCATTGTCAGGGCAGAGGCAATGAGGCTTGAATCCTCCAGAGAAACCAGAACCTCAGGGAGGGAATCGGAATCGTTCTTGTCCTCCTCGCATCTAGTCCCGACAAGGAGAAAACCAGCTGATCCACAAGGTGAGGAGTAGTAATCTCGTCGTCGTCGGTGGTTTCATGCGGGACCAGCAAGAGACGGATGTCTCTGCGACTCCAGCTTTGTTCATGAAGAGCGTCTTTCCTGGGTCACGGCTTATACTACAGCGTTGAGCAAGTTCTCAGAACACATTCGACAATAAACAATGCCGTTTGTGACCTCGGGTTCTATGGCAGGGAATGCGCCTGGATGCTGAAGTGGCAAAAAAAGTCCGTCGCACATCTTCCTTTTGCGCGAGCGCTATCGCGATTTGCATATATACGTATGGAGAGCTTGTTCAGTCCATGCTCAGGCGATCTGGATTCTATGGTGATGACCGGATAAGAGGCAGAATGGCCTCCTTTCTTCCGGTAATCAAATTGGTGTTTGCGATATCCAGTATAGAAAAATCGCCGTTTCTTCTGGACCTCCCCTTGCTTTCTTCTAAGCGTTCTGCGGTTTACTTGCAGCCTGGTTCTACCCTTCTACTCTGACAATGATGAACGAGGGGAGGTGGTACCCTCTTTGGGTGACGCCTTCATGCAGCATCAACCTGTGGAGGCTGGCATGGCCCGCGCAGCGTGCTCGGGGGAACATTGCCGACAGAGATCAGTGCAACAGCCTTGCTCGTGTTCCTAATACCACCTGCATGCGATATGTCATCTACTCCTGGCAATACACCGTTGCACTCTATCGCATGTTTGATGTTTTGCATGTCTCAATGCTATAATTGCGATGACAACGATATACGTCTGTCGCACCCTGTTTCCTGTCATGCTGACCTTAGGACGGACTGATTGTTCTTGTCTTTTCGAATGGACAGTAAACAATAGGTGTTATGGTTCAGTTTAATCGACCTTTTCGTTGCGGGAATTTCTTGACGGCAATAAGAGGATCTATCATATCATCCTTTGAGGAACTAACAAATCAACAAATCAACAAAACACAAACCTATCACCCGTCGTGAGATACAAGCTCGGAAAACCAACTATCGAGAGGCAGAAGAGTAGACATATACAGAAACGCTGTGATAAGGAGACGGAAGATCTCGTCCGTAATACAATCAAAGTTCTGGTCGCGGCTCGTGAGCACCGGCCTGTACCATAGACAAAGGAAGCCTTGCCTTTAGCAATAGAGCTTGCATGGAGTGAACCGTATACTCATGACTAACCATTCTAGTAAGAGTTGAAGTCAGGGATACTGATCACCAACCAGACCGTTCGTTTGCGAGTCGTCGTCGTCATCGCTCGCGTTGACTTTGGACACAAAAGATTCCAATTCGGTTGCAAGCTTTCCTGCCAAAGGAATAATTCCGTTCGGACTGGTGATGGCGATCACATTGCTCAAGGTGTCCGTTATCTTCCGACAGCCTGAAACGAGATCGTTGTCGTCTATCTGATCATAAGGAAGATCGTATGTTGAAACCCTACTCAGCTCCCTTCCTCCTGGTTTGTAGAACCACCGTGCGGAATCTCCTTGATTGGCGAGGTCGGAGATCAAGAGCGCAACCGCCGGAGTTCTGAGAGGACGCTCTCCTGGTTCGCGTCGAATACCAGAGTTATCCTTGGAAGGCGCGAATGTGTGGCTCCATCCTGAACTCTCGAGGCACGAAACGTGTTCAAGACATTCATAAAGGGCTGTCATGTCGGGTGTGATTGCGTCCAGCTGACCTTGAGATATATCCCCATGGGTCACAATGCCTTCAGCTGGTTGGTAGTCCACTTCGAAAGAAGTTTGCCCTTCACGAATGTCACAGCCTTTGCAGATGTACGGCTGCGGAATAGGTTCGAGGCTGTCAGCGTCCAGCAGCGGGAAGACGAGCAGAATCGGCGGCAAATCACGTCCTTGCCCGTCGGACAACCTGGACGTGCAATCATCCTTGCTGTCTCTTCTCAACGATTCTTGGGTCTGACTCCACAAGGGGATGCCCATCCTTGTGTTGTATTGCGCTGCTTAGTCGTATTAGCAGGCAGCTATAGTCAGGGAGGTCTTATAGATCCGCGATCGAGGCTGAAAAGCAGGTGAAGCGATATCACCACGTTTGCTTTCCGCAGAACCGTCCAGCATCACTTGACTTTATACGTGAGTAGTGGCCGCACTCACAACTCCTGATGACTGGAGCTCGGCGGAGCAGTGGTCCTGCACAACGGAAGCAAGCGCGAATCAGGGAAGTGACGCAAAGGATCGTACTTGAAAGCAAGTCAACGATCTGTCGAACCGCGATAATCCCTCATAAATAGGTAGAAAGGCTCGGCCCAGCGAAGGAAAGGAGGATATCCAATTCGAACCAGCGTCTTTGTTTTCTGGAGGCCCTTTTGAAGGAAAGGGCGACCCTTTAACCAAGAGTGAGGGGTGTCTGTTATCCTCTCTTTTGAGCTCGTGAAAAGCCACTAATGAGTGCCCAACCACGAGTGGCACGAACTAGAGATCTCCCTAAATGGGGGTGGACGTGCAAGGACCGACCCGTCTCGAAGTCAGTTTCGTCGTCCTGCTACTATTCAGATCATCTCAACCTATATTTCGTAAATGATGACTACCATGGCAACCCAACCTCAGGGTATGATCATCACCAATGCGAGATCCAGATATGCAGTGGAGGAGGGAAGGCGATTGTGAGTGAATGACATTCGAGATGAAGACTCTCAGCACAGATGCTGTGTCTGATACTACTAAGGCGCTGCGACGCTAATCTAAACTCCCTCATCGGTACTCACTAGAATTCTCACACTGCTCGCGACTATAGCATGTGGGTCAACGGTCTTTGCACCCTGGAAGACGAGGAGTGGAGGCGGAAGTTCAGGGAGGAGTATGACAGATCTGTTACCAGGCCAATGGCACGAAAGGCCTTCCAAGACGAAGTCGACCAAGCCAGGTCGGACCAGCAGATCTATTATGGTCACCTGAATCACCGTACCAAAAAAGCTTTGCAAGAAGCTTTCTTTCAGCGCCTTGTGTCCCTTCAGACATACCTCGTGGCAAACACAATGCTGTCCACTCCTATCGATCACCCCCGGCACTCTCCTTTGCACGTCCCGGAGCTTCACCACATGATAGCGGATATCCTGCACACAAACTGGCGTTTGGGAGGCGACGAGAACACAGGCCTATTACACGTACTCAAAGCAGCGTTCCCGGACATTGCTGAGGAGCTTCTCGACCGCGCCATCGAAAGCGAAAAGAAACGCGTTGCCGGATTACTAGCACGAGGGATCAAGGAAAGTGCATATCCCAGTCGAGCATCGCATAGTGGCACTGTATTCCCTACAACTTCGGTCGCACCTGGCGCTACCATGATAGCTACCGAGAACCTCGCACAACCGACAAGGGAAGCTTTTGACAATCTCTGGGATCCGTCACCGAGCGCCTTTCCTTTGTCGTTGACATACACACCCATTTCTGATGCAATGACGGGCGACGACGTGAGTGGGTCGATACATCGCGACCCTGGTAGATCCAGCTTCTTTCAACTTTTCCCAGTCAAGGGAGTACAGAGATCAACTAGGCTGTAACCCACCTTCCTCTCGTTCACTAAGACATCAAGGATTCGTGCTGTAGCCTTGACGAAACCGGGTGTAAGCTATTCACCTTTGCAATGGTTAGGCGAACAGCCTTTGATACAAAGAGCTGTGTTGTCGACTTGTCAGGTGTACTGCAGTTGCGCCACCGTTCTGCGTTGCTGTTTGAGATGACTGATAGTCTCTGTATGTGTCATCAGAACGACCGCTTCCCGAATTTATGAGATAAGCTGTTTAGTGATTGAGTCATTGTAGACTTCGGAAGGCTCTGAGCGCCATCGCTGTCTGGACTGTGTTGGAGACAGCTTGTGTCGAGGTGATACGGAAAGTAGTTCCGACTGACGAATCGCCACATGTGCACATAAAGCCCTGGCCTTCCGGCCGTGAGCGCTTACCTCTTCGCGGCTTGTTATTTGGCATCTCAGCGCTACAATCGCATATTGCTATCTTTGCCTATCGACAGTAGTCGTCTGCTATGCCGCCACGACAACAACGTCCCGCGCAATCTTCAGCCCATCCTTGACGACGGCACGTCCTTCATCTCCAATCTCCTCCAACGCATCGCCGCTGACGACCTTTTTCATATCGCCACTTCGCAAAAAGTAGTTCATCCCCTGGGCGAGACCGGTATGTGCCAAGCTTTTTTGAAAAGTGGCACGTAATAGGTCACGGGCGTCCTCGATGGCCTGTGTCGTAACAGGCTTCCCTGATTTGAACGTCTTTGCGGCGGGTAATTTGAACAGCGGCGACTCTGTACGCACGCCCAGGAAAATGTAGGTCAATAGTGTCCGGAAGAAGACCTTGGTTTTGGTTTGTAGACTGGTGAAATCGACGGGCTGCAGCAGAGTACTGTAAGCGATGCGCCACGGATAGGCGTCTCTCGACTCACCTTGAAAATGGTCAAGTCCACAGCACCCTTGGCTATCAGCCACCCACACATCTTTGCCAAGTTTGCTATTCTCATTTTGGAGATCTTGTTTTCCGTTCCGAAACCCATGGTGCCGGAATGCCCTCCTGATCCGATGACGGCCGCACCGCCGACGTATGATTCCCCCATTTCGCGCAAAAAGTCCCACATGGCGTACTGGAAGGTAAACCGGTGTGAAAAGGAGGATTCGCAGAGGTTTTGCAGGATCAACGTATAGTAGGGGTTATAACGTGTTTCCTGGAGGCGAATGCGTCAGTAGGGATAACCGTCTACAGACGACGGTACTCACCACGCCGCAGCAGTGTAAAGCCACCCTAACAAAGTCTCTCTGCTGGGTCTCGTTGAATTTCAGTGCTGATAAACGATCACAGGCGTGTACGTAGTCCTGTAATAGGCTATGAGCACGCTACTGATGGGCCCCTCGTGCGATACTCACATCGCTCGTCATCATGATGATAAAGATACTGCGCCTAATATCGGTATTCATTCCTTGCTTTTTGGCCAACTTGATGAGCTCTTCGTGGTTGTCGGTTCCCAGCAAGTCGAGTTCCTCATCATCGTCCACCACCACCACCTTTGCCTTTTTCGTCTGTTTGCCTTCTGCCTTGGTGGCTTCCTTTTCCTTTTGTCTATCGACCAACGGATTCCCGGCCCAAGCGGCCCCGACGAGCCACCATTTGCCCTTGGTTTCGGCGTTCATCAGGTCATCGAGCGTCACCCGAATAGGCTCGTGCGCGAGTACTGTTGCACGCAGTCAGACGATGCGTTACACGTACACTGAGAGCCCACTCACTGTGCTTCTTTTTCGTCAACCCGCCCAGAAACCTCTTCATCTTCTGTGTCGCCTCGGCCGCGATCTCTCCTCCTGGAATAGCTCGCATCTTGTTGTTCTTGACGTTGACCAGGGTCTCGACCATGAACTTTGCACGGGTGCTGATCCAGGTACTTGAATCAGCTGAATCCCGTCATTCGCGGACTCGGCTCGGAGGACTCACGTCATCTTGGCTTCCTGCCCCGCCGTCCTTTGCTGGACCAGCTGAACGATATCCTTCAACGACGACGGGTCATCCGATCTCAACTGAGACCCCGACGCTGCGCGGGGGTATCAGCCATACGTTCCCTCTACTCCAAGGTCCCTGACTCACCCCGAAGAACCTTGAGCAAACCCTCTACCGGAAACTCGACCCCCGTCACGCCCTCTCCCTGCGGCACAAGATTCTCGATGAACCCACGAATGAGATCATAAATCAATCGGCACGAGATGACTTGGAAATTGTAGAGCTCTGCAATGAGGGTGAGCATGTTGAGGGGTTGCTTGCCGGCTTGTTCTTCCTCTTGTGCTGTTCCATGGAGCTGGTTGACGAGCGCGGTATACTTGAGCACCAAGGTCTGGATGACGTGTGCACCTGGAGAGCGGGATGTTGGTTCCCACGAGCGAGGGGGCGAGGACAGGACTCACCAAACTCGAGACCCTTGACCTTGTACAACGCGGCCAGGAGCGTGGCATACAGGATCACAAACGAATCCAACATATTCGCGCGATCCGAGATGAGGTTGATCACGAGATTGGTAATAGTCGACGTCACGGCTGATCGACGGACACCTTAGCACGAGCGAAACGCCGCAGGAACTCGGAGGAAGAGCCTTACCATGCCGACTGTGATCCCTATACAGTGCTTCGATCTCATTCAAGATTGACTCGATATTTCCCTCGCTCAATCTACCCACACACCAAGGGGTCAGCCTCGACTCACCCGCTCATTCGACCCCCGGGACTGACTTGTTCAGCAAACCCTGCAGTTTCCGCTCGAGCTTGATCTGTTCCGCCGTCTTTTCCACTTTCTGGGTCGCCGTCGCCTCGGTGGGCATCAAACCCCGTAGGTGTGGCGGAACGTATTTACTGCTCGAGGTGGGTACCGCCTTGGTCATCCTTATTGAATCCTCCACTGGATCCTCGACAACCACCCCGCTATTCCGCGCGGTATTCGAACGCGTCACTGCATCCACCTCGTCCGGTTCCTCTTCATCGGCCGAGTAAAACCCTTCGAGGAGGTCCTCATCTTTTCCCAATCCCGCGAATTCCTGACGCACCGCAGAGGGCAAGCATGAGCGACCTAGCGTTCCACCCAGAACACATGACAGAGTCTTGGCCGGGGCTCACCTCTTCCGATTCCGAGAGCAGATCAGACATCCCTTCATCCCCTTCCTCGGAGCCACCGCCTTGTTCCGCTCCCGGGGGAACGATCGTATCCGCAAAACTCAGTAAATCTACCGACGCGCACGTGAGCACTCGTTACTTCAACCAGGTTGCCAAACCGGGGATGACCTACCATCCAAGCCATCATCTCCCACGTCATCTCCCTCCTGATCCTCCGCCTTGCCCTTGTTCGTGGCGCGCAACCCAAGTTTATACTCCAGCCACGCAATCTCGGCATCTTCATCCAGCTCCGTTCTTGATTTCGAGCCGGAGAAACCAGACATGATGGAGATATCGACGACGCGGTTATCCCCGGCGAGCGGGTGAGTCGACTTTGTCTTGTTGCCGTTTGTAGCGGAGGTGGTGACCCATTTGCGTTTCTTGTCTCTTCTTCCGTCGTCGTCGTCGTCGCCGTCGTCGTCGTCGTCGTCTGCTCCCGCCCCCGACTGAGCAGCCAACATCCGTGCAAGAGGCGTCACCGCTCCCTGGGAGACTTTTGTACGAAACCCGGACCCCTTCTCGATCACGACCTGTTGCTTCGCTTTGGGTCGTGGCGATGGTTCCTCTTCCGGCTCGTCGTCGTCGTCGTCCACGGGCTCGGCGGGCTCGCGTTTCCGTTTGACGGCGGCGGGGGCGGGCCGATCAGTGGCTCTCCCTGTGACGACCCCACCACGTCCACGACCGCGACCACGACCGCGTCTCCCTTCCCCCTCGTCATGGTACTTGTTCTTCTCCTGGCGGGGGAACCCGAGTTCGTTGCTGAGAAGGGAGGGGAGGCGCGGTCCGGGGCCTCTGGTGGATGACGATGAACTCCCTCGAGCACGACCGCGGGGAAAGGCTCCGCGTCCGCGTGGGGGTTGGTGGAACGGCATCTGTGTGGAAACGTGGAGAAACGAGGTGACACGCCAACTGGCTCAGGAAAGTCGAGATGAATTCCCTCCCATCCAACCTTTGACACCCGGCGGCCGATCCACTGCCGGCCTCCACCTTGTTTTCCTCCTCGGGCGAGATAACGCAGGCGGGGAACGATGGCCGCGGAAGAGATAATGGACGGTTAGTCGCGCATTTTCTGATTGGAGCCATGCAGTCTGCGCCGTTGACGAGATTGCCCTTGTTCATTCCCCGTCCTCCATCGCGTCCTCCGCTCACCCTCACCCCACAACCACCCACAAACCATGCCCGCACGAGACCCCTCTGCCGCGCCAATGGCCCACCTCGGCGGCACCTCCATCTCACGGCCACACCCCCAACAAGGGAAACACCACCACCACCACCACCACCATCACCCGGAATCAGGCTTCCCCACGCCGCACCACCACGGATCAGCACCGTTGACGGGGAGGAGAGGTTCCCTCCCCCCTCACCCCGCGCTCAATCACCAACGTCCGAGTCTACACGCCGACGAGCAGCAGCAGCAGGCGATTTCCACGGGCGCGATTCCGACGACTTTGGATGTGGCGAAGAGTAGGGAGCATGACCCACCGACGACGACGAGGAGTCACTCTGTGAGCGGAGCGATGCCGGCCCTGGTGGATGCTTCGTCGGAGGAGACCACGGCGCATCGCCGTCGAAGTCTCTGGCAGTCGCTTTCGGGGATGACAGGAGGAGGAGGCGGCGGCGCGGTCAGTGGGAGGAGGGAGAGCGTGGACCATGATAATTCCTCGTTGATGGAGGGTGGTGGGGGTGCTGGCTCTTCGGGCATGGTTAGTAATCCAGCGGGGAGTGGGTGGTTTGGAAAGCCGCATGGGAATGGCGAGGGGAGTAGTTTGTATAGTGCCGGAGGAGGCGATGAGACGTGAGTTTCGCCGGCGAAAATGACTGGCTCGAATCTCACGGCGTTTGCTTCTCCTTCTTCGTCGCCTCGCTCGCTCGCTCGCCCGCTCGACCAGCCATCCAGCGGCCTCTGCATCCCTCCACACCGACTCCCAAGCAATCCGCAACGCCTCCATGGGTCTCGCCGCTTCCCTCTCCTACAGCTCCTCCCGTTCCGCCGGCGGGTCGTTCCCCACGACATCACGGAGAATGTCGCGTGGGGAATTGGAGACGGTTCTTTCTGGTGGATCGCCGCCCGATGCTGAGGAGGAGGAGGAGGACGACGAGGACGACGAGGACGATGGTCTCCCGACGATCCGAGAGTCTTCGAGGTCCTCGTCCAACGTAAACCTCCTCACATCGAGGGTTTCCCACACCGGGAAAGCCCTCGCTGGACGACCAGAGGACCATGATCCCCCCGGCGGAGACGGTGACGGGGATATCTCGCCAAAAAATGGGTCGGGCCCGCCTTCCGGGTTGAGTCTGATGCTTTCCCGGAGCAGCGGCAACCACCACGCGGCGAGTCCCGAGAAGAAGCGTCGGGTGCGTGGTGGCGCGGGGACGGACAAGTTGGCGTCGGGTGCGTCGGGTGTTTTAGGGGTTTTAGACGTCGATGTTCCGGAAGACGTGGTGGCGAAAGGTACGTCCGCTGTCTGCGGCGGTTTCTCATCGTGTGCGTGTGCGTGTGCTGATCTCTTGCTGTGCAGAGGCTCCTGGATCCTCGGCTACGTCCTCACTCACCGTTCGGCCAGAACCGGCATGTCGTGCCTCCTCCCCCGACCTCCCGCCAACCGAACGTACCCCGCTCCTCCCCTCCATCGCGGAAACCCAACATCACCACCAGGGCACACACGTTCACCCTTTATCAGCGAAACCACGCGCTTCAGAGGGAGAGGACGTTGCTTCCCCCGGGATACGGCAGAAACAACGTCCCGCCGCGTTACAAGAGGCAAGGGAAACCGTACGTGCGGCCTACCTCTCGCTCAGGAAAGCCACGTGGCGAGATGTCGGACAACAGGTCGTCCTGGAGCCCGTAAAGTTGTTGCCGGCGACGATCTTGGGGTGCTTGTTGAATGTGTTGGATGGCGTTAGTTATGGAATGATCATGTGAGTCTCTCGTCGCGCGGATTCTCGCGACGACGACCTGTGTTGATGGTGTCTACCGCGGCTCGGCAGGTTTCCGGCCAGTTCGATATTTGATAATTTTGGGTCGCTCGGCGTCTCCATGTTTTTTGTTTCGTGAGTTGCCGGGTCGTCAACCTGGATCCCATACACTCACGCGAATGGCTGGAACAGGTGCATTATCTCTCAATTGACGTATACCTTGGGAGGAAGTATATTCAAGTGGGTGTCTTCTATTTGTCGAATTTGCACAGAGGTTCTAACTTTGGCTCGTAGGGGCGGCAATGGGTCCATGATGATCGAGGCAGTGGTGGGCAGAACTGACTCGAAATGATGCCTACCGCGTCTGATTATAACCTCACCCCAGCCATTCTTCCACATCCTCACGAATATCATCACGGACGAAGTAGGCGATGACGTGAGTGGATCCGATGCGTCGCGGCGGCATAGGAAATGACCCCTCACCACAGCCAGCAGCCATCATCTCGACCACCATGGTATCGTATGCGTTCAGCGCAGTCTTGACAGGTAGGTTCTAGCCCGGCGTGTCTTGCGGGATAGTACTCATGAATCCGGGCCAGGCCTTGTCTTCCTCTCGTTGGGATACTTTCGGCTGGGAGCGCTGATCGGATACTTTCCGAGACATATCCTTGTGGGGTAGGTAGACTGGAAACGGTCCAAATATGGCAGGATGGCTAATCCTGTGCGGTCTAGCTGTATCGGCGGTGTCGGCGTCTTCCTTCTTGAGACAGGGCAAGTGGCGACCGTGGGCTGATGGTCGGCATCTCGCGCTGACGTCGTTCTTTCCCTAGGCTCGAAGTCTCGCGGGGTCTCAAGGAAGAAGGGTTCGAATACAACCTCAACACTTTGAAGATCTTTTTCGCAGACCGACACGCTATCGCTCTATGGACGATACCGCTCGCACTCGCCATCATCCTTCGGATCATTACTCACCGATTTCACCATCAATTGATTTTCCCCAGCTACTTTTTCGTCATCCCTTGCATCTTCTACTTTGTCGTTCTCATCGGGGGCTGGAGCATCGGTCATCTTCGACAGTTGGGCTGGATCTTTGATGTCGGAGGTGTTTCTCAGCCGTGGTATACCTTTTACACCCTCTTTGGTGAGCCCCGCTGTGTGGTGGTTTTGGTCGTTGCTCAACTGACAAGACCTTTCTAGACTTGCGTAAATTCAGCTGGAAAGCGTTCTGGTCGTGTATACCTACACAGATGGCGCTGGTCTTTTTCGGGATCCTGCACGTACCTCTCAACGTCAGTACGAGTCATACATGCCCGGCATACAAAAGCTGATTCCCGACTGCAGGTTCCGGCTCTTGGCGTTTCGCTGCAAGAGGACAATGTCGATCTCGATAGAGAGCTCGTAGCCCATGGCATCTCCAATATGGGAGCCGGTCTGCTTGGTACCGTGCCCAACTACCTTTGTTACGTGAATACCGTTCTCTGTAAGCCCAAGCTTTACCGGTGGGTATCGCATGGCGCTGACGTTCGACGCAGTCTATCGTGTGGGAGGTGGATCAAGACTGTCGGGCTTGATGTTGGCAGCAGCCACAGCGGTGATCATGACGATTGGTCCAAGCGTTATCGCGTACCTGCGTACGTCCTGATCTGCAGACCCGCAGTGCGCTCCGGCTCACGTCTTTCGTCCGCAGCTGTAATGGTTGTGGGAGCATTGATCTTTGTTCTCGGCATTGATCTCGTAAAAGAGGTACGTTGCTGCCACCTCGGCGATTCGAGTGTTGCTGACTTGTGTTTTCAGGCGGTCTGGGATACCCGTCACCGTGTCAACAAAATGGAGTATATCACCATTTGGGCTATAACCATCGGAATGACAGTGTACGTACCCTTGGTCGAGCTTCGCCTGCGGTTCTGAGACTCGTCACTCCTGCAGATTCGACTTTGTGATCGGTCTTCTTCTCGGCATCATACTCGCATCCATGTTCTTTGTCATTCAAAACTCTCGTCGACGCCCTATCCGGGCGGTCTTTAGCGGTTCAAGTGCGAAGAGCACCGTGCGCCGGCCTCACCCCCAGCGGGCCTTTTTACAAGCGGTGGGAAAGCAAACGCTGATCATGAAACTACAAGGCTTCTGTAAGTCGAGCACGTGCTGGTTATTCGACGTTTTTCTAACATTCCTTCGTTTGACCCAGTGTTCTTTGGCACCATTACCAAGGTCGAGGAGGAAATTCGGAAACTGTTGGATATCGCTGCTTGGGAGAGCAATCCCATTCGCTTCCTTAGTACGTTGCGGCCTCGCGGTCACCAGCCACATGCGCTTACATCGTTTCTGCTAGTTGTCGACTTTGCGCTCGTACCCGGTCTTGATTTCTCTTCTGCAGAAGCCTTTGTACGGCTGCAGAGATTGCTGTCGCAAAAGGACGTGCTGCTCATCTTATGCGGAGCCAACCCTGACGGGCTGGTCGGGCGGGCGCTCCAGGCCGTCGACCTCTGGGCGGACCAAGAGGGAACAAGAGTCGAGGTGTTTGACGGGCTGAATTCTGCGTTGGAGTGGTGTGAGAACGCATACCTGTGAGCGGTCCACGTGCATCTATACGTCAGCAATCCTGATCCCCGTTTACTTTAGAACGGCATTTTACGCCTCAAACGCGATGGCAAAGAAGGAAAACGACACCCGCCATGGCGTAGATTTTCCAAACGCTTCCAAGCCACCCTTCGCCATGTCGGACAGTGTCCACAACAGTCCACGTCGGACACACCTTGCTGCGGCGGGAGAGTCTACTCTGCCCTTTGCAGCTCCTACCTCGCCTGATGGCCATCTAGCGCCGAATGGTACTGGCCACAGGACAAATTCGTCACAGTCTGGCCAACATCAGACAGGAGCAACCACGCTCGCACTCAAACAACCTCTTCCGATACTGCTCCAAACCTTCTCCGACTACTTTGATGACGCTTTGCAAGATCCGCACGACTTTTTTTATCAGATTGTGCCGTATCTCGCCCCAGTACATACAAAGGCCGGCCAGATCATCTTTGAACGGGACGATCTCGCCGATGCGCTCTACCTCATCGAGTCTGGTTGTCTGCGAGCGACGTACGAGTACGAGGACCACTGTGAGCTCATTCAAGAGACGATGGTTGCCGGAACGGTGGCGGGTGAGTTGACGATGTTGAGTGCGAGTAAGCGGAATGCGACGGTTGTTGCGGAGCGAGATAGCAAGCTGTGGAAGTTGGATCAGCAAGCGTTGGACAAGATGGAAAGGGAGAAGCCGGAAATTGCGAGGCGGTTTGTCAAGATTGTTCTCAAGGGTGAGTGCACACGTTCCGTCCTTTGTCTTGGCTCCGGAGGTGGTACTAATGTTTGTGCATTCAGTCGCTAACGAGGAGGCCGACGTCTTGTTCAACCATCTGGTTGCTGTTCTTTCATGATCCCGCAGTGCCTCTGCCAGCTATCACTATAGACTGTACTTGTATTCTCGCACATCACGTTTGACGGGCCAATGTGACCCTCTGTATCTAGCATGGATGTCGTCTTGTCGATGTATCACTGTTCTTGTACGCGAAAAGGAGGCGGTTCGTTCCGCAACGATTTGTGGAGAAATGCGCATTCGGGTGACATGCGCACTGAGACTCTTGGTCCATCAGCACCGACGGCCGCATGATGACACGTACCGACCTCGTACCCTCGGCCAGCAGTCGCCACCGTTGAAACCATATCCACCATCCTCAGGCTTCAGCTCTGCCCACGAGGAGGAGTCAAGGTCCTCGAATCCCGCACAGGAATGACTAGCTGTGCAGCCGTTACCAAAGGCTACTCTATCCAGAATGGCGCTAACCGACGGGCTAGTCACCCCAATCCTGCGTGATTAGGTAAGCACTCTGTCGCGGCGGATCCATTGCAAGCGAAAACAAGCCTAGTGCTAGTGCCTCACGCGGACTGGGCCCTGCTCGCACCTTGCTCAAACTTTTTAAGCCGTTGCGACGAGCGTTGGGTGGTGATGATAAGATTCACTAATCTGCTCTGTGAATCCCCTCTGGCCGTTGCTGGTAAACTCGAGTGTTGACATACACACCCTCATCTTGGTGGAATACCAAGTGTCGCCCACTCTTCTCGCACTCGACTTCCATGCGTTAGCAACACACTTGTCCGGCTTACCTCTTTGACGACTATCTCGACACTCATCCATCGTACAACAACCGACTGCTTCCTGGGCACATTTTGGCTAAACCAACCGAGTGATGATCAGCAGTAAACACACGACTCTTTCAGCCAGTCACAACTCGCTCATACACGGCAATCAGCGCAACCCGCGTAGCAACAATATTCAACTAAAGAACCAGACCCTTTTCAGCTCGCAGAGCACAACACCCTTTTCGAATACAGTCCCGAGCGGACGACGGGCACTATAGTGGACGAGGAGACCGCTCACGACCAACAAGAACACACACGGAATGCGACACAAACCCAGAAATCAGAGTAGACAGCAGCAGACAACCATACAACGAGCAAACATGCCACCGATCATCCACCACAGTAGCAACGCTCACGCCGGTCCTTCGGGCACCTCGAAGAGCATACAACCACCCCAGAAAACAAAATCCGCCACTGCCGGAGACGGTGGTAACGATGACGACGACTTAAGCAGCTTGCCGGATGAATACAAGGAGGAAAACCCCAATTCCGAGGAAGAAGCCGTCGTCGCTCGGTCGACATGGAAGGGAAAAGAAAGAATGATTATTCACAGTGATTCGGACGATGAAGACGAGGATGATGATGTGTATCAGGAACAGCAAGAGGAAAAGCTCAAGCGGTAAGTCGAATCCTTGTCGATGTCTCTCTACACACGGAATCACTTATCGACGCTTGACGGTCTTTCAGTGAACGACAACGTGAGAAGGAAAGGAGTTTGCATCGCGAGCAACGTCACCGGCAATCCCATGCCGCTCATCAGTTCCACCATGAAAAGCTCTTTGGAGGAGGGTCGCACCGAGAAGGCGCGACGAAAAAGAAGAGCCATCGCCGTAAATGCCGAAAGAATAGTAGGAGACACCGACACCTAGTAAGCGAGTTTAGGTATACTTGTGATATTTGGGACGATGACTGAACGTTTGCGTTGACAGCATGATCTGGATGAAGATGAAAGTCCATCAGAAGACGATGGCAGCGCAGTACCTCTCCCGCATCCGGGAATTATCGCCGCTCCGGATCAAAGCAACGATGTGCCCTTACCGGAAGGCGTGGATCCGAAAAACGTCGAGGATATTTTCTTAGGCTTAGCCACGGTTCCCGTTCCCGCCGAATGGAGCGATGATGAGGACGAGGTGAGTCGGTAATATCGTATGATCCGGACAGCAGTCTCATTCTTTGCGCCGCAGGGAATGCTGTTTCAAGCTCTGGATGAATGGCGCGATTCCGATAACGACATGGATGCCGGTTCCGAGGCGTCCGATTCGAGCAAAGGGACTTCCGATACCGATATGTTGGATGATGATGATGACGACGATGATGATGCGTTTGACACAGCCTTCGGACTTGGGGAAGCTGAGATGCCATTCGTCCTCATGGAGGATTGGTCCGGTAACTTGGTCTTTGCGCAGCCCAGGATCTCGGGTGAGGGTGACGAAAACCGTCCGAACAATAGTCGATCTACTTCGGCTTCGAACCGTGGCAACAAGGAAAAGCGGTCTCGAAAGGGCAGCGGGACGGGAAGTACGACCAATGGCGAGGGTGGTCCGGTTCTTCTGGTCGACGAAGGCGCCATGGACGATCTCGACGAGAACGTGTTTGAGGGCGATACGTATGATGGCGATACGACCGACAGTCTTCCCGACGAGGATATGCCGAGTCCTCCTAATTTGATGTCGTTCTCGACTCACGTGGATGGTGTCGAGGTTTCCAACGCTGCGGCCTTTGGTGTGACGACGGTCGATGAAGCGGCACTTGCGCGGGATCTAGGCGTCCCGCTTGCGGATGCAAGGAATCTGTTGGAGCGGGCACGGGCGGAAGAACAGCAGCAGCTGCTCGGTGGCGTTTCAAGTCTCAGCGTGGCTGGGAACGACGATCCGACCGGGGAACCGAGTCCAGTGGAAGGTCTCTCGGCGGTCGACATGTCAATCAATGGATCCCTGCAAGCGATGTTTATGGACAATGCCGGCGTTTCTACTTCATCAACCGTAACGACTCCGAATACCAACATTGAAGTGTCGCCTCATCCGGCTCATGCCGTGCCTGGTCTTGCATCTACACAGTCGACTCCGCCGACCGTTGTTCCTGGCTTCCCCGTTATGGGTTCGTTCCTTCCCGAACACGATCACCCGGACCGCGTCGCCGTAATCGACGGGACCGGTAAAGTCACACCGAGTCCTTTCATGCGTCGGGGTGTTCCTCGAGGTCGAGCGCGAGGCGGAAGCCAGACTGGCGCAAACAGCGGCCACGTCAAGCGACAAGCATTGGGCGCGAGTCCTAGTATGAACGGACGAAGGCCGAGGTACTCGTCTGTTCCGGCTGGACGTGGTCATATCAGCGACAGTGCGCGAGGATCGCCGTTACGCCTTGCCCAGCGCGAGTCTTTTGATGGGGAAGATACCTCTTCCGACCACGAAGACATGGCCGAGCCAATCGCGTTAGACGATGTTTTGGACACCAGTGCGCTTCATCACCATGGACACGAAAGCGACCACAACGAGGAAATATACGGGTCGAGACATTTGCGGAGCTTGAGGCGGTGGGAAAGGGTACCCATCACTACCTTCCGAAGAAGCCGCAACTCGAATGCGCCTTTTACATCTTCCACTGGTCTCTTTGCCGCTGATGGTAGCAATCCTGCTTTAGGGTTTCCTCATCCATCGGGAGCCATCTTGCGACCGAGTTTCGCCAGCCCGTCTATCGCTACCACCCTCGCGATGGACTCATCCAACGTATACCCCGACTCGCCATTACTAGAGCCGATGGATCAAGACGTTCGCAATGGCCAGAATCATCAGAGACGTGGCCAGAAAGAATCGAAAAAGTTGAAGAAGCAGGACAGTCGAAAGGCGTCGAGGAATGGTGTGCTTATGCGGAACAGGACGTCGAGCGCAGGGTCGATGCCGCCTTTGAGGTTACCGTAGCTGGATGATCAGGTAGGGTTTCGGCTTAGGGAAAGGGGAACGCCAATGGTTGGAGAAGCGCTTTGCCGCTCTCGAGTTCTCCATGTATTCATCGCCAATCTAGGCAACATCAAAACAAACATGATCGGTTTTTGGCAAGATTGTATTCTTGTATTAGTGTCACATAACATTTTTCGGGCATGGCACCAAGGGTCTGTAAGATCTCGTTACCGGCCTCTCGCTGCACGATAACGATGACAAGAAAGATCTTCCGACATATCTCCTGTTCTCGGGTGCGCTTCAACCTAGTCGCAACGCAAGACTGCCAGACATGATCCCAACGGATCCATGGTACTTGGGTGATTTTCGAGGTCAAGGAGAAGAGATCAGGCGACGATTGTAGCATAATACTATGTAGCACCCCTTTTGGTCAGAAGAGGATAGTCCCGACTCGCGTTTCAAAATGACGTTTGCTTTCTCGATCGTTTTGACTGCTATAGTTGTACTTTTCTTGAAGCAAATTCACCGGTTTGACAGGCCAGTCTGGTTGCATCTCTTCCAACGACCATCGCGCAGCAGAGGATACAACATGGCACAACGTCAGGGGCAGCCTCTGCCGCCCAGAATACCAGAGTCATGGCTGAGCGCGTCGGAACAGCGGTTCTATACCGCTGCCCTTGCTGGAGGACTACAAGTAGGTTCTGTTCCGGCTTCTGCGGTGATCGTTTCAGGAGGATTGCTAAACATTTGTTTACTACTCGCCAAGGTATACAAGCTCTCCGATGCACTCTTTCACTTTTACAGGACAACGCTTTCCACCTCGGTCGTTCCTACAACATCGACATTCCTCTCGCCAATAGCGATCATCAACAGGTTCTTACCCTTCAACCTGGCCAACTGGATCCCATTCGTCTCGCTGGATGCCTCAGCTGCTTCGACTTATCTGACGAAATGGCTGTTGTGGGATTGGGCGATGATTGCGTTGGTGATGTGGCTCAAGGTGCCTGGTTTGCGGTATGGAAAGGTCAAGGGTTTGGTGTACGCAGCGCTGTTTACGCTGTTTGACGCGTTGGTTTTCGGCACGCTTGGTGTGGGTTTTGCTATAGTAAAGCGTGGAAGAAAGCTGACAAAGTGACTGCTCTCAGGTATGGGCTCATGCCGCCAATCTGCTAATCTTCTTCGCAAAAGGTGGGTCGGCGTTTCCAACCTGATTTCTCTTCTCATCTGATCGACCCTTCGCGGTCAGTGATTACGAACACTCGAGGACAAGTCACGACGCTTGGCAACAAGGCTGCAAAGCCATGGAAGGTTATTGAACAAGAGCAACACTTATCGGGACACAGGTCGATTCGTGTCCTACCACATGGGTGAGTTTTGGGTGGACAAGCCGGCTGTGTGCTCCGCTCATCTGCATGTTTCCAACAGAACGGCTCTCTTCAATCCCCTATCGTCGACATATTGCCTTCCGTCGACTACTGGAAAGTCTCACGACCCCGTTTTGATTCCCGTCATCACCAACAACTCAGAACCTTACCGCTTATGGTATAGCGTGCAGCCACTGGACAAGGCCGTAGCGGAGCCCGAGACAAAGGCGCTGGATGCATCGTCTCTGATTCGGGGAGACCGACGGGATTTTCACAAGGGTACAAAGGACAACGAAGACGACGTGGATGACTATTATTTGGACGGTCGAAAGACTGCCTCTCCGCCGCCGCGAAAACTCCATTCCTCTGGCTCGACGGGCTCCACAGTGGAAAGCTACAACGGCGCACAGGTTGGCCGGTCGGTCAGGCCGAAAGACAGAAAATCGGCGTTGCCGGGTGATATCGAGCCCAGTCAGACGCTGTACTACCTACCGATATACCAACCGGGGTATGTTCAGCTCGAACGCGTGCAGGATGCCGACCAATCGGATTTCAGAATGATGAAGACCTCGCGACATGCCTTGGTAATCGAGTGTCCTACGGAGGGGCGGATTTTGGGTCTCGAGGGAGAAAAGATGGGGGCCGAGTCGGGGTGGAAACTGCCGTTGGTGAAGACGGACAAAGCGGACGAAGTGCTTAGGCATCGTTGTGTTGGTGACAATGATGTGGTCAAGATGAGCGCTCGAGGGGTGGGTGATTTAAGGGTCGGTTACTTGATTCGGGAAAGTAAGGGGAAGGAGCAGAGAGTTATCGATGAAGGTGTTCTTCCGGCCATCCTCTCGGACGAGGACTTGTCGACATCTTCACACCGGCGATTGCTATTGAAAGACAAGTCGGAGGGATCAGAGGACGAGGGTCGTCAGGTGGCCGTGCCGTCCAGCGAGACAGCACTCATTTTCGACCGAAACGTGGCCGTCACCAATGCGGCAAATACACGCGACGTCCGCTTGCCCGTTGAACATCGTCAAATCGGCACTTATCAAGTTGAACTTTTGAACGTGACCGACTCGTATGGAAACTACCTGCGTCCGCAACACACAGACAGTCTGAGGTTCGAGGTTCATGCATTGCCCGTCGTTTCGTTTACCAATGCTTGCGCGCAGCCGAGGAAGTTCCCCGAAAATCAGACGACACCGTTGCCGATCGTCATACCGGGAGGCCGCAAGGTGCCTGATGGGGGTGCCAATGTCACGCTGGCCTATAAGCCGTTCGGCGCCAGCGGCTTTGCTTGGAAGCGACAGTATCTGATGGAAAAGAAGATGTTGACGGTGGACGTTGGCGAGCCCGGTGTATACAGCATTGAAGAGACAACAACCGCTTACTGCACCGGAGTGGTCAATGAGCCCTCCACATGTGTGGTTGAAACCCTGCCTGTGCCCAAGGCTGAAGTCAAGATGGAGAGCCTGTCAAACGAATGGTGAGTAGCTATTGCATGGCCGTATGCCCATGGCACTAAACCTGCCGGTTGCCAGTGCTGGCGATACCGGTGTCCGGGGGTCGATCGAGTTCATTGGCACACCGCCTTTTGCAGTGACATATAAGGTGGAAAGCGGGAATCGACGCGTCGAAACCAAGACTGTTACTTCAGACAATGTCATCGCGGAGTTTAATGAAACCCCTTCTGCACCGGGACAGTATACTTATGTGAGTAGGAAGCTATCACATGTAAAGATTCGTTATCGATGGAGCTGACACCTTTTCTCCACAGACCGTAACCAGCATATCGGACAATTACTACAAAAATATCCCCGTCGACGTGAAGCCTTTCAGGCAGACTGTCCACCCCCTGCCCAAACTGGCAGTCTACCGAGGACGTCGATCTATCTGGAGTTGCGCAACTAATCACGCCGCCGTGGATTTCGCTCTCACGGTAAGCCTGCATCATCACTGGATCCTTTCAGAGCTGATACCGGGATCAACAGGGAATGGGACCTTTCACCGTCGACCACACTGTGAGCTGGCCGACGGGCTCTTCTTCAAGCCAATCAGCGTTCAAGGAGGCTGGAAGACATCGCATCGATCTGGAGGTTCCGACGGCGATTGCGGCAACCGGCGGAACGTTCTCTGTCACATTCACCAATATTAAAGACGTCAATGGCTGCTCAGCGAAGACGAGTGATCAAAGCGTTTCGTTTGACGTCATGACTACAAGGGTTAGTCTCGCTTGCTTGATACTAGTCTGATATTAGCCGACCTACACTGACCTCGCCCCTCTACTTACAGCCGACCGCTAAATTTGGGGATATCGGCAATACTCGCTCCGTCCAAGTCGTAGAAGGCGATTCTGCTCGGGCAGTTATCAGGTTGACCGGTGAAGGAGTAAGCTTTCAACTACCCTGTCATGTGCGCAGCAGCTGACACCCCTGATGTAGCCTTGGACCGTTGGTTATACGCATAGTGATAACCCGAAAAAGATCATCACGCAAAATGTAAACACCCCCAATGCGCCCTTGATCATGAATCGTAAGGGTGTCTACCGACTGGTACAAGTAAGCGTATCCTGGGTGTGTCTTCGTGCGCGTGCTTATGCCGTCCTCATCAGGTTGCAGATGCGCATTGCCCCGGCCAACCCGTCGACGGCTCCGATACGTTCGAGCTGACATATCACAGTCGGCCCACGGTCCAACTCCCAGCAGGATTGACACCCGATAAAAAGCGGCACGGTATCCAGAGAAAGCCTGTGTGTGCTGGTATCGAGGATCATGTCACAGTGGAACTGCAAGGTAAGAGCGGTAGTTTTGAATGACTGGAAGGTCGTGTCTGATCATCCCATTACAGGGACCGGCCCGTTCCACGTTAGATACAGGCATGATCATACGCTTCCTGACGGAAGCAAATACTCGGAAGAGAAGGATATGGACTCTGCTCAAAATACGGGTATCTTGCACATGGCCTCGCAGCCTGAGGAACACAAATATACAGTGTTGGCAGTAAAGGACGCCCATTACGACTTTGACCACAGACTGTTACAATCGACCAAGGGATTGTTCAGCATTCAGCAGGAAGTCTTCGGTAAACCGACCGCAGGGTTCCGAGCTTCTTCTCGCTTGAGCTACTGTGTCGGACAGACTTTTACGGCTTCACACGAGAATACTGCATCAATCGACTTTATCGGAAAAGGGCCATTCGAAGTCGATCTCGCACTCGGCCCCTCTGTCACACAACCTTTGTACAAGAAAACCATTACCACCATCAAGGGCTCGAGCTGGAAGGTCGATCTGTCTGAACATACGTTCTCGCTTGTTGGATCTCAGCTGTTATTCATTACTGCTATCAGGGATTCGACCGGATGTCCAGCGGAAATACTGAATGACGACAGCCTCTATCTCGGTATCGATGTCCTGGAAACCGCTTCCATCACTCCAGTGAGCGACCGCCGTGATTACTGCGTGGGAGATATGCTGGAATTCGTGCTTGGAGGTAAATATTTTCCTTCTCTTGTGCCTCTGCGACTTTACTGACCGATCTCTTTTCCACAGGAACCGCGCCGTGGCATGTTGCGTAAGTCGAGCGTCCGTGATGCGAGAGACAGAATTAACGAAAACGCAATGTCGATAGGTACAAATTCAACAGGAAGACACATAACGCGGTTGCAAATCAGCCGCAGTTTTACCGTTTGGCGGAAAGAGCTGGCACTCTGGAGATCAGATCCGTCTCGAACAAAAATAACAAGGTCTTTCTCCATCCTTGCCAGCTTTGCGGACCATAGCATTGACCCGGTCTATTTCCTTCATCTTATAGTGCAGTACCTCGGTGGAGGATATCAGGCGGACCATTCATCCATTACCAAAGGCAAAGATCGAAGAAGGAAAGCCATGGCTTCAAGAAGGTATGCTCACCATCGTTCGATGAGTAGCTTACATCCCAACCCGGTTAAGACTGATGCTTATGGATTCACAGGTACCGAGGCCGACATTACGTTCTCTTTCGAAGGCACGCCGCCATTCACATTGTCAGTCCGGGCATTCCTCGCGTACATTCTGGTGCTAATAATCTTCCGGGTCCTTCTCAGCACGTATACGAGGTCAATATCGGATGGTCGGAAGGGATCCAAGGTTGTCGATACACAGGTTCGTCGTATCTCTGGTTGGACTTTCGGCCTTACTTTAACGCTGACGGATATCGTCCAGACTATATCCGATATTACAACAAACACCTACTCTTTCTATACTGCTCTGGAAGGCGAGTACGACGTCACGTATATCAAAGATGCTTACTGCAGCTATCCCCCAGAGCCAAGATCTGCGGAGTCGAAGCAGAAGCTCTTGCAGTGGTAGATACTGGCAGTAGGCGAGCGATAGACGACACACTGTATAAAACAACGCATTGATATGGCTTCATCATCCCAGTCTGATCACCTTCGAAGCTGCTCGTTTGCCTTTGCTGAACCTGCCTGCAGGGCGAAAATTTCGTGGTTCAAGGGTGATGTTCAACTAAGAGGCCAACATTTGCCCCTAGGTATCCGTTTTGTGGTTATCGGTGGACGTAAATGAAGAGGCCCGGGCGAGTGAGTACTAGTGAAGAGGAGGTAAAGTTCGCAACCAAAAAGGATTCGCCCCGCTTCAGACAGGGCCCCGGGGGTTTAGCCCAGAAACCCCGTCCGCGACGAGCGTCAAATCAATTGTTCAGCAGTGTCTGGGAATCTAACCGACACCGCTTGCAGGCAAGTTCACACGGCGACACCACTGTCCATGCCTCTGTCGTGAGTTTGCTGTTCTATGTTATGTCAAGACTCAGAAAGGACAGAAAACGCGATGACTAGCTGCACTTCTATTACGCAAATCTGCTGGGCCTGTTGACCTGTGCTCATATACCTATGGCCTATATAGCTGCTCATACGCAGTTGGTACTTCGAAAATGGGAACTGAGGACACTCCCTGACCCCTGATGCCGGGCACGAGCAAGGATTGCTTTCCGCTCGAGAGATAATGCCGTCGGTCAACTGGGTCCTGCCTGGCACCTTGTCTCATCATGGCTCTAACACCCAACCGTATGTTCAT
The DNA here is from genome assembly GCA_015708705.1 of Naganishia vishniacii ANT03-052. Classification (NCBI taxonomy): domain Eukaryota; kingdom Fungi; phylum Basidiomycota; class Tremellomycetes; order Filobasidiales; family Filobasidiaceae; genus Naganishia; species Naganishia vishniacii. Next base: position 371,694 of record MU158407.1, read on the forward strand.
ATACTGCCCTAACGTCCCCCTAAGCACCGGTTCAGACCAGTTTTTAGCCAGTCTCCTGCCGCTTGTTGCATAGCTAAAACCACCTTCGGATCTCGCTTTGCCTCCGATCTTAATGCCATACCGTACTTGCTCGAACCGATGTCATCATCAGCTAGCCTATATGTTTATATGTTGCGCTCTATCCCATGCGGTCGGTAAATATGAACTATGGACCGTAGCATCTTGAATTGCAGACATGGTTGATTGCGTAGCTGATTGCGCACACGGCAACACGGTAAAGACAGCCTTTATTAGCTTCCCGGTTGAGGGAGCTGACGACAGCTATTGAGGCCCGGTTGTACCGTTTACTTTTCTGAATCGACACAAGCATTCTGGAAGCATTCCTGGGTCTCTGGGTGACGTGCGTCATTCTACGTACTGCTGTCTTCTCATTCTCTCTACTTGTTACATGCCACTGATTGAGGATGCAATGAATTATGGAGTATATGCTCTATGGATACAATATCTACAATCCCATTTGAAGTCACGCCTCTTCGCAACTGTTTTGGGCCTAGATTATCAAAGCAGTCTATATGTCTACTGGGTTTTGCCATGCTTCGAGTCTGCATTAACTTGCTTTGTTTCATCTAGGTGCAGCAAGGTCACGTAAGCTCCCGAATTAGAGGCGAGGCAAGCTCTGATGTTACTTACTAGCAAAGTAGGCCGACGCTTTCGAAGACATGACCATCTCTGCCTCTTCAGCTTCGAGTCGGTCCGCAGGCTCCGAGTGAACATGAGCGACGTATTCCTGCCTCAGTTCGCTGAGCTTCATCATTCGGTCGAGGTCGGGGTCATAGGCGAGATGTCGCTTGAGTACAACCTTTTCCCAGATGCTAAGATGTCGAGGGTGGACCGCGATACCACAGTACTCGTGGGCACGCCCTTGCCTGACGTAGCTCCAGTATCGCTCCTGCTCTCGTAGATCCAGCCCAGTAGTATCTGCCAGAAAGACCCAACTCAAAACAAGACCTGTTCAGGGAAAGTCAGCGACTCTTGAACGGCGGGTATACGAAGTCACATACCGATGAGACCGAACCAACATACCACCCAGAACTTGGTATGATCATCGATATAATTGTACAAGACAGCAGGGGCTAGGGCTCCCAGCTTTCCCATAGCTGCACTGAAGCCGTGAGCGGTAGCTCGTACCGAGATCGGGAAGACTTCAGCGGCGATCAAAAAGGTGGTGCAGTTGGGGCCGAACTGCTGGAAGAACCCGGACAGGAAGTAGATGGCCTGGAAACCATGAATGTGGGCGGGTTCTCGCAAGTAATCGTAAGCACAAGCGGGAATCAACTATGCGAGCAAAGCAAGGTGTCGGCGGACTGTGTTGAGCAGGAAGACCAAGTCACTTACAAAGAGCAGAAAGTTGAAGAAAAAGCCGACACATTGCATTCGCTGACGGCCGTACAGCTTGTGGTCGATCAATAGAGCCGCCATGTAGTAACCGACAAGAGCGACACCGATGTTGACCAGGTTCCAGAGCCATCCGGTCATGACACCCTTGGAATCAGGGTACAAGACCTTGATGAAGGTAGACTGGAAGAGCTTGTTGCCGTAAAACGCAAAGTCGTTGGCAAACCAAGTACCGGCGGTAGCGATAAGTCGGCCGCCAAAGTGGCTGAAGACGAGCTTGAGAGACTGAACATCGTATCCGGATTGATTGACTCGAGCATGCTTTTTCGACTTCTTCAATGCGGCGCTGGAGTAGTGCATCCGATAGAATCGGTAGTAGGCCAGCCAGAGCGTCATGAGCGCCATGATACCGAATTGCACTCGGAAAGTCCATTGGGCGGAAACTGTGCCGTAAGGAGGATTGGCTCCCCCATGGAAGATCAAGAGCAGAACGATCAGAACAACCTGGTTGAACATTTGTCCCCAACCTTGCATGAGGAAAGCGAGGACGACATTTCGACCTCGATGAAGCTTGTCGTCCCGTTGATTGATAGCTGCGCTACCGCCCTTTGCCTTGTATTCCATGGCCGTCGACGATGTCATCGGGTATTCACCGCCGACACCGAATCCGTAGATGAACAAACTCCATCCGTAGCAGATGACCCAGCCGTTCAAACTTGTGCCCCACATGGCGGTCAGCATGACCAAACCGAGGAACATTATCAGAGCGTCTTGCACCAAACCGGCTTTGCGGCCGATCCAATCGCCTTCGAAACCGACACCGATTTGACCGATGATGATACCGAGAATCTGCAGGTACGTTTGAGCGGCGATCCAGTTTTCGTCGCAGACTTGGTAGGTGCTCCAGCACTGAGGCCATACTTGCTTGAATAGTGGTGTTAGGTTGCCGATGGAGAAGAGGGTGTAACCTTCGGTAAAGAGCTGCCAAGGGTAGATGATTCAGTAAAATTTGGTGGAGTAGCGATTCGAGGTACTTACACCGAAGCCGCCCAGAACGTATCGAGAAAAGTAAGACCGGATAGGACTGAGCGGATCCTTCTTGAACATGCCGCCGATATGCTTCAACTCCCGTGCGGCTTCTTCGTTTGCTTGGTGAATGGCCCATTTGCCCCGTTGCGCTCGAGGCAAGTCGGCCCAGTAGACACCATCCACATACGAGTCCTCCGGACACAGGTCGTCCCATAGAGGGTGTTCGGCGTCGATCCGCTGGCCGTTGTCTAGAGTTTTAGGAGGATGAGGCGTATGAAGCTGGTTATCGGGATCCGGCGGGATGATCGTTGCGGTCTCGTTGACGGAATCGTCATCGCGGCTGCTTGAGGAGGCGGAGCTGACCTTGACTTTTGAATTGGTGGGGTGGGGTTCGGAGTCACTCATTCTGAAGACGAGGGAATGGTAATGGCTTCAACAACGAGGCATGGCAAATGGGAGGGAGATAGGCCTCTTACCTTGTGACCTCGAGGATATAAACGCAAGGCCTGCTTGCAGTGGCAATGTTACTCAAGGCCACGAATGTGCTTGAAACGAAAGTGGTATTGATCGAAGGAGTTGTCACAGAGTCCGGAGCAAACTAGACGACTTGCTTATTTGCCTACCGAGGCGGGTTAGTCGAACAAAATAAGTTGGCAGGTGCCCGATCGATAGATGCCCAGGCCGCACCCACAGTAGTCGTCTGCAATTTTTCATTGGCACCAACGGCGGGCGAGGTCGTGGAGAGCACAGCGCCGCATTTCTCTTGTGGTGCAGTTCGGCATCAGGCGCGCACAAGTGAATCTCACTTGAGCTTCGGCTGCAGCTGCAGCTTCGTCTATACGCATGCTCGACCGTGCGCCTGATGACGATACCAAAATAGACCTGGCTCGTGTGCCTGGTCTTAATCGGGGTTCCGGGCGCACACGAGCGCTCGCACGACCATTCGGCTAATTACGATTAGATCGTTCCAGCGGTGCCGGAGCGCATAAGGTCAAAATGCCGACAGATCTCGCAGCAGATATTTCCAATGGGAGCCCAGACATCCCTTTGGTCCTAGTAGATTCCTAGTAGCCCGTCCACACCCTGGTGAAAGGACCTGACAGCTGCATAGATATGCGGTGACCTATCCATACAACCCATCCAGATAGGACAGACGCTGACCAGTTGAAACGTGGAGAGACCCGCTGGAATTTGGGACAACTTGGACTGAAGACAGCGAGTCTAGTGGTAGCTACTGGAGGCAGCTGTTCCAGATGACCGGATGCACGAGGCTCTCCGTGCAGATGAAACGTACGGCGAGCTGACAATATGTCTCTACCCCGATGTCCACATCTCCTTGGCTGATACCGCCCGACCAGGCTGACCAGCAACCACCGTCTTCATAGTAACCTCTGCAAAGCGCGTGACTGGATCGTATCCAATTGTAGGACGCACGTTGATAGTTGCTGCTGATTTAGACATGACATCTATTATGCGTTCGTGCTGGAGAGCTTCACAAGGCCCTGCACGGTCTCAGTCCCTGTGGATCAGCGCAAGCAACGTCTTCCTGCCTCATCAACTTCGTCATTCCGTCAGCCAGAAGAAAGGTCGCCGAACTTTTGATCGGACTCCTGCACGTGGAGTCCTGTCAAAGTCTCAGATCGTCCGCGCGCGGATCCGGATTGATAATTGACCTCGTCGGCTGGCTTATTTGTCGTCCTTCTTGACGAACCTCGGGCGATCTCATGACACGCCATATATTCACTTACTCCCAATCCTCTAGCTTGGACCAGTGTTTGACTATTGGAACTCAGCAGTAACAGAAGCTGCTGAATCACATAAAGATTTTGGGCGCGCATCCTTTATCATAGAGAAAGAGAGAGAAAGAGATAGTAGGACAAATACTCACTCCACACCGAGCGCGATATGGATACAGGATTGATATATGCCATATCGAGGGGGAGAGAACCTAAAACCCAGACCACGTGATGCAAAACATCTCGCTTGTTGCCCGGACACGTCACTTCGTGGCAGACGACGTCGACCCAGAGTTATACCACCCGGAAAATCTCGTCCTCTAGTGACTGCTCTATAAAGTCCCAATCGACCGAAGACGCTTGATAAATACCCTCATACGCCAAAGAGCTGGCCTTGAGCAGGAACGGCCGGAGCGTGTGTATGCTGTGTATTTCGTTTGTTGATGTGAGAACCGGACGACGTTTTCCTACGTGGATATGGTCGGTAGTGTCGACGGGAATCACTGAATCGTCCTGGATATGATCGACGCTCGTCAGGGCGCGAAATCGAGGAAAGCCGCATCTTGTACTTACTTCCATGCCCGTCTTTGCCTCCAGTATCAGAGTCGCCGTGCGATCGAGGATGGATTCCGAGCGTCTTATCACTTCACCGTCGGCAGCGTCTACGGTATCAGTGACAAACATCCATTGGTAGCTATAAAGATATACGCATTGGTTCGCCGTCAACGCTGTACGTAGATCCGATGACTCACATTTGGAAATCTTCCATCTGTAATGCCATGAGAAGATCCAGGAATTTGCAGGCAGCTAACACGATCGTCAACTGATCTGCATTGTCACGTGGCAAGCTTGCCATGGTGTCTTCGAAAATCTTGATCTGATCGGAAGACGTATGTTGGTGTATTGCGCAATCTGGAGGCCAAAGAAACAGGCTCACTAGTTCCGACAAAATGAGCGGCCAAAAGTTGGTGAGATGTTGAGAAGAAAAGCGGCACAACAAGACCCTCAGGCAGAGATACACCTGAAGATGGCGCAGTGTCAGCCGGGAGAATCAAGGTGAGCCAAACACTTTATGTACTTCAGCGTATATTTTGGGAAAGGCCGAAGGGGCGCGAAGAATGTCCACCAGCCGCTCCTGAATGTGAGGTAGTTGTATCATGTACTGATTCGCGTCGGAGGCCAAAAGTACGAGCGACAGCCGACGGATATTTGCTGCTTTTGTTAAAGCCTCCTGTTCTTTATTGGAGAAAAAGTTGCCTGAAAGGGGTGTCCCCACCCGTGCTGAAACACCAAAAGTTTAGCATAGCAATGAGGCGCGTGAACGAGATACGCGTACCTAACAATTCGGAAAACTTTTCCCTGTCTTGGTCCATCAACGTCGCTATGATGATGCGCCACTCTGCCCGTAGATTTGGATTCATCGAGAAGAAGCCAGAATCGTTGAAGATGTCCAGCACGGCGCTTTTCCAAAGCTTCGACGCGGATGTTATGCGCGATAAGCCGTTCAGCAGCTCTAATGCCTGGACCTCGACTACTGTTTCGACTCTGTTTAAAAGAGTTACATCAGCGGACCCATCGTCGCGGGTCGAAAGAGCAAACTCGCCGAGAGCGGGACCTTAACGTGGGCAGCACAAACGCATTCAAGATGATTGTGCAGGCTTGCACTATGCGGTCTTCTTCTACGAGAATGCCTCGTAGGTTCGGAGCTGCCACATCGGTCAAGAGGCGGCGCGTCTATGTTGCAGATAATGGGTCAAACGTAGTGGCTGATGGATATTCCGGGTCATTCCCACCTCGATAATGCGCGCTCGAACCTCCTTCTCTGTGGTCACATAAAGATCAGCCCATGACAGGCGTTGATTCCGCTGAGCGATACTTACGCACACCATCACCCTGGTTCAGTGAGGTTATCCCCTCGGCCAGGGATCCACTGACGATCTCCAGCGTTCGCAGAAATGTTTCCTGTATAGCGAGTCAGCACACTACCTTTGACCCGCGCCGCGTAGATGTCTGCCTACTTGGACGTCTTTTCTATACCGACGATCCGTCAGAGCACTGGTAGAAGATACTTTGTTGAGGACTACTGTGAGGACTCTGCCATAATGCGGTCTGCTTGAGTCACAGCGATCTTTCAATAGATGTAGCCAGACTTACTCAAAGATTCCTGGTGCTAGACGTTTCCGTTGACCGATGTTGGTTGTCTGTATAAGGGCTTTGGACAAATTGAGGCAGAAAGCACCTGCTTGTACGGCTATCGGGGCTTCCAGCGCAGCGATATAGTTTCGGAGAAAGGAGAGCATGTTGGCCTCGGACCTACAGCGAAAGCGCAGACAGGATTTACGGGGCCATACATGTCCGAAGCCACAAAAACTCACGTTAGACACAAATTTCTCTTTCTCTGCTCGTCCGCAACAGACAAACGACGTGATATGGCGGCGGTAATGAGCTCAACTACCTGATGTGCGCTATCACAGACGATATCGACGATGCTAGATGCGTTCTATTGAGATGTAAACAGGCGGGACGCTGAGCGGCGACAGAGAACAAGACTCTCGCTGCTCACTTTCGGTGGGTTCTCCCCAAATGCTACGTCAATCACGCTTTCTAGGAACTCTTGGGGATGCGGGCGATAAAAGCCGCCGAGACTGGTTCGAGTCTGCTCCTCAACGACTGGCTCTGATTCACCGCACTGTTCGTGGATACCCATGAGTAAGGAGATAATCGAGCGCATGCTCTCTAATCCAGCACTCTTTGGCTACGTTGGGCAAAAGCTGAGCCCCGAGCGGTAGAGATACAAACGCGAAAATGCCTACCAGTCCGTTTTCAATATTAGTGATCTCGCTGTCTACCGAGTTGGAAGAGAAGACGTAGCCGAGAAGTCCGGTCGCCTCGCTTGTCACTATCGATGGCCGGTGTAGATTACTGTTGGTCTTGTTGAAGCCATCTCCAAGGGTATAATGCACGAGACTGTCTGCCGTCTGTATAAGCCGTATCAAATTGCGTTCGCTTGCTGGGTCGACGGTTAACGTCTCTGCAGGCTGAAGGACGATAGAACTCAGATGGCGGATCTCTCCGCTTACCACGTCAATAAGTGGAAATAGCAGAGGTCGAAGACTGCTTGGTAACGAGTTGCCCAGGACGAGCGAGAACTCGAGCCAAGAAGCGAGTATCCCAGAGTTATGCTGATCGGTGATGCCACTATGCACGGCTTGAAGAAGCAAGGCCGAATTCTGCTGCTCTGCTTCGGCCACGTCGTGTGTGTTGTTCCCGACCCCAGAGAGCGATTTCCGCGGGTTGTGGGCTGGTACCTGAGGTCGAAGGAGCAGCCGTTGAATCAACTTCAGTAATTCTTCTTGAAGATCGATTTCTCGTGTTGCAGTTGCGAGGGAAAGGCGGTTGATCATGTCGTGCTTGAGAGTGGACAATGTTTCCAAACGAAAGTGCCAGTCTGGACCACATAGGAACTTGAGCGATTGAGCCAACTTCATGTACAGCAAGGTGTCGTTGTGACGGCTTTTCTCTGCCGAGGAGCGAGAAAAGAGAAAACTAGAAGCTTTGCTTCAGCCGAGGTTTCATCTACCATGATCTGGCTTGCTCACCGGACTAGAGTCTCCATGACAAAGTGACCATAATGGCAAGGCTGAGGCATCCCGACTTGAAATAAAGCGATATCAGCCAGGTCTCGACGGACTATCGCGGAGAATAACAGGTACCGGTATCAGCATAAGCTGCTAGTGTCACTTCCCACACTTCACGCTCCTCCATGGCTATCCGGAGCGGTCGACCTCCCATCTTGATGACGTCTTGCAATTTCGACACATGGTAGGCTAGGACCTGGGTATCTGGCTGTTTTTGATAGAGCAGGCATTCGTAGTCGCGATTCCCGACGTGGATCGTACTGGGGTTCACCGATGGGCATCTCGACAGCATCGAACAGAGAATGCGGTCGATCATTCTATAGGCCGAAAAAGGTGGTCAGAAGGGAGTAGCGCGATTGGCGTGGTGCTTCTTCCTACCTCAGAAATCCAGCAGGTTCCTGCTTGAACCAAGCTTGAATTGCACGCTGCTTGACTGGGTGGTCTGTCGTACTCTGATCCAGCAGGTAGAACATTGGCTTGTCGAGCGGCACTTGTCGCGAGCCGACTATTCGGGACCGGGTTAACGCGGACACACGGCACAGTCGCTAGACTCTAGACCTACTTGAAGCGTTCCAGAGGACGCTGAATGCTGCCACGCTCGACTGGATATCCGTTTCATCGCCGCACAAGCATTCCATCACGACGTTTTCCAGGAGACGAGAATTGACAGTAGTGTGTATACGAAGCATGATGTTGATGAGCTGTGCTTGCTGTGATGTACGGCTTCTCTGTATGAGGCGAAAGACCTAGAGTAGACGGAGAGTGGATGAGCCTAGCGGATGATGACCCGCATGTGGAACTCACTGTATGTTGGATATCTTTTGGTATTCCGGTCTTGGCTAGCAGCAACGGTGGTCGAAGCTGCCTATATGATTCCAGCTCCGTTACAATCTCAGTGATCTGAATGAGAATCTGCCTGTCGTTCGTCTATCAGACAGAGTAAACAATCGAATCAGCGTCAGTACTCGGCATCCGTTGCACGCGAAACCCCACCTTGAGGAAAGCATTGACCCGCGTCAAAAAGCTATCCCGTTCCCAATCTACCGGCCGGATCATCTCGACTCCTTCTTTCAGCTTACCCACCACTCGGCTCAAGAGGCGCAGCAGCTGTAAGGGAGGGAGCAGGCGTTTCAACGCGGGAAACCCCGTCGACGATGTGAGATGCTTGAACAGGGTGATCGCCAGGTCGAGTACGGGAAGCGTAGGCTCTGTAGGGGGACGCGTATCCGCTTCCGAGGTGTAGTAGTCCCCAGCAGTGGTTAGAAACCACTCGAGAGGAGCTTCCATCTCCCCTTTCCGGTGCGGGACGTCGGGTCTGGCTTGGACATCTGTCGAAAGACTCGCCATGAGTAATTCAATGATATGCACAGCCATGTCGACCTGCGAGGTGGAGAAAGGACTGTTCTGTTCATTCTATATTGACCGTGTCAATGGCAGATCAGCGACCAAGCCAATCATCAGGTAAAGCGACCGATACTTGCGTCGAGCCAATTGAGCAGATACGCCAACAAGAGCGGCACATGAACACTCGACACCTCTCGATCATCTATAGGGAAATTTTCGAGAAGCCACTGTAGCACGGTAAGCGTCTAGCATCAGAGAAGACGGGATCAGCTTCCTGCTTTTCACAGACCAGAACTCGCTTCCATCCCATACCTCAAACACCCGCTCTTTTTCTTGTGAGTGCTGCTTGAGCTTGTGATAGATGCAACTCCATACCACAAACGGCTCGACGGCATTGTATATCGCTTGAGACGTAATCCTCACCTGCCAACCGAAAAGGAAAACACAAAACGATCGAAAGAAGAAGAAGAAGACGGCCGCATCAATATACCTGCAGCAAGATCACCAAGGACCAAGAACGACCTACGGTATCTTCATCCCCTTCTGCCACTCCCTTGTCCCCGTATAACGCCTCGAGACAATCATACGCAAACGCCCGGGAAAGGGGATACCCGATTTCCCATTTATCAAGCAAGGCGACAAAGACTCGATACGAGGTATACGTCGGATCCGTCTCCCCGACGCGATGGGTACGTTCCTAGAGACGCGCTCAAAGCCGAAGGAACTCAGATATCATTCAGGAGGGAGAGGAGGTGTACGCACTTGCGTAAGTGCCCGAATGACGAGGGGCATCGCTTCCTCCCGAAACTGAGTGATTTGTGCACCCGACGACGACGACGACGTATCTTCCCCGCCAGCGTTAGTTCCCAAAAGCCAGGTATACAGCCGTCTACTCAGGGAGAGGTCTTTCCGGAGGACGATACGACAAGCAACCCCTGCGAGGGCTGTACAGTCTTCCTCTATGAAGTGTCTACAATGTGAGAGTCAGCACGCGTCTGGGAGAGCGAGGTCGAGCGAGGAGGACGTACATCGGTTGGAGGAGGAGGGATACGGGGATACCGGTGTTGAGAAAGTCGAGGGCTCCACGGCGGACGAGGACGTTTGGATCGGATAATGTGGCCATCAAGGCACGGATGAGGAGGCCTCCGTCTGGTCCGCAGAGGGCGTGGAAGGCTTGCTCTTCGTTGTCGTGGTGTTGATGACGAGCGGTTTTCAGGGCGGGTGCGATTCGTCTGTTTAGGTAATTCATGGCTGAGATCCGGGTGGACGGGTTGGTGATGAGTGTGAGGAAGAGTGATTGGGTGAAGAATGCGGGAGAGACGGCGGTGGAGATGTGGTCGAGGAGTGTGAACGTCCTCTCATAGAAATCACCCGTCTCTTCCTCGATCCCGGGTAAAAGAGCGATCGCGAGCGCTTTCGAGATCGGACAAAGGTGATGCTTGAGCGGGAGGTAAAAGGTTTCGTATAGCTCAAGGACGATAGGACGGACGGCGGTGGATGCGGATTGGAAGAAGGGGAGGAGACCGGATGACCAGATTTGGAGGTCTTGTAGGAGTCCTCCGTAGCCGAGGGTGGTGAATATCTCGCGGTAGATGGCGAGTGAACGTTGATGCACGCCATTAGGAAGGGCGGGATTCAGTCCCTGGGCAAGACGTTTCGCGATGATCAGCTTGTGTGGGATATCGGTGATCGTCGGCCCTGTGGTAGGCTGCTGCAGCGCTTTGTGGAGACGGGAGAGAAAGGCGGTAAAGTCGGCCCATTCGGTGACTTCGCTGAATGTCGCTAGACATTTCTCAATCTGTTGGGCATAGCGTTTATACCGTGGATCCGAGTGTGGAGTCGTTGCTGGCCGAGGAGGTACGTTAGACGCTGCGCGGGCGGGTGTTGAGAGGCCACAGAGGACTCACGACGATACGTTTGCTGCTGTGACGAGAGAGGAGAACCGGGGGCGGAACGATTCCTCGCCGTGACGCCGATTTCTTGATCAGACTTGTGCAAGCTGGCATTCGACGCCGTCCGCGACCGCGTCCCATCGCCTTCTTCCCATTGACCGAGTCTCCCCGCCGATGGATGGACTACCCTGTCGTCTGAAGGAGCAGGTGGACCCTTTCGGTCGTTGGACACGGATCTGGGCCGATCGACGACGCCGAGAGGAGGGATGTGTCCTCGCATTGCGGTGGTCGAGGCTGTTTATCCGAGCTGCATGGGGCCGAGGTTGCTGATTGTAGATCGGAGCGAGATGGATGGTAAGAGAGTGAGATGGAGGAGAAAGGGAGGACATTGATAGTGCATGTGACGAATCACGCGAGCGATCGACGGTGACGGGGCGGGCCTTTGACACTGTAGAGGATATTCCCGCGGGTGACGTGGTCCATTAGTGTCACAATTTCGTCATCTTCAGCAAATAAACCCGTGAAACCCTCCAACTACTCCAGCTCGTCCGCCGAAGACTCCTTTGGTGAAGGACAGCCATCCGCTCTAGTGTCATAGGTCCGCTCTCCTCCCTTCAACATCGCACCCATCCTTCTTGTACCGCCTTTACACCTTGACTTCTCCCCGAGTACCCATGCCACTTCCTCGGCCACCATCACCATGACCCACCATTCCCATCTCGGCGACGGATCCACGTCAGTCCTCTCCCCTCCCCTCTGACCGCCTTTCTTTCTATCGCGCGTGCTAATCTCGTCCCGACCCGCAGCCTCAACCAGGCCTGGGAGACGGCACTGACCAAGGCCGTGGGAGAGTTTAAACACCTCGTGGCGTCGGCGGGATCAAAGTCGTGGAAATTGGTCAATACGGGAGGATTGAATGGTACCCCTCCTCCTCCTTCGGTATCGACACGTCAAGCATCCCCAGCAGCAGCAGCAGCAGCAGCAGCAGCAGCACCAGCACCGATAACCACCGGGTACCCATTCCCCGATACTTCTTCTCGTCCCGGAAAAGCGCCGCCGAGAGTGACTGATGTCGTTGTTCATAAGCGAGCCGGGAGGAACGGGGATACCTATCGTGCGACGTTGGAGGTTCCGATGAGTTATTTCGATCGGGGAGGAGGAGGAGGAGGAGTGGGGATCGATGTGTTTGCGAGGGCGATTGCGACGCCCGAGGCGTGGATGCAGTGTGAGTCTTCGCCGGGTTCAGGCGTGCGGTATGGGGCTGACTGTGGGCTGGTGTAGGGCAGAGGTTGGTGGAAGGTGCGAGTACGTTGGATTTGTTGGATGTACATACGAGGATCAACTCGGTTCGGTTTAAACTCGGCTGGCCATCGAGGTACGCTCCCGAAACGCTCCCGTCTGCCTGCTTCTCTGTGATGCTTACTCCCTTGATGGGAGCAGCCCTAGGGACGCCATCACCATCGCAAGGACATACGAAGACGACGCTTCCCTTATCGATATCTCCACGTCCCTCCCGAGAATGCCCGATGAACCGGCCTACCTCCGCCCGGCGCCGCCGTATGTCAGGAGCATGATCAAGCTCTTGGCGTGGTGCGTGCAGATTCAGAAATCGCCGTCGTCGTCGTCGTCGTCCGGGAAGACGGGAGCGGAACAAGAAGCAGAGGAAGCGGACGTCCTTCGGATTACTTGTTTTTGGAATTGGAATCCTCAGGGCACATGGGCCGTCGGCGTCAGTGTTCCGCAGCATTTACCGGCGCTCTTGGTAGGCCTGGTCGAATTCGTCAGCAGCGCCGGGGATCAAGCGGTTATTCCCGGTCTCGTAGGGTACGGCAGGCGGATTTCAGTTCATCAGGTGCGGTATGATCCCGTGAGAGGGATGTTAGATGTTGATTATGCGGTGGTGAGGGAGACGTTGCTGTTGGGTGGTGGTGCTGCAGAGGAGGGGGAGAAGGAGAAGAGTGTGGTGCTGGAGATGAGTGGGACGCATTGTTGGGATATTCAGTTGCGGTTGCGGTCCACCACGGCGACAACGACGACGACTACTCCGCCGTGGAGGCCGAGGTTGTCCATCTCGAGGTATGACACGGCGTCCAAGATGCTCCATCTTCACATCGATCACGACGACCCTCCTCCCGGGAACGACTTGATTCGCCTCCACGCAACCGTGGAACGGACGTCGGGTCATCCAGGTGACGTATGGCTCAACGGGGAATTGATGACCCTGACTGCCGACGACGCGATCGGTATCGCCGCTCCGACCGACCCGACGACGTTCCATCTCTCCCCGAAGCAGATCGAGGACACAAGCAGCGTCTTGACCGACTTTAGCCTCGATTCATCCCTTGTCTCTCCCGATTCTTCAACCGGGTTCAAGGGACGATCAAGGTCCGAGACGTTGCGTTCGTTCTCTGGGATGGATGTGGCATTGCACAAGCAGCCGTCGATGATGCTTGCCCGGAACAGGAACAGGAAGAAATCGAGGGGGAGGAGTCCGGCGCAGGAGAAGAGTATCGGCGCGTTGATTAGGCGGAATTATATCTGTACGTCGAGTGAGGGCCTTTCCGCTTGTGCGCCGCTGACCCCGGTTTCAGACTTTACGTCGTTCCTGCAAGAACCCGATGCCAAGTGGCGGCAAATCTCGGAGAGCAGAGGCGTCACGGTGCACCAACTTGATTCCATCGACCCCACTTTGCTCGTCTTTCGAGCGGAAGCCGTGCTCGTCGGCGTCAATCTCCTCGATCTCTGGGCGACCCTGAGCAATTTCGGTACGCGCACCGCCTGGTCAAAGACGTTTGAAAAGGCAGACCTGGTGGAGCACGTCAACGAGATGAGTGAACTCTGGCATATCCATCACCGCGCGGGAAAGGCCATGGCGTGAGTGGCAGGGGAATCCCGGGGTGCGACCCTGACTGACATAAGCATCTAGTCCTCGAGACGCAGTGTTTCTGCGCACAACTTACAAGAGTCCGGACTGCATACACATCTTTGGACTCTCGGTCGACGACAAGGCGCTGTTTCCCGACTTGCCCCCCGCCGACGAGCCGCATCTGATTCGTCAGACGATCGCGCTTCAAGGTTGGTCCCTGGAAAAACTTTCGCCCAACACGGTGCATGTCACCTTGATCGAACAAGCGGACCCTCGAGGATGGACGACAAGGACCGCGATGCAGCAAGCCATGGTCACTGCTGTTGGTGGATTGGGAGTGTTTGCCATCAAGTCTGGAGCGCCACCCGCAGTGGCTCGCCTAGAGGGCGCACAGCTGACACACGCACTGTTCAACTTGGAAAAGCAGATCTTCAAGGTGCGATATCAACCTGCGACCGCTTGGACCGCTCTCTCAACCCTCAAGCCGACAGTGCCTTTGCCGGTACACTTGGAGGTCGAAACTCCTGGCCCTGCCACCCCCGCCTCGGAAACGGGGCTCCAAACGCCGGGCCTAGTGGTCGAGGACAAGACGCGCAACATGCAGTGCGTTATGCGTTGCGATACCGACAAGTACTGGTCCACTGGCGTCGACATTGTGGCCGATCCACCACCAGTCAGCGTGACCGCTTTGCACCGCCATAAATTGGCTGAATCCGGTGGCGGGCTCTGGGTGACCATCACACACGACAAGCCCGCCAGTGGCTCGGAATCCGTCTCCCTCACGCTACGTCCGAGGAGCCTGGAAGAAAAGAGGGACCGCTCTCCGCTTTCCGTCAACGGCGCTTCCGTCAAGATCGACAGCGAAGGACTGCCAGATTCGGAGATCCAATCCATGAGAAAGCAGAAACGGTCAAAGCTGACTCGAAGACCGTTGGATCAACCTTCGGCTTTGCCTGTACTGCGTCGACAGGCCACTGCGGGCAGCTTGCGCGACCGCTCCATGGCACCTGATATGTCACAAGCACAAATCCCGCAAATGTCTCCCGTCGCCGCTTCCAACGTCTGGTCGCGCTTTGCAAGTCCGCTTACCAGCATCTACAGCAGTGCAGCCCAGTCTTCTCGCAACCTCTTCTTGGCTAAACCATTATCGGATGCACAAAACGAGCTGACGAAAAGAACTCCGGTGGACGCTCTGGGTGCCGCGTTTGAGCAACTGTTCCGCATTCACGTGGACCGCTTCAGCGAAACCACAAGCAGTGACGCACAATGGCAGCAAATATCCAAGGGACCAGCCGGCATCGTGGAATGCAAGACACTTCCTTTTGTTTCCCAGACGATACCCGTCTATCGATCTAGCCGCATCATTCAAAACTTTTCAAGCGACGATATTTCCGCCGTCATCACTTCGGGAGACCATCGCAAGATCTGGGATGTCAAGTTGATGCAGAGCTCGACATTGCAGAGTTTCGGAGAGGGTGTCACTGTCAACTGGATGGCGCAGAGTATGGCATTTCCACTTCGACCGAGAGGGTTCATCACTGCCGACATGACCGTCAAAGGCGATGACGTCGGAAGCAGGTCGCCACTCAGCTCGACTAGTACAACGCCTAATGCCACCCTAACATTTCACGTTTCCACCTCGAATTTTGACCGGGCCGATTTGATGACACGTGCCGGTCGGTTTAACCCACAAGGATACGGAATGGGTACCGTCGTGCTTGAAGGCTGGATTCTCGAGACGCTCGATCCGTACTCTCACGATCATTATCCCGTGCCGAGCACGCGCTGCATGTACGTATCAGCGGTCGATTTCGGCTATTTACCTCTAGCGGCCAACAACCTAGCCAACGCAGCATTGCCGCAGAGGCTCGGCGCAATCGAAAAACTGCTCAAGAGCAACGCCTCGTCGTTGCCCATGCTGAAAACGCCCAAGGATAGGCTCTTGGTGGCAAAAGAAATGCTTCACGCCCGCCAAAGCTCACAACGCAGCACTTACACCATCCGGACTCCGCATGTGGCGTCCACTTTATTGCAAACGCAGTACTCCATCGATGGTGGAGTCGAGTGCTTAGTGTATCTACCGGGGTCAAACGCAGAGCGAGGGCAGCCAAAGTTTCCTCAGGAATGGTACTCGGATGAAGCAACCGAAACGAAAAGCCAAATATCGATTCCCGCACACACGGCAAGCGTGTCTACTCTTTCAGACATTGTACAAGGACAGTCTTTGCCGGAACCTTCCACAAGCGGGATGCTCCCGGCCACTTCAGGATCTCTCCCTCGGATACGGTCGCCGTTGTCGAATCATCCAGTTACCAAAGTGCAGCGAAGCACGGTCGGCTTACGGATTCTATATGAATTGATCTTTGAGCGAAGCGGCGGCGCCAGCTTTGACATCACGCTCAATAGCACCTTTCTGAAATCAGAACACCCCGCGCCCATTGTCTTGCCTATCGACTTTGTGAATAGCCAATCAAAGGACGATCTACAGCTTTACATCGAGAAAGCTCCAGCTCCAGTCCTGCGCAGTGCTCTCAACGAGAATGATGTGTACGCGATCAGAGTCGTCGAATCCTGTAGCGGGACACGACATCCACTGAGCGATCGCGATAATGCAAGGGAGCAGGTGGACACCGCTCGGCCTAGCGTGATGCGTATCATTGTCAAGCGGCGCGAGGTACCTGGAGACCACGCCTTTATGATGAACGGTCATCCACTAGAGGTACGCGATAACCTTCAAGGTCCGCATTCACCACTGCCTCTAGTGGCGGAATGGTCTCGATTACATCGGTAAGAGCAGTTTCTGTGAGGCATCTGACGTGTGCTGATCTATTTGTTCCGATAGTATCAGTGAATCAGAGTCAGCTATCCCTTGCACCCCGCTAGCATGCGACGCTTCGCTTCTGGAGCACAGAATCACCGTGACGGGCACCGAGGAAGGTGTACTACAAGCCAGCACAGACGAGACGCCCACTCAGAGCGCTGCTGATTCTGTTGCTGCAAGGGTGAGTAGTCCGTTGCCCGGCCCCGATGCGATATCTGACCCAACGTGACTCCATAGCCTGCGCCCAAGCCCCCAATACCACCTGCCGCGCCAGTCCGGATGAACTCGATCTATCGGTATCTCACTCAACCCGTCAACCTAAATCGGTTTAGCTGGCCCATTTCGGGATACCCCTCTCCCGGTATCACTAAGTCAGAAGCCCCCGTCAGACCGAATGAGATGCCGCAGGAGGTGCAGCAGGTGGAAAAGCCAGAGGAGAGTGCGGTCTCGGCGCCCACGAGTGAAAGCATCGTCGCCTTGGCAAACGTGACGGTGACTCCTCCTTCGCCGACCGTCGTTCTGGTGGTGCTCGCCATCATGTTGGCATTCGCCCTCGGATTCATGTTCCGAACAATGGGAATGAAGCCGAATGAGTTTGTCGTCTTCCCACCGCCTGGTTTTGCGGGAATCCAATCGCAGTCGGATTGGACTATAGCGCGAAATCTTTGGCAGACCGAGATCTTTGGCAGGCGCTTTATCTTGGGCATTGCGGCCGACCGTGGCATGTGATGGTGCATCGTGCCGTGTATCGTGTTTTTGCTGTACAAGAACGGCTTTCACGCCATATCTACGCTATACAGTTGTATAGAACGCCATTCAGAATACTGATATCAATGCATAAATCTAGTCGAGCTGAACGGATTCGTCAAACGTCTTGCCTCGGTAATTCTCCAAGCCTTCCCCGTTGTAGCTAACGAGCGGGCTAATCTCGACCTCGACCCCGGGAGCAACACTCGCCCCAGCGGCTTCCAACCACCTCTTTTGCTGAGAGTAAATATCCCTCCGACTCGTCTCGGGGTTATCACTCTTGCTCCCCGGTGCATTCTTCAACGGTGAAAACTCTTCCCTCCTCTCGACCTCGAGGATCCCGAGCGCCTGGGTGAACGGGAACACGTCGAATACGAATAGTTCGAGTTTCATGCCGTTCGGCGCGTCGGGTTTGATCGTTTCGCCAGTAACGAGGTCGACGGTCGGGATCTTTTTCCGAGCAATGTGGAATGCCATTTGAGCTTCCATGGATTCCACCTGATCAAGGAATTCAAGGGTATAGAAATGATTGGCAATGTTGGCAGCCCGGTAGGCGAGATCGTGTGTCTCTGGATCCCTCTGTTCTGCTTTTTCCTTGGATAGCTCAGAGTACTCGACGACGGAAAACGCGCCGTCACGCATCGCGAGCACACCAACGCTCTCGTGCGGGTCTTCCTTTCTGACGACTTTTGCGCCGCAAGCCGCCCCTTTTTCGATACAGTAACCGATAAAGACCGGATCGGCCACCTTGACGAGACAATTGTCGACGCAGTACGCGTGGATGTATTGGATCCCCCGGGCGTGCATGTCCTCCAGGACGGTACGGGACCCGGGTGCGGTGGTGGGTGATTGACGGATGGCAGAGTATAGGCCGCCGTTGCCGTCTGGAGCGGCGGAGACGCTGTTTCGCGTCGAAAGGAGGATTTTCCCGCCATTGGAGAGGGCGGGGAGGACGCCTGAATGGGAAGGGGGAGTTAGCGGCGCGACCCGGCTTGACGACCAAGACCGACGTACCTTGGTCGAAAAATATGACGTCTTCCTTGTCGAGGCCAAAGAACCCGTTCTTTTGGAAGAACGCCTCGGTAGCCTTGCGCGTCGGTCCGCTCGTCATGACATACCAAGGGATCCTCGCTCCCTCCTTACCAGCTGCGAGAAGCTCGAGTTTTCGAATACGTTCACCTTGGAGCTGAAACAAGCTCTTGTGACTCGCCAAACCGATATCGTAACATCCCTTGGGGTCGGACGATCCAAGTCGTGTACCTTGTCCTCCTGCCATCAAGAGAACAGCCACCTGATTATCCTTGATAGCCCGTGTTCCAATCTTGTGCCATTTCGCGGCTTCCTGTGCTTGGGATGCCTTGTCCGACGACGAGTGGTTGGGGACCAGGGATGCCAATGCCGACGACGGAAGGGGTTGGATTTCGTCCGCCAAGGCATCAGGGTCTGTTTTCGCCCTTTCAACCTTGTTCCTTTCCTCTTGCTCGGCTTTCATCGCTGTCAGCCAGATACGGTTGACGCGATCGACGTCGATCCCTGCGAGTGGGGCGAGGAGGGATTGTTGATCATCGGTGGAGAGCTGGTCGTAGAACGTAAAGACGTGGTCCTGTCCTGCGTTGGCGTACGTCGCGCGAAGAGACTCGAGGGAAGGCGGCATCGTGGAGGGGGAAAGCGAATGAAAGGAGGACTGTATAATATCCCCACCACTTCGTCAAGAATAGTGATAACTGTTGAGGCATCTTCCAGGACAGCACAGCGGTTATTTCCTCCTCTGTTTGGCGCCAGTGCTATTTCCCACCCGATTAGGTAACCTGACCGGTCCGATCTCGCGGTACTTCTCTTCACATTTGGGCTGAACTCTTCCTTGGGCTCATATCCATTCCGGGAAACCATGGCCACCACCACGATCGTACCACGAATCGCAGTCATTGGTGCCGGTGCAGCAGGACTAGCACAGGCCAAGCAGATTCTAGATGCGTTTCGCACGACAAATGTCGAGCTGGTCATTTTTGAAGCACGGAATGATGTCGGAGGTGTTTGGTGAGTCGTTGGATCGGGCAATGAGATTTACTAGTGCTTGACGTATATTGTATATTAGGTTGGAAGATCCAGAGGCCGGTGAATACGTCGTCAAGGCAGATGGCAAGACTAGTACTACCCGTATCATCCCAGCGGAACCTGGCGTTCTCCCGAGTCCTATCTACCCCGGTCTGCGGACCAACTTGCCAAAAGTAGGCCCCGAGTCTGCGCAGTGGGAGTGATTCAACGACTGACCTCGAAATCCTAGCAACTGATGGCCTATAGAGATACTCCATTCGATGAGGATATCCCGCTCTTCCCACGAGCGCACCATGTGGAGGACTACCTGCGCCGCTACGCCACCCTGCATGATTTACGTCGGTACATCCGTTTCGGGACGACTCTGACGCGGGTTTATAAGCCCGAAGCGGGGAGGGAGGGGAGAGCGCCCCGTTGGGTGGTGGAGAGTACTCGACCGGGCCAGCAGGGGGAACCTGACCGTAGCGAGGAGTTTGATTTCGTGAGTATGACGAATGGGCACTATGAGAAAGCGAGTGTGCCCGAGATACCGGGTTTGGAGTGAGTCCCTCCGATGGCATGTCCGAGAGAAAGTTCACTGATAAGGTATCCGTCTGGATGACTAGTAAGTTTACGGGACGGATCATGCATTCGAGGTGGTACCGTCGACCGGAAGACTTTATCGGCAAGGCAAGCATCACGACTCTTCTCCCTCCGGTGGAAAATAAGCTGATCGATCTCGGTCGGTAGAACGTCCTCGTCGTGGGATCATTCGCCTCAGGCGCAGACATTGCTAGGGAACTAGCATCCGTCAACCTCCCAGCCTCCCTCCTCCCGGAAAGTATGGCCGCTATCAAACCTCCACGATCCCTCGCCGACGACGACGACGAAAAGCACGCTTCAAGCCTCCATCCAACACTGGATAAGGCAGCGGGTAGAATCCGCGTGTATCAGAGCTCGTCGCAGACTCCGAATATGTTTACCTCGGGCAAGGCGGCAGATACCGGGGACGAGGCGAGGCCTTGGTTACGCCTGATCGAGCGACGGCCGTTGATTGATCGTGTGGAGGCTGTAGGATCCACGAGCGTCGTACGTTTCAAGGATGGGTCGAGGCAGGATGGGATCGACGTGATCATCTTTGCTACGGGGTACCTGTATTACTATCCGTTCTTCAAGCGCTCTGACCCGCCGTGGAATACCGAGCAAGGGGCCGTTTTGGATCAGGTGGTAAAGGAGGGAGAGGTATGGGGGGAGGGGTCGAGGGATGCTGGTGGCTTGCAGGGATTGGGCATGAGACACATGGATGGGTTAATGTTGTTCCTGGAGAACGATCGAACGATGGCGTTGATCGGGTTGCGTAAGTCAAGATAGTTCTCCCCCGAGGCGAGAGCTAGCAAGCTCATGATCTTCCCCGTGTGTCTGTAGCCTACCAAGTCGTCCCGTTTCCACTATTCGAGATTCAATCCCACCTCGTCTCGCTCCTCTGGGCCGGAAAACTGCCAAACTTACCAACGTATCCGCGGATCCCTCCGAATCCGCTGCACGAGGCGCCACTTACGCCTCCAGAGACGCCTCGTGATCTTTCAACAGACCTGAACGGCCAGCAAGTCCGGCAGTCGGACGATCAGGTCCGCACCAAGGAGAAGCGATATACGGAGAGAGTGCGGGGGGCGTACGTTTTTGGGTTTCCTTACGAGTTTCTGTACGAGAATTACTTGCTGAGCCTGACGGCCGAGGCTGATGGCGGAAAGGACGGCGGGTGGGGTGAGGTGGAGCCGTTTAGATGGGAGTACAGGAAGCAAAAAGACCTGAGGTTTCAAACTATTGGATACTAGATTGCGTTTTGGGATGCGATTGCAAATCGAGCTTCTACGCTACGATAACGGCTCCAAGGCGTTTCAGGTAGATTCCGCCATAGTTCTCACGCTGTGTAGGCGAGACGTTGGGAGCTGAGCTTGCGATGATACAGCTCATACCGTCACAAGACTGCCAACGATCCCGCATACACATGACTCGAAAATCTTACTGCTGGCCCGTTTGCGAACAGCTAGAGCTCGAAAGCGGGACAGTCTCAACTGCTGAACTTGGAATGAGCTCGGCTGAGGCGCGGTGCATTTGGGCGGAGAGGTGAGATTCAGCGAAGGAACCGGGGCTAAAGGCGGCAGAAAGATGGCCAGCGCGCGAAAAATCGGAGAAGAAGGAAACATTTCGAATGTTGATGGTATGGAAGGGGGAAATGAGAGCGTTGTACCCGCTGGGAAGGGTATATACACACCTTTCGTACGGTCATATGGTAGACCGTTGCTTACCGTCACCACTGCTTTATCACTTCTTAAATCCATCGTGGCGGAATGGACGATTTTGCCGGGGCGAAATCTGTCCGTCAGCAGTGTCTGTGTTCAAAGGCATCCGTTACGTAGCTTTTCCGGCCTTTCACAGTCATTGCGACCACTGTAGTTTCCCAATCCCTCCTGTTGCCCATCTATTCTGTTGTATGCCTCTCTCGTGGAGAGTATGGCGTCTTGCCTGCGAGACGTTGCATACTCCGTCGTCGAGTATTCGGAACTCCGAAAGGGAAAGAGTAAAGGAAAGGGACCCAGCGGCGGGGGACCTTGTCTAGTGTGAGGCGAACACAGCAGAAGCTGGTACATGTTCGTTTAAGTGGAATCGCCGGGAGCAAGAACAGAGTGCCCCGCTCGGTTTCCTCCGTGTCCAAGAGCGTGCCATCTGTGATTCTTCCCGCCGAAGTAGCATTCCCAGCACACAGTTTCACGTTGTTACGGAGGAAAGCCTAGCTCCCAAGGGAATTAGACGCCAGGAATGGCGTCACTACAGATGCTCAAGTTGGCTCAATATCTGGGCGTGCCACCTGAAGAAGACCACTGAATTCAATGACTTGCATGCGTACGCGCGTTCCGAAGTATCATGATCAGTAAAAGCTCATTCCCTGTGAGTGCCTGATCACTGATTGGTCGGGATATGCTCATTGGAAGACGTCTTTCTAATCTATCTTGGGTGGGATATCACAGCATAGTGTCATTTCAAAGCCGCTCATCATGTTTTCCCGTCAAAAGTCGCATCAGAAGCTGATCGCCAAGATGGAAACTGCTGGAGACACTGATCTCTTACTCCTGAGCCTACGAGAAGGGGGTGCACACCACGGTCAGGGTGGCCGTCGTGCACCAGGATCTCATGCTTACAGTACCTCGGCATCTATGCGTGGCGTAGGCGCCAAAATCAACTGAGCAATGTTCAAGGGCTTCGGGATGACGCGTTGGCTTGCCTTTGTGAATTGATGAAAAAGATGAAAGGGAAGAAATCTGCTGCTATTCCGATTGATGATAGCTCGTGTCGAGCCCGTGATGTTTCTCCGGCTCCCATACTCGGGCGTCGAGGAAGCTGTCTGATACCTCCCTTTCTCCTTCGGAAGCCGGCGGATCCAAACAATTCACGCGTTTCTCAGGAGATGGACGTTTCATGTCGCGTTTCATGTTAAACCAGCCCACGGAAGGAAGTGGAATCGCAGCCAAAGTCGCTTCATCAATAACAACAGTCGCGTTCAGTTGTTTGAGCTGCCTTTCCCTGGACAAACAGGATTCATCCCTTTCCTCTTTATGTATATTAAGGCAGACGGGCTGTCCATCAACCTGTTCAAAGCATGTCATCTCGTATTCCTCTCGACTCCATTGTCCGACGTTCTTCCTTTCCTTACATCGACTTTCAACAACCATTGCTACACCATGCATCCGAGCCTCGTTCACACTCTCCTTGCCGTGGCATGCTTAGGCAGTCTTTCTGGCCTAGCAACCGACACTCCTTACGACCCAAACGAACCGCCTCCCCCTCCTCAAGTACCTCAAAAGCCCACGCCGTCGGGTATCCCTCAGCCGGACATGTGTTGCGGATTCGTGGTATCGAACCGCAACGGAGCGTATTGGAGATACAAGCACGAGATCGACTTCTCCGCATTGTCCTCGATGGACAGCGTATACACCTCTGGCTGGGAGATCGCACATGGATGGCAAGTCGGAGGTGCGAACCCGTCTACCGGTCGAAGGCCGATGGCCGATGAGAACAACGTGCAGCTCATCAAGGGCGAAGGTCTGCGCATGAAAGTTCCCGGTGAGTGTGTGTGTGATCGTCGAAACAAATAGATGAGAACTGACTCTTGTTTCACCAGCTCAAAGTCGCGACGCGAGGAGCTTTTCTGTCGCCGAGATACAGTTCCCGGACATCTTCCTTGTAAGGCTTGCCCTCTTTCCTCCGTGTCAAGCAATGCCAACCTCTTTCCAAATAGGGCGGCACATTCGAGATCGAGGCCAAGGTGACGGGTATTCCGGGCACGGTTATGTCCTTTATGACTTCACACGCCGACACGATGACGCACGGGAGCGCCCCCTTGAACTGGCAAGATGTTCAAAGCATTGAGATGTTGGGATCGTCACTTCTCAAGGCGACCAACACTTGGCCTGCGGGAATCAACATGGTGCACTATGAAGCAAAGTACGTTTGACATTGGCTTCATCCAAAAGACAAGGAAGCTGCTTACAAATAAGTACTTGCTCAGAACCGGAGCACGATCTGCCACATCTCAAGCCTTTCCAGCCGGAGTGAATCCTTCCGCGGGCTACCATACTTATTCGACGAGCTGGTATCCCGCCGTTACCGGGGGCAACACACCTCGTATGACGGAGTATCGATTCGACGGGAAATTGCTGAACGGTCCCAAGTCGTCAGTCACATTCGCCTAGGTCGGGTCGTATCGACAACGTACTGATACCTTGCCTCTGTTCGACAGATACGCTGCTGTGAATAGCCAAGTGCTAATCCTTCAGCATTGGACAAACGCGGACCCCAACTGGACCGGATATCCACCCACGCAAGATGCGTACTTGACGATCAAGCGAGTCGTAGCCTATTACGATCGACCTACCAAGATTGCGAATGGAGCCAGTATTTCGAGGGATACGTGTAGGAGAGAAAAGGCGTGTACCGTGACCGTCTAGGACGGACGTCGAGTGATGGTTCGAGTACTTGACAGGCGCTGGCACTAGGTGGGGGATTTTCTTGTCTTCGTTGAGCTGTCGCGTATTCAGAGTTTCAGCATAGTCTTCTTGATGGTCTTGCCTCTTCTAATCTTATAGTCTATACCCTTGATATCGAAACTTGTGAACATCTATAGGTATGCGAGATCCAGGGCTGCTAACTGTTTCGTCTATTAACGATTCGCGCCGATGCTCTCCTACTTCAGCACATTTTCACAGTCTTCAATTACCATGACCTGAAGAGTACACCTTTTTTTACAATACAACTCGACGCGAAAAGGAAAGCACGATCCGGACCGTATGAAGGCCCATTCTTAGCATTGGAAGCATATGCGGCTGTGATCACTCCGCGTACTGTTTGAGGCAAAAGGGAGGCATTTAGTGGCGGCCCCAGGCGGTGTCGATCGCAACTCACCTGACGAAGGTCAAGCGTCAAGGTCTTTGAGCTGTTCACATCCTGGTTGCGGTGCACGCCGACCAGACAGTCAGATTGCTCGTACCTATGAATATCGCAGGAGATGTAGTCAGCAACTTGCCGCAGTCCAGTGGACCCTTCATGACAAACTTACAGAGAATTCTTCAAACTGATTACGACGAATTGGAATGTAGGAGATGAATGCTGTCTGATGTAATTTGCAATCCTGCCCACGTTGGTGTTATCAAGCGCAGCGTCCACCTCATCCAAGACGAAGAACGGCGAGGGCTGATAGCTGTGGATGGCGAAGAGCAGAGCCAGAGCGGCCATAGTCTTTTCACCACCAGAAAGCTGGTCCATGTCACGGAATCGCTTCATCGGTGGCATGGCATGATATTTGATACCGCTGAGGTAGGGTTCCTGAAAAGGAATACGACAATGAGAAAGAGCATCCAACTCCTCAATGAAACGGCTTACTTCACTGTCTTCCAACGAGAGATAAGCCACACCGCCTACAGGGGCCGCCTTGCCCTTCGTTACCTCCTTGTATACCTCGTCAATCCGCTCAGCGATATGGTTGAATGCCTTGTTGAATAGATCGCATCTGCGAAGAACTCCGAATCAGTCGCGTGATGTCGGGGCAAAAAGGAAGGTGACGCACCTCTTCTTCTTGACCGCTAAGAAGGCATCTCTCGCCTTCTTGATGTCATCCCGAATCTTGAGACCCTCGCTTTCGACCGCTTGTAGTTTCTTTTCCACATCCGTCAACCTGGGAAATGACGTCTTTCAGCGAAAAGCTATCACACACATAGATTCGGTTCTTACTTTTGTTTGGACTTCAGATTTGGAGCCATCTTTTCAATCTCGGCTGCGATATTGGCGATTCGTTCTTCGAGTTCCTGACCGTGCTCCGGGTTTCCATTCTTGCGCTCTTCAGGTTCGAGTTGTGCAAAGTCAACTTCGATACCGAAATCACGCAGCCTGAGTGGTGTTTCTTCCTCATCGACGTCCATCTCGTCGTCACCCTTTAATCAAAGTCTGGATCAGTATCTGCTTGACAATCCCATAGAAAGCAGTCACGTTTGCGTGACTATCTCTCACATTTGTAATCGGCACACTTGTCAATTCAGTACTCTCTTCCGTCAGTGGTATCTGAATGTCCTCCAGCCTGCATTTCCTGTAGATAGAATATCGTTCCGACGACAAGCTTTCCATCTCATCTTTCTGTAATAGCCAAAATGATTAGCTTTGTCTCCAGGGCGACTTCGTCAGAAAGACACTAACCCATCCTGACACATCCTTGGAAACTTCATCGAGAGCTCGGGATGCCTTGTTAAATGCTCTCTTGGCGACGTCGACCGCAGCATTCTTCTCATTCACCTCCTTCTCAAAGCCTTCCAGTGCCGTACGCAATTCCTCCACCTCCTCTTCGGCCTGTTCGATCTCTTCTTGCAGGTTCTGCAAATCCGATTCAAGCTTGTCGTCGAGGTTCGACCTCTCTTTGTCGACGGATGTGCGTAATCGCTGCAGTCGCTCGCGGGTTGCATCCAACTGAGCGGTCTCAAACTTGAGCCTGAACAACAGCAGATTAGCTTCATGAAGTTATTGCACCAGCCCGAACGCACTGGTGTTCCAATCTGGCAACCTGGGTCTTGTATTTGAGTAACGCGTCGTTATCCTCTTGCGCAGCCTTGAGCTGTACATCCTCGTACTCGCGGATATTCTCAACTCGGATTCTGCGGCAGAAATCGGCGAAGATTTCATCGTCCGTGGAATTGACCTGACTGGCAAGTTCGTTGACTCTGGCTGTCTGATTATCGACGGCTTTTTGGGCCTGTAGTCCAACGGTATTGCGTCAGCGCATGGATTGATGTTGAACAGCTTAGCGGCTCATACCTTGCTCAGGTCTTTCTGCTGTTTGCTAATGGTCTCGTTGCCATGATTGAATTCTTTCCTGGCACCCTCAAGACGATGATTCGCCCCGGCCTATGGTTATAAGAATGAAGATCGCTTAGACTAAGATCCACAGCCCCGTAACGATGATACGTACTAGCTGTTCAGAAAGCCCACGATGATTCGCTTCGAATTCCCTCAGCTCGCTTTCCAACCTCGCCATATCAGACGCCTTCGGCTTTTGCTTTGCGTATTCAGAAAGCTGATGCAACATGGCATCACGTCGTTTTTGTAACGCTGCAACAAGATGACCAGCGTCAGGCAAAGATCGTCTTCGATCAAGGACGGTCTTACCCTGTATATCTAGCTCGCCAATCGTGTCTCTCTCCTCCCGCGGGACTTGTCCACCAGTGATGAGACCGCTCTTGTGCAGGATCGTGCCTTGTAGAGTTACGGCTACAAAGAAGGCATTGAGAACGGGAACTTGTAAATCGCCTTGTTACACTTACTCTTCACCTGTAGGCCCTTATTGTAGGCACGATCTTTGGCGATCTCGACAGTATCGCAGACCAGGGCGCTTCCACAAGCATGCTGGAAAGCTCGTTCCAAGGTAGGATCATACTTGATGACATCAATGGCGAGACGAGATCCAACGCCTAGACTTCGTAGTTTGTCGTTGATGGGCTTGACTTGAATGGTGTCGAGTGGAATAAATGTAGCTTGGCCAGCCCGTTGATTGCGCATGTACTGTAGAAAGAAGATCAGTTGCACGTTCCACTGCGTGAATGCCTGTCCGGTTGCCTACCTCTATGCAAGCGATACCCGTTTCCTCCATATCGACAACGATGGCATCATTGTTGCGACCCAAAACGGTCCCTACGGCTGTCTTGAATCTACCCTCTGTCGGTTGACATAGGTCCGCGAGTCGGCCATGAACCCCTAGAAGGTCAACATGTAAGTAAGGCCACAGCTGGTAGTTTGCAGATTACATACCTGGAAATATTCGTTTCAGATTCGACACAGTCTCCCTAAGCTTTGCCTTGGAGTCGCTCTCGCGTTTGTGAACACCAGCTGCCAATAACTGGTTGAGCGCTTCTTGAAGGCGTTCATTCGTCTCGGTTTCTAGCCGACTAGCGGGTGAAAGGGTTATAGCTCAGACGTAAGAAAATGCCAACAAAGTACTTACTTGATACGAGATGTATCCCTTTGCACCTGATCCAGTTCCGTCCGTTTTCCTTGCAATCGTTTCTTCGCATCTTCTACTTGCGCTTCGAGCTGTCAAGTGCAGGTCAGATTTCAATCCACCTAAAAGGCGCCCGAGGATATGCTCACCGAACTTTGACGCTCCTGCAAAATAGACACTTCGTCTTGAAGCTTGCTTTGCTGGCTTTCCGTCGCTGCTAGGTTCTCTTTGGCTGTATTGAGCGTATCGTTGAGCTTCTTGAGTTCCCTTTTGCGCAGTTCAAGCTCTTTCCGCTCGTCGACCGCCTGAGTAGATGCCAAGGCTTTTCTATGAGTGAGCATGGTATCAGCACCTGATAATCTGCCAGACGGCTAGTCGGAAATGAGCACTTGCAGTTTCCGATATTCATCCAAATCTTCGGCTCGCAAAGCAGTTCCTTTCTTCCTAGCAGCTTGTCGCAGTCGTTCTGACGATAGGGTTCGTCAGTATCTGCATGGGACGCGGAAAGTCAAGGTACTAACCTGCAGCAGCGTCCGACGCCTTTCTTGTGTCATCCAGATCCTTCTGCAAGTTCCGCACCGTCGTGTCCTGCCTCGCCTCGTCCCTTTCCACATCCTTGATCAGCTTTTCCAACGTCGAAATTTTCTTTTTCGAATGTTCGATTTGGGTTTCGAGCTTCAGTAGGTTGGGCTTCTTTTCCTCCAGTTTGTGTTCCGCCTCCTTGATTTCCGCCTGCTGCTTCTTTAGTTCCAGATTCGCTTTAGCTTGAGCTTCTTTGGCTGCGTGAACTTTGCGTTCTTGCGCGGTCTGTCATTACAAAATATGAGTTTAGCACGAATAAAGGATGGAGAGCTCACGTACCTGATCCCGCTTGAGACCCTTCATCCTATCCTCCGCCTCGTCAATCTTGGCCTGACAGACGTCCATCTCCCCCTTGATATGGAACAGTCTCCACAATGTATGCTGCACAATCAAGTCCTCCCGCTCCTCCTTCAAAGCCTCCCAACGATCCACTTCCTCCCGTTGTTCCCGATAGTGTCGCGCTTCGCTCGTGATCCCTCGTTTCTTGGAATAATTCGCCGTCGCCGTCTCGGTCGTCTTTTCCTGTTCCACTTTGGCCTTGTCGTATTCATCCGCGAGGTCGAGCGAGCCACTGATTTGGTCGATCAGACGCGAGAGTTCTTTCGGATTTTGCTGGGCAATGGCTTCGACGTCACCTTGGAAGACCAAGAAATTCTTTGCCTTCACCAAGATATTGTGCTTTTCGAGAGATTGGTTGTAGGTGGCGTGGCTGATGGCTCGTCCGTTGAGGCTGTACGTCGAGGTTCCTTTACCGTTGATCGATCGTTTGTACTTGTACTCTTTGGCATCCGCGTCTTCGTATACGGCCATGACCCAGGCAGTCTTGGCGTCGTTTTCTCCTGTGCGACCAACTTGCTCCTCTTCCGCTTCCTCGGCGTCGCTGTCTACATTCGGCTCTTCGTCCGGCTCGTCATCGTCGTGATCCCCCTCCTCATCTTCCTCCTCTTCGGACGCGTCCTCGTCTCGTTGCTTTCGCTTCTTCGACTTTGTCTTTTCGGCTACCTCCTTTTGCTTCGTTGGTCTTGCTTTCTTCGCACCCGCATCGCCGCCATTCTCATTTCCGTCCCCATCCCCGAGCACTTCTTCCTGACCTTGCGCAGCCTCGCGTCCCCGATAAATGAGATCCTTCAAGACATTGCTCCGGAGTTGATTCGATTTAACACCAAGAACGAACGAGATGGCGTCCATCAAGTTGGACTTGCCGGAACCATTGGGACCGATGATACAGGTGAAGTAGGAAGGCCCAAAGTCGATAACCTAGGTGATGCAACGATTGTCAGAAAACCGCGAACGATGCAGTGGAAATGACATACCTGTTCGCCGCGGTACGACTTGAAGTCGCACAACTCCAGTCTCTTAAGAGGCATTGTGAAATAACGCAAAGGCGAGGCTCCAACTTGACACGCCACAAGCTCTCGGGGAGATCGCTATTGAGTCTGGAGAAGGCGGATATGGGTAGACGATGAGTAAACCAAGAGGAGAGCAAGATCGAACATGACGAGACGCAATCTGAACGCGTCGCGTGTGTCCGCCCAACTCTGGCCGACATCAGTGGATTCGACACCGCTTCGTTTCTCCTACCAGGCATCTATGCGTGAATTGACCCAGGCTTGAGGCAGTCAGAGCGGGCAGATAACGCTAGAGTAGAGAATGGCTAGACCAAGTAAGAGATGATTACAACCTTCCATGATTCCAATGTCAACAGCTACCGCACATTCGTCCCCCCAAACCCGGTAGATCTCCTCATCTCGCCTGCATCTCCACTATCAGAGAACCTACCCCCTATCCTCGAAGTGCCCACACTAGACCCTCCTCCCCACCTTGAATCCTCCCAACCCCTTCGTCTCGCTCCACTGCCGAAAATCCCCGTCCCATCCGCCATAGGTGAATACCCAAGTCCATTCCCCCCCAACCATGACGACTGCGCGAGTTCCCGTTCTCGAAGACGGTTCTGTTCCCGAGTAGCAGCAGCATTGGCAGCGAGGTAAGTCGCGACTCCACCCAACCCAAGGCCGGTCCAAAATCCGGGACGGCCCGTACCTGCTTGTGGCGTCGGATCCGGCGTAGATGTTGGCGGTACCGAGGTGTTGGTACTGCTTTGGTATTTGCTGTAAGGTGGCGGTGGTGCGGAGTGCGATCCTCCTCCGCCTCCCGGTCCTCCCGGTCCGCCACCCGGCCCACCGCCACCAGAGAAAGGCCAGAACCGACTTGCTGGAGGCGGTGTATGTCGAGGCGATACTCTCCGAATGCAAGACCTCAGAAACGAGTAAAGGATAAGGGATAGCATGCTGAAGAATGCGATGGAGAATAGAACAGATGCTAGAGGGCTTTCCGGTCAGCTTTCAGTCCTTTGATTGATCAGTCCTAAACTTACGCCAGTTCACACTCTTTCCCGGAACGTGTGGCATCTGTCCAGCTTCAAACCCGGGATCGACGCGGATCAGACTATACTCCAAACCGCATGAGCCTGAAGACACAGCGAGTGACGGCGTAAGTGTGTATACGCTGGGATTACTGTACGAGCATACCTTGCAAGACATAACGATCTCCAGGTTGACTGTATCCCTCACACGACACCTCGACAGGTCCGAACCGGAAAGACGAGGGCATGTCGGCTTCACACTGATACACCAGCATGCAACGTCTCAGCATGCACCTCTATGCACGCCCTACATCGCAGCTCACCTTCCATTGCACATTCCCGAGGCCATCATCTCCTGTGTTGGTACATTGCACGACATCCGGTTGGAATCGACTGCATGCTTTGCCTTTACAGGTCAGCTGCGCTGCAGGACGACGGCCATATCAGTTTCGAATACCACGGAGCTGGACCTAGACAATACGTACGAATCGGGGTCGTCCTTTTTGCCTTGGTAACTCCATCTTTTCGGAAGGTCAGCGTCTTGACCGACTGAAGCAAGACTTTCTCGCTGCGAGTGTAACGCATGTTGAAGGCTGCAAGGCGAAGAACTCGACTTGACGTGTGTGGGAAAGAAAGAGCAGAGGAACTGATGTAGACCTCTGTTATCTTCGCAGCGCCATCTCATACTACGGACATCGAAAAAACTGGATGACCTCCAGGTGGAAACAGGTGGAAGGTCGTGTCTCACCAAGTTTTCGGGCCCCGACGCGGAAAGGAGAGGGGATACTGACGTCATCTTCGCCACCAGATGAGCCATTACTTCTTCGTTCCTTTGCGAGCATACGGCATTAGTTCTGAGCCATCCCCGTCGGTAAAGCTTGAAGATCAGTGAGCTAGTACGCTCAGGATTACACCTTCACCGATCAGCGGAAGCTGACGCCGTTTCTCAGTTCATGAAATATCCCATGCAACATGATTTCTACCAGTAATTTGGCTACCAGTTGAAGAACCGATTACCGATGAGAAGGACATGTCTGGAGGCTCATCGCTTGCACTCACCGTAGTTGAGCCTTCGAGGATACCGAGCTCGCGCTGGCTGAGTCTACACCCAGTCGCAGACACGGACACAACTTGAAACGCGTCCAAAATCGGAACTCCGAAGCACCGCTGAGATGGAGAGGGAAGCCCGATTCCCAAGTTCAGGTTGAGTCTCTTCTGAGTTTCTGAGTACGCATCTTGTTCAGATAAAGCAATGCCACCTGGGTTTGGGAAATACGGTTGAAAACGATTCTCGGAAACGACGCTGATGAGCTGATCGCGCGCAGATCGATGGAAGATGCTGATCCGAAGCGACGCAAGGGCTCAATGGACCTTGTATTTTCTTTCTGAAGGAATTCATTAAGAAGCGAATGGAAATACCCTTCAAGAGCGCTCGTAGACCTCGTACCTTCATCGACTTCAAGCTCCCTGACGCCTCAACGGCAAGTCTTCATCAGCGTACGAACGCCATGCTCACTTCGACCCAGACTCTCAGCATCATCGTGGTGTTCCTCGCCAACATGTTACCCTTCGCTTCAGCACTCCCTTACCAGCTCGCGGAACGAGCGTCCTCTCTGTGCTGCGGCTACCTGGTAACCAGTCACAACAACTCCAGCTACTTCAGATACAAGCACGTCATCGACTTCTCCTCGTTGACCTCTGTCAGCGAGATCCAAGAACGCGGCTGGTTGATTGCAGATGGATGGCAGGCTGGAGGGATGAACTCGATCACAGGACAAGTGCCTATTGGTGACCCGGCCAATGTATGGATCGTTCCCGGTGAAGGGTTAGTGCTTCGCGTTCCCAGTAAGTCCCGTTCTTTACTGCACGACCAGACACTCAGTCTCCTGACCCGAAATGTGGCTTTTACGACCAGAACAAGACAAGAACGCTGCCATCCTCTCCGTCTCCGAAATCCAATTCCCCAACACCATCCTCGGCGGCATTCTTGAAGTTACTGCCAAGCTCGCGTCTACACCGGGAACATGCATGGGGATCTTTACTGCCGCTGCAGACGGTGGCATGGATCGCGAATGGCATGATGAACAAGACATCGAGATGCTAGGTGCATCGTTGTTGGCCGCACAGCAAAAGCCGTACTATCAGCCCGCCGGTATACAGATGATGAACTACAGACCCTCGTACGTCACCCCTCTTTACGCACTCTTGCCTCTCTTCTCACTGTTTCCTTGCTTTTTCATCCTACTACCTATAGTGATGGCAAGAAATCTCCCGAGGGAAGCGACGTGTCCTTTCCCAGAGGCGTTGACCCGAGCAAGGGCTATCACACCTACTCGTGAGTCGATGTTTTTCCTGCAGAGTTCCGCAACTGAATATGGATATTGTGTGTCGGGTAATATAGTATCTCGTGGTTCCCTACCTCGTCAGACAGCAACACAGCAAGACTCACCGAATACCGGTTCGACGGCAAGTTCCTCCTCCAACGACCCAAAGTCCACTCCTCAGTCAACCCGTCAACCCTGATCATCAATCACTGGACGAATGCCGATCCTCGTTGGTCTGCAGGGCCGCCGGCGCAGGATGCGTTCATGGTGGTGAAGAAGGTGGTTGCGTATTATGATAAGCCGGAGAAGATGGAGACTGGGACGGGGGTATTGAAGGATCGGTGTGACAGGGCTTCTGCGTGCAAAGTGACTGTATGAGGTCGAATGGACCTCGTGGACTTGGTTCAAGAATAGCGCGTCTCCCAAAGTCGTTTGACGGGAAAGCCATCTTCCGTTACTGGCATTTCTGCTTCGACCTCGAGTCTTAGAACGCTGTGTTTCTTTCATTTGTAGGGCAGCCGCTTAGCCTTTGCCTAATAATGTCTGTTATTTGTCTTGTCTAGGGAAGCTGCAGCTCAGGGCCAGATACGTGAAGCGTATTCTTTCTGAGGATGAAGTGGCCTTTCAGAATCGAACCCCCGGTATGAACGTTTTGTCCTACAAATGCTTGCTTCTTCTGACTTGAAGATCGAGTCTACCTTTCGTTCCAAAGGGTTTGCAGTTTTCATCAAGGGTGAGGAGTGCGAGAGCTCACAGCTGACAGGATTCCTTTGACTGGCGAACTTTCGCGGCGTGGCGAATTGGCTATCAATCCGGTGATACACTTGACATATCCTCACTCCATGACAATATATTGTCTCTCTGCTGGTTATACGGATTTCGGCATCAGCCGTTAGGCGAATGGCGACGCTGCCTGGTCGGCTGAGCCTCTCGAGCGTGACGCGACTATGCTTTATTCAGAAGAGTTGTCGCATACTAGTATATGCCCAGCGGTCTGTAACCTCGGCATAGAGCCGCCAAAGCCGGAATGTCATTTTAGTGGCCAAACGCACCGAGTAACGTTATGAGGGACGCGCCGAGTGACCGTTGGTATCCAGAAGGTTCTGTATCTCTTATGCGCGCTCGAGAGAAGACAATGGTGAAATAAGCGTCCACTTGTCTTGCTAGCTCATAGCCTCCGCAGGGGCGATATCGATGTTTCTATATCTTGTAGCGGAAGCTCAAACGAGTTATTAGTCAGAAGGCGGTTTCAGTTCCACCTGCTAGTTGGCTTCAGGCGAACGTGTACACCGCTCCAACCACATAATGACAGCCGCACAACTCGAGTCGGATCGCTTGGCAGGCACATTTGAAGACGTAGGCTAGAGGATCTCGATACCTCAGTACTCACGAGATCTGAAGGTTGCGTTCCTACGTGGGATTAGGCGAGAACCGAAAGGTGCAGAACATCAGACAGACGGCTACGGCCCCTATCTCGCGTACTGCGACCGGCCGCGCTAGCACGCTGTGACACAGCTGCGGGCCTTGTGTGTATACTAGCTACTAGCTAAGCGATAGAACAAAAGCTTCTTTTCGTCTCCTTTCGTTTTCGGTTGCAGTTGACGGAGGGATGTGCAGATGTGACGATCAAACGATGAGGATCACTGCACGGTCGCACCGCACCCCGCCAAGAGGCAACCAGCACGCACACCGCTAGCATATCGCTTGCAATCTGATCAATGCAAATGATGCGAAACCCTGCGTGTTCGCAATGCTGAAAAATCAGGATGACAGCGAGATCTGCATTGCCGGTGTGCGATGGCATCCTGGAACGCTTTGCGAAACTCAGCTATTCAATGGGAGCCTTTTAATCATTGTGCGACTATTGTCCGGGTGAGCATTTCCTGGTCCTAGCCGGTATTCACCGCATCACACCTACACGAGACAGTCGCGAGACCGCAATGTCTCACGAATCACGTTGTTCGTCCATCATTATTTTCCGGTTAAAGTATGCTATAATGGCGATCTGGGCAGAGAAGACATCCGCATTGTTACTCATTGATGCCATTTCCATCATCATCAATTCACTATGTCATCAGTCTACCACCCTATTCTTCTCTCTGATCACCGCCCAGTTGGGAATATACGTATATAACATCTCCGCAACTTGGCTCCCGTCAAAACGTCACGGATGATGACACCGCCACCCCCTCCAAAAGAGCCCCGCAATGATGGTTAATCTACTTCCCGGCACTCCGATGTGCAGCGATCTTTGTCGGATTTCTCGCAGCTCTGTCGACCTCTGACGCCAGGGTTCTCCCCAATATGGATTACTGAAGGGCTTCTATGGGACTTGCGGTCCTGTCACCGACAGCGGGCTTGCGCGACGATGGGTATGTGAACTCCAGTGATAACGGGCGCTGGCACGATGTGATTTGCTATACCAAGCTTGTCATGACTGGTCCGTCTGGAGTGTGGTTGCCATATGCTAATAGTATGGTAATAGATGGCTTCCGCTGGGCAGTGGCTTACAGAACCAGGCAGAGTAAACGCGTCGCCTTTCACCTCGCTTCGATCCCCCATGCCCTATCTGTCGTGGTTTCGAGCGTATCCTCCCATGCCGTACTGCCCCCCTATCACGCACCAATCTCGAAACCAGCGACCGACAACAGCCCCGCAAATGTGACTTTGGCAATGCTTAGGATTTGATCAAAGTCGTACCCCTGGCGCATCGACACATCACAGATGTTGTGGTAACACGCTAAAGACCAGACAGATCCGTCAGTTGGAGTGAACGTATCGGTGACGGGAAATTCCGCCAGAAGAGTGTACTGACGATCAATGATGGGTCCATTTCGTTCTGTGAGCGAGGCGATATGTCAGGTCTAGCCGGAAAGCATGAAAGGTAGATTACACTTACCAAAGACTTGAGTCGCCGGGAAGGCGTAGGGCAGGAAGCTCTGGTGGTCGCTGCAGCAAGCGGCACTGTCGTTACGAAAGGGCACCGATCAAGCCCCAGGATCGGTTCAGCGTGCGATCCGTGTGCAGCCTCTGAAGGTGAATGCACTCACGTTGTTCCGACCACAAGCTCGGGTGCATACTGTGGAGAGACACAGACAGATGAAAAGCCGTACCCAAGTTGACTGGCTTCACAGACAACTTACAATTCTCGACAAATTTCCAAGAAGGTAAGCCGCTTCGGGTGTTCCGATCGATGCCGGGAACGCGATCTGCAGCGGTTCCATAGGCTGGTAAAGAAGCGTATGAGGCAGAATCAGTCCATACTCGAGAATGGCAAGGCATTGAGGGGCCGTACATCGTGGTAGGCCAACATGTCAGCTTGGGTTTGCAAGAGGACAGTGGTATTTGCCTCGTGCAGTGATTCTGTCCAACGCTCTGAGTTAGCAGTGCCGCCTGCCGCCGAGCTCCAGACGTCGGGATAACCTACTCGCGTACGCCGCACTTCCCAACAACCCCTGCTCCTCGCCCGCAAAGAAGGCCAACACGACCTCCCGCTCAAACGTCACATTCGCACCCTTGATCGCCTCGGCAATCGCCAACAGATGCGCAGAGCCCGAGGCATCGTCGTCTGCGCCAGGTGCACCCCATCGCCCGAAACTACCCCGTGAGTCGTAGTGCGCCGATAGGATGGTCAGAGGGCTGTTATCGTGCGATGATTTGGACGAGAGTGGGCGGTAGTGGCAGATGACGTTGGGGGCAAAGCCAGGAAGGAAGGGGCGAAGGGTGCATTCGGCGCCGGTTCCTTCGACTTTTTCTGATGGAGGCGAAGGGTGTAATGTCAGGATCGATAGGAGATGTGAACATGGCGGAATGGCAAAGACGTACCTTGAATCCATTTCGCGGCTACTCGAGACCCCGGTGCAAACGAATGACGCGACACGATCCCCGACCCGCTTTCCCCCGTCAAAAACCTGACGCTCCTGACTAGCTCCCTATAATCCAGCGCATCCAGTACTTGGTCCAGTTTCGACGAGTATTTCAGCCTCATCGTGATGTTTGCGAGGTTGTCGATAAGGTGCTGAGGCACGGGAGCGCCATAGCTGTCCGCCGCGAAAGCGAGGGGGTATGCATTTGAGGGAAGGGCGACGAGAGAAAGATGGCCCGGAACGACTTTATCGATGACGCCCAACAATCTTTCCGGGACTCCGAGAATTAACGAGTGTCGACTTTGGTGGTAGAGGAATGGTTTCCCGAAAGACTTGACGTGGAGTCCCACAGCGTGTTGCGTGTTCCCGGACAACCGAGGCGCTGCGTTCCCCACTTCGAGAGCCTCGAGCTCTTCAAGATTGGCGAGGATGTCATCGTATACCCGATCTGTGACGGCGAGAGCTGAATCCGGTTCCTTTGCGACGCCAGCTTCTCCTACCCAGATCAAAACTTGGCCCTTTGTCTCCTCGCTCAGGAGGGCGAGGCTGCCGCTCTCGAACCCACTCGCCAACGCATCTTGACTATCCAGCACGCATTCTTCGCTCGAGATGAACACATGGTCGGGCTGACTGATTGATCCGTATGCGCCGTAGTAGTTGTCCCGAAGACAGGATGGCAGATCGGGCGTTGGCGCAGACGACGTCGTGAGAAGGACGGTGTTGCCCGCGGCGCGATTGGCGGACGGGAGAACGACAGCGTTGGCGACGAGAGCCAGAGAGGGCAACAGCAGATGCGACTTCATACTGAGCTGTTTGGCTCACAGAAAGCGGAGACGGGCAAGAACGGATAGTTCTACGATTCAACACGATCCTTGAGCCCGGCTTCATTCAGCCCACCTGCGCCATATCGGAGATGACCGGGGCCCATAATATGCTTCAGTCCTGCTCTATCGATTGGAAACTCGCGCACAAGACTAGAATACAATTGCGATGACGAGAATTGTCCACTATCCTTGCGTAATGTAAGGGCGTAGGGAACGACGACGAAGGGTACATCAATATCATCCGTCCCTCGTTACCCATCCGGCGGGAATTAAACCGTCACTCGACACACCTTCTCCGCGGTACACGAAACAGTTTTCAACACCCCCGTCCCCGTCGCCATCTTTGCCGGCTTGTCATAATACACAGTGACCTTCTTGATAACCAAGTCGACATCTTGCACGGGCGGACCGCCGGACCATCGACCGTCACCATTGGTCCAATGGTTGAGAAGTAAGTTTGACGGATTCACCGAAGGGAATTGAAGAGGCCGGTTGATTTCTCGGCCATCGAATCGGTATTCCGTAAGACGAGGGGTGTTGCTGTCCGACGTTGTGGGGAACCAAGCGATACTACAGACCCAGGAACCAGCAGGTACTTGTGAGCATGCGGAATGTGGGGTACCCAGAATGGTACTGACGAGTATGTGTGAAAAGACGTGGAAGGGTCGACACCCACTGGAATCTTCTCGAGACCCAGCGACTTTGCACCAGTCCTACCAAGGCAGATAGCCAGTCAGACAACGAAACCCCATGAAAAGTCGACACCAAACCAACTCACTTTGGATCCCAGTTGACCATGTGAATCCCTCCCCCCTGAAACTCATTGGCCTTGAACAAAGTCGCTCCAAGCACCTCGATATCCTGTTCATCATGCCATCCCAGCGGCGCATCCCAAGGATCCGCATGTGAGGTGAACATGCCCATACAGGTTCCCGCCGTGCTGGTCAGCATGGCCTCGATCTCGATGATGCCGCCTAGCATAGTGTCGGGGAACATGATTTCCGCGACCGAGAAGGTTCTCGCGGACTTGTCTTGGCCTACAACAGTCGGATAGACATGTCAAGCTTCATATTCGATAGACATCGAGAATCGGGGATACGTACGAGGAACTCTCAAGCGCAAGCCTTGACCCGGGACCAACTGAACATTCTCTTCATCCGCCATAGGTTTCTGCCCCGTAATATCGTTAACTCCACCCGCCTGCCAACCATGCGATATCTCCCAACCGGCAGCATAAACCTTGTCAATAGAAGTCAATGTCGAAAAATCGATTTCATGCTTGTATCGAAAAAGCGCGTCGCCGCGATTGGTGACGAGATAACAGGAATTTGAACACGTCGTGTTGGTTCGTTTTTGGGGGACGTTGATGTAGCCAGCGGAAACAGTTGCGAGGCTGCTCAGACAGATGAGGGCGACTGAGAGATTGACGACGTAGGTGACCATCTTCGATTGACTGAAGGGCGGCGTAACAAGAGGGCAGGACGATAAGCGGATTGTGTTGCAGCATGCTCGGCCTCAGAGATTCGAAGAAGACCGATGCGTTATAAGCCATCCTCGTCTGAACGAAGAACGCAAACTCCTGTACACATCATCAAAGGCAGACGTCAGCGAACTGTTTGTACACAAAAGGTGGATCATGTCCTCTACGTGACCTCCTTTGCAAGAAGCCTTCCATGGAACCTCCTATCAACTTTGAGACGCGCGCGATTCAACTTGAGACATATCCCGAAACGTCCATCCCGTACGCTTCTCAGCTTCTCGCGCGCACCAGTGATTCGCCGGTCATGACGGAGGCGCAAGTGCCGCGCATTGGAAGATCGCCTGGATTCGTCTAAACGGAAAGGATACAGAACACTCACGAAAGAGAAGAAGCAACTCCATCCTTCCCTGTACCCTTCCTTCATCCCACTTGCTCATCTCCACCAAAGTGCGATTCATCGCCCCTTGAGAGAATCACGTTTCCTCCTTCAGCTTGCGATTCTTCTCGCCCTTTGTCTAGCGGTTGTGTTCATCCGACCGGAGGTCTTTCCTTGTTACGACGCAATTCGAGAATCCCGAATCCGGACAAAGGAATCGCTTCGATCACGCATTCCCCGTGCAATGGGAGGTCCGAGGATTCGAGCAGCCGCTTGAGCGTTCATTTGGCGGGCCGCTCGTGTAGTGCAGGCGAGATAGGGTGATGCAGAGTCATCTATAATATAGACCTGAATGAGGAGGATTGATAGTTATGGTATGCTGCAAGTCAGTCAAATCAGCGACAATCAGTGAACACGCGGGCAGCCATTGTTCCGCGGAAGCAAATATTCAGATGAATGGCAGAGCGCGATGTCAACTTCAATTGAGATGCTGATGACCAAAGGCTCTGATCAGAGAACTGCGTCGAATACGAGCTGCACCTTGGTCTCTAAAGGTTGAAGTGGTGCGCACCGACAGCAATTAAGTAGAGCCAGAAGCCAGATGCGAATGTAGCTGACCTGTAGCGTAAGTCCTTCCGGACAATCGATTGTCGAAGGATCATGTCCAAATAAATATTTCATCCCTTAAGTGTATGTGTCCGGACCGGTGTCCTGGTGGATATCCAACGCGGATTAAAAAGCGGGGTTAGGGTATTCGATCCCAACTTTGACTGGTCAAGTTCACTCTGACTGGTCAAGTTCCCCCTCATGTGACTATTTGCTATCGTGTGTGTAGAGAGACGAAGGTACGAGTATGGTTAGTGGGCCGGATAGTAGATGAACGTTGTACTTAGTTGCAACCAGTGTTCAATCAAGCCTGACCAAATACCTTCGTGCAACTCAAGTCCTTTGTCATCATCTCTGCCTTGTTCATTGCTTTACCTTAAACTTGTTAGGGCTGGCTGCCAAGTCACTGACATTTCCCAAGTCAACTGAATGAAGGACTTAGCAGGTTTCTTGAGCCTCTTCCAAAGACAACCGACTTGTGCTTTGTCGCGCAGGACAAACCACTTAGTACTTTGTCGCACAGGACAAACCGCCTAGAGTTTTGTCGCATAGGACAAAACCCCTAGTACTTTGTCACTCCCCTCAAAAAAGTGTTCTCGGTCCTCGGCCAGCCGTATTCTACTTGCGATGACAAAGTACATTGCGCCTGAGCTCAAGGAGTGGGTAAATAAAGCATTTGCCACTTGCGGCGAAAGGTAGATGGATCGCGAGCAGTGATGTCAATACTAGATTCCTCAATCGTGATAATGATGCAATACTTTATCGTACAAGTGTTGTCGTAACCAATGCAATGCAGTATGTTGTATGTCGATCTATATGCAACCTTCAACCCAATACCACGTCTCTGTCCTGGATGGCAGATATCATGGCAGTCCCTCCCCAACGCTCTGAGCCTTATTCTAACTGGGAACCGTCTTCCTCTCTTATTCGTTCGGTACCGAGTTACTGTTATCAGCACAGCCGAAGGGCGTCTGGCCGCCGTTGGCCTTGTATGCGTCTCGGATTTCGATGACACTTCCCCAGGTCTGCGGAAGGGATTAACGTGAGTTTCGAGTGGTGTACTTGGATATATCGCTACTTACACCGGCAACCATAATGAACATGCCCCCAACAATCTGGAAGACGTTGAACGCGAAGAGGAGTCGGTACTTCCATGTCTTGTTCGTCTTTCTTTCATCCCAGTGGTCGTACATCCACATGAAACCCTATGAAATGATCAAAGTCAGTTACTGCGTCGTCCTGGTCCCCATATATTTGTCACGTACCATAAGTGTGATGCACAAGAACGAACAGAAAAGTGCCCCTGGGGAACGGATAAATATGAGCATGCAACTTGAAGACCGGCTCTCATAGATTCATAAACCTACCGATAACGCCCAAAAGTCCCGAAAACACGGGAACTGCGCTGGCGAGGATGTAGCCACATATTACGACGATGGCGACCGAGCCGAGCCAGTACACCCAATGCTTGACTGTATTCTTGGTAAGGTCTGCTGTGCCTTGCAACGCTCGGACAAACATCCATTTAGCGGGCAACTGGTTGAGCGAAACATGTTAGCGAGGCTGTTCGAGTCTTCTCGCATAACCGGGGCTCACATGTGCGTAGATGACCGACGTGACAATCAAGGCCGGAAGTGCGATCTGGCGATTCGAAGGCTAGTCAGTTTCAGACGATATCACGTTGATCCGCTGTGACGTACTCCGTAAGCAACACGCTTCAGCAAGACACCGGCACTGCCCAAAGCGGGGCTAGCAACGTATTGTCCAGAGTAGTAGTACACGGTAATGCCGATTGCCTGCAAAGGCGTGAGAGGTGTTAAAAAAGGAATCGATGTGGATTCATCTTGAACCGCAGCGTACCAGGTAGAGGGAGATCATAAAAGTCTGCGCACAGAATAGAGATCGGTTGAAAAGGCGGACGTCTCGCATTTCAGCAGCAATCGAGAAACTAGAGAAATATTACGATCAGTCTCTCCACGATGAGAAGCTGCAAGCTAATACGCACAAGGCGGGTGCTCCAGCGAAAGCGGTGACCAACTGGGCGACAGCGCTCATGGCGGCAAGGAAAGACGGCTGGCCGAAAACGTGAACATCCTTTTCCCATGGTCCAGTTGGCGGAGCATCGGCCGGTCGATCTTGCACTGCAACGCCGATCGTAACCACGAGAACTGGAGTTTGAGGTCAGTCTCGGTCTATTCTTTTGTTATAGATGGATGTGACTTACGAGCGGCGACCAAGCCAAAGACAGCGCTCCAGGTCAACCATGCGATCTTGTCGAGGGTTTGGATAGAGGCGAAAATAAAGGTGATAACCAATGCCACGGCGACGAAGACGGCTGTGCAGACAGCGTGCATGCTCATGGCATTCAGTGCGATACTGCGGGAGACGGAGTGAGTTCGACAGCTAGCGGCGCAGAGTTGGGTACTTACCTGATAGAGAGCAACGACGATCCGACGACGGCGACCATGAAAATCCAGTAGATGACACCGA
Source organism: Naganishia vishniacii ANT03-052 (assembly GCA_015708705.1). Taxonomy (NCBI): domain Eukaryota; kingdom Fungi; phylum Basidiomycota; class Tremellomycetes; order Filobasidiales; family Filobasidiaceae; genus Naganishia; species Naganishia vishniacii. The sequence continues at coordinate 414,642 of MU158407.1, forward strand.
AAATTTCACGGCCAATAGGGCCGAACCACATGTATCCTACGTCGGCGACGCTGTCTGTGAGACCGCAGATGCTTAGTTGAAGCACATAAGACCGACATGGGATTTCACTTACAGACTTCCGGATGTCTCCGCTTGAAATCACCAACGACCCAATCCGACCCTACGAGTTTCGTCGTGTCAGTCGTATGCCGTAACGGAAGGCGAAAAGGCCTTACAAGTATTCATAGCGCAGATTACCAGCATGAGGATCACGCCTGGCACTATACCGAGAGTATGCAGGGTGGAGGGAATCGAGAGCACACCTAGGCCGACCTGAACTTTTACCATGACAATACTTGCGCCTGCCCAACCCAGCTAAAGAGCCCAGGAGCGGTTGAGTACTGAGGAACGGATTTGGCATGCGAGGGACTTACATTACGGTAGTTGGGTCCATCTTCTCCGATAGCACCAAACACTGCGTCCTCGATGTCCACGACACCTGTCCGTGATGCATGGCGCACGGTGGCATCCAGGTCGTTGGCCTCCTTCTTTTCCTGGCGGATAGAGTCTATTGTGGAAGCATTGTCCGCCTGCATCGCTGTTCAAGTCAAGTTGTGTGTAGGCGGATGAGCGTTGTCGTGAAGTGGATTGACTTTCTGACTAGGTGAATGGTATGTCGATGTCCGTAGATGGTAGCAAGGTAAGACAGATAGAGGGCGATCGCGACTTCAACGAGCGTGTGGACAGTCTATATCGAAGCACGAAATACTGGTCGCCTCGTAGCTGCGATGGCGGAAATCAGTCCTATAACCTTGACCTTGCTTCAGCTGACCAATGAGCCGTATACCTCGTTGCCTTGATACGTTCAGTGTGCTGCAGTCGTCTCCCGGACTTTTGGTTGCGCGCACATACACGCACGCATCATCATGAACGGCGGTGCACAGTCGAAATTTTCGACGCCTCTCTCGGGTGGTGCTTCAGCCCGACGGAGCCCTTGTGGGGTTTTGAGTACGGTTGATTCCTGTTTCGCCCGATGGGGCAGGTGATGAAGCGGGTTTGCCTTCCTGGATCCAAGCGACCCCACACACTGATGACCCATCCAGAAGAACAGCTGACAAGGATGGCAAATAAATCCTGGATCCGAGCCGCTAAATCAAGCGTCGTTAAGCCGCAGCTAGATCTGAGACACAGATTTCGAAAAGCGCATCCGCTCGTCCAGGCTTTGCCGGTCAACGAGCTCGTCAGCACCCTAATGTGGGCTAAAGAGTTGGCCGAGCGAGTTTGACAGTGGGACATAAAGTCCGCCATATGCGCTCACAGGCGCCCACTCAAATGCTATGCGTACAGAGCTGCTTACAGTACCGCTACTTGACTTTGCCACCAAACCGCCAGTCACTACTACAGACAGGGCGAAGCTCCGGTCGACACTGCTGCTCCCGCAGAGCCGCTGACGGGTTACTGCTTCTTGCCATCCTCGTACTCATGATTCCTGTGTAACATCCTGCGCTCCGGTCCAGAAGCTGTCGGGGAAACACTTGAAGCTTGGTAAAGGTGCCTATCACTAGAGCGACAGCTGGAGCGGCTTTGCAGCCTTCCTTCAAGGCTCTTTTAAGGGAAGACGCTAATCACTCTATCTGTCGCCCAGTCATCCTGGGTCTGTCACCGTACTACCTGAGATACCGGGTCTGCCACGGTGCTATTAGCACAACGACCCTGCCGAGCAACATAAACGTTGAATCGGCACGGGACACCAACGTCGCGCGTCGCTCATGAAACCCCAGCCAGATCGAGCCTTCCGGGGCATTGTTAGGGATGTAGCATTAGAGGGGGCAAAGTGAGGAAGCCCATGCAAGCAGCTTCGTGAAGATGAACGGAACGTTGTGCCGGAGCACTGTGGATGTACAAGCAAGCGCCTGTATAGCGCACAGTAGCGACAGTAGCAAGGCACCGTTGCAAAACGGCACAGACGGTGGCGTAGAATTTGCGTACCGTTCGCCATATGCAGATAAGGCAGCTGGCGGCGGAGCCTGTTCTCCCGTCGCAGCTGAATGGACGACTCAAGGACGCTGGAGATATGATGCGAGACGCGCATATAGTGTTTTGCCAGTGGGAAATGTTTCGCATGCTTGCGCCTCAATCGCGATATTTTCGCTCGAGCTGCTCGCCGTTTAGGTATGGCTGCAGCAAGAGCGTCAAGGAGTCCGTACAGCTCCGCACAATGATTTGGCAAATAATCGCATATTCGAATATATGGTGGCCGGTCTCGGTCTTTTCTCGGCGAAAGCTGGATAGGGGCAATCTGAAACGCAAGTTGTTGCCGATTTCAAGAACGCAATGCATTTTGATGTTTTTCAGGCAACATGCTCCAACCAAGGCAGAGATTTCGTCCTGCTGAAACCGTTTGTCACCGAGAACTTGACATCCAGGACTTTGGTCTTGCCTTGAAAACGTAGTGGCGAAAACAGCTCAGCTGAAAGTACAACATGGCGAATCCGATGGCTGGAGTTGAGTCGGCGTAGCAACGTTACTGTACGAGAACATATGTAATGCGACGTGACACGAGTACAAGAATCACACAGGGACCCGGGGCGTCCACCGGTGTTTTCGATTTCCGATTTCAATGCCTGGAATAGCGCAAGCAAAGCACATCTGTCCGTGCACGCACGTCGCGTCCTTATCCCGACGATGCATGAGTCAGGCGAAAACGACCGCCACGGAAGAGAGGGAAAAAGCGACTCACGATAATCCCCTGGAACCCACGCCGCATCTCCTTCCCCCGGACGATGTCGCATCCCTACGATCTTGACGGGCATGTAGACGCCCTCAGAAGTCGCTTGTAGGCTATGCGTCGCGGAAATTTGGTTGGGAAGGGGAATGTCGAATGCTCGGATATCGATGGAGGCTGTGGTTGCTGCTGAGGTATCGACGGTGGGTTGTAATGTGGCGAGGTTGATGACGGTGAGGATAGCCCAGGGGTCGAAGAGTCGGTCTTGGTACTGGACGTAGGGAGGGGGATTAGGAAACCGTGGTCAGATTTCCGTTGGAGGGCTTACGGAAGTAATGTACGCCCGATCCCCCTCGACTGCGAGGTTCCAATACTCGGGCCCGGCAGAGGGCAAGCTGAGTCCATAGATATGACCTTTTCTTTCATCCGACGGCAGGCGGAATGTTGTTTTGTAGTCTTGGATGATGAGGATCGATCCGTTCCTGCAAAGCACGACGAGGTTGCTTGCGCCGTAATGACACCTGACAAAGGGGTAATTTAGACAAAGTCTTGACCGCAGCAAGAGCCCCATGAGGGACTCACGCAACGGGTACATCAGGCCGGAAGGGAGGAACCACCTCGTTCCCATTCACACGGATCGTTAATTCAAACGGCTCAGTTTCCGCCACGACGCAGGGTTTCGCATCAGGGACGTCGACGGCGGTGAACCTGGGGTCGTGGATGAGCAGTTCCGCCGGGTCATGTGACGGTGGGATCTGGGAGGCGATGGGGATTGGGTAGGAAGGATCGCGATGGATGCTCAAGGGGATGCTCAAGTCGTTGTTGGTGGTTCCGCGAGGCGGGTTACGGTGGAAGACGTAGAGCAAGGGTTCCGGGTGTGCGGGGATGTCGTCGGTTGGTCGTGGGGGCGATGCTGGTCCGAACAGAGGGTGTCAGTCGATGACTGAGGGAGGAGGGCATGTGCTTACGGAATCCAAGACCGCAGACGAAGATGTATTCGTCATCCAGTTCGACGTACTACCACGCAGAGTGTGAATGTCGTGTCGCGTCGCAGGGAAGATTCTTGCGCACCATGATTGTCGCGATCTGTTGTTCGGGAATTTCAATCCTCCGCACAAGCTGCAACGTCGACACATCTACCCGTTCCCCCCCGCGCGCGCGCGTGAACTCAGCCCAGCGCTCTGGCGTCTCTCATCGGGAGAAAGACTCACCAAAGACGTCGATCCGAGTTTCGCTTGCTGTCGCCAATGCACGTCCGCGCATCCTCAGCGCGCGAAACTGGGGGGAAATGATCGTCCCGTGGTGCGTAAGCACGAGGTCGTTGTCGTTGTTGTCGGGTGTTTCGTCGAGACCGGTGGTATAAGGGGATTCGGCCCAAGGGGTACGGTAGACGTCCATGATGTGTCCTATTCCGGGAATGAAGATCAGGTGAGCGATCGGAAGATCTGGTTGTTGGAATCCATCGGAACCTCACCTCGACCCGTGGCGACGAGGTATCCGGCATCATATTCGATATGTGCGTATATCCTGATTTCGGGTAGTCTCTGGATGACGGTTTTGGTGGCGAGGTTGATGACGACGAGGCCTTGGATGTCTAGGATGATCGAGAGGCGGGTTAGCGTTTGTAGCCGGGCGCGGGGAGATGCGAGTCCCTGCGTATCGCAGCCTGTCTGTGACTAGGATTCTAGTATCAGAGAGTCAAGGCCGACGATGGATCACCCGTTCTTTCCAGATTGCTTCACTTCTCATCGCTGTGCCTGCCCTCGGATCCCCTACTCACCAGGCGCATCCCTCCCCGAATCCGACCTCCAATCATCCGGCATCTCCGTGGTCGTCGCAAACAACAACTGGTGCGTACGATCGACTTTAATCCTCCAAGGATGGAATTCCGAGGGAAAGGCGACATGATCTACGGTGATGATTCCGTTTTCGCGCATCTGGTGGTGGTTGATTGCGCATTGAATGATGGATTTCCATGACCCGTGTCGTGCGTCGGGCTGAGTACATGGCGGTTGAGCGAGGGTGAGGGAGAGATGTTTGTAGATGGTGTCCTGGTGGAGGGAGATGAGCGCGTTCCATGATTTACTAGAGCGCTCGAGGGCGGGCAGAGACGGTAAGGGAAGTTGGGTGATGATTTCTAGGATCAGCTCTGGGGGCAGGATGGTGAGTGGGTCCATAGCGGCGACTCTGACATCAGCCAGGAAAGAGGAAATCGAGGAATCCAGCAGAAGGGGAGCCCTCATAGATAGTGGACCTCGTATTGTTTGGATCCGCGCGACCGGACGAGCTATTTCCAGCGCGGGACTCTTTCTCTACCGTATACATGCAACAGTGGAGGGATAGCTCGAACCCATTGCCCAGGCGGACTTTACTACACCTTTCATACCACAGTCCCTTCACCTCACCATGTCCTCCGCCATCCCTCAACGCTCCCTCGGAGGAACAGCCTCCCATATCCACGTCGGAGCGATCGGATACGGGTGAGTTCCCGGCATCTCGTCGTGGAGTTCGTGCGCTCGCGCGACTGATGCCTTGTGGGTGGAAGGGCAATGATGTTGACCTGGACGGCTCCGGAGGATATTCCTTTCGATCAAGACGCTTTCGAGGCGATCAAGTACGTTACCCTCCACGGTGCAAAACCTCGGTATTTGGACGGCGGCTCACCACCTCCTTGGGGTTCGCCTTAGGACCGCCATTGACGCCGGCGCAAACTTTATCAATTCCGGGGCATTCTATGGCAATTCCCTGGATGGGGGGTTGGATAACCTCAGGCTGCTGAGGAGGTTCTTTGAGGCGCATCCTGGGTATGACGACAAGGTGGTGGTGAGTGTCAAGGGCGGGATGAAGGGCGGGAAATTGATGAAGGGCCCGGATTCGAGGTGCGTTGGCGTGGGGTTGTGGGGCGTAGGTTTGCTTTGGAGACTGACGGATGAATGATCTTTCCCCGGGTAGTGTGGAGAATCTGAGAGAGGATCTCGTTCGGATCAAGGAAGCACTCGGAGGGAAGAAGATTGATTTATACGAGGTGCGTCCCGTTTTCCCCCCGCCGCCGCGTTTTGGAAGGAGTAGGAGCGTTCAACGTGCCTCTCTGTTAGCCGGCGCGCGTCGACCCCAAGCTTAGTATCGAGGAAACGATGCACAACCTCGTCACACTGAAAAATGAGGGATTCTTCGAGGTTCGTTTGGGGCGCGGCCTCATCTTTGCCCCCTGCGACGTACGCGCGACTGACTGGCCTCAGAGTAGCATATCAGTCTTTCAGAAATTGCGGCGTCGGCTTTGCGGAGGGCACATGCGGTGAGTCCTCGGTCGTTCCCGAGGTGAGGTGGTGTCCCTGTGAGTGGAAGCGCTCACGAAGACTACCGACGGCAGGTCCACCCCGTATCGGCGGTCGAGGTCGAGTTGTCGTTGTTCGCACTGGAAGACGAGGTCCGAGACGTCTTGGCTGCGTGTGAAGAGCTTGGGATTGCGTTGGTCGCGTATTCTCCGTTGGGAAGGGGGTTCTTGGCCGGGCGGTATAAATCGCCGGGGGATCTGAAGGAGGGGGATATGAGGAAGATGCAGCCGAGGTTTCAGGTGGAGAGTTTTTATTTGAATTTGAAGGTGGTGGATGCCGTGGTGGGTGGCGACCCTTGAGTGGAGAAGTGGTAGCTGGTTGCTGATCGGCGTGTGTAGAATGAGATTGCGCAGAGGAAGGGGGTGACGCCTGCGCAGTTGGCGTTGGCGTATATTATGGGTCTGTCCGATAAAGTGAGTGCCGAGGATGCACCTCGTGGCGCACCGACTGAACGGTATCCACACAGGTTATTCCCATTCCCGGATCGAGCAGTACCGCTAGAACGCTGGAGAATATCGCGGCTTGGCGAGTGACGATTACGCCCGGGGAAAGGCACGAGATTGACGCGGTCTTGAACAAGGTGAGTCTGGTGGTGCTTGGGTGGAATGTGCCCGGTGCTGACTAGGTCGCGTAGATGCCTGTCACGGGAGATCGGTATGCGAATAAGGGGCATGGGTTGTTGTGGGGTACGGGGAGGGTGGATTAGCGTGCTGCAGCGCGGGGAAAGGAAGCAAGTTGTATTATATCCGAGAAGGATGTGCGGTAGAGGCGTGAACGTGTGGGAATATAGGGGCTGCGCATGTCGAGCCACAGTCGATGTGAGATATCGGAGGCCATGATCTGCTCGAGCACCGTTGACGCGTCACGGAGTGATCTCCCAAGGCGGCGAGCCACCGACGCCCACTCTCGCCTCTCCCCCCCCCCGATGCGGCTTACTTCATCGCCCCCGGAGGCAATCCCCGGCAAAGGGGCAGTGTTGTTTTGCTCGACGCGCGCACGAAGGGAGGGAACCGTTGTTTTATCGTTCGACTGCGGTGGAGGGCTGCAAAGGACCGCTTGCTTGATCGTGTTCAGTCGTGTCAGGTGAGTCGGACGAGGCGAGGCGTGAAAGGAGGGCCCTGTTGATCGCCGTTCCCGCAGGTCTAGTTTATCGTGACAGGTCATTGGTGATCGTTTTGTTCTGATTGCGACGCAAGTAGGTGGGTCCCCGTGTTGGGCGTGGGCGGACGCACAACCTCGAGCTGACGGACCGGCCGGGTAGTCTCGGGATGGCGCAACCACCACCGAATCGCCCCGTGCAGGGCCAGCCACACATTTCGTTTGATCAGCATCAACAACATCCACGATATGTACAGCAACAACCTTCGAATTCGTCGGTTTACACAACGACGTCGTCCGGGAACAAACAAGCGTACACTGGCGGTACGGGGAAACCCCCGTCGTTGCCTAGTTATTCGTCTGATGCGAGTGTTCCCGTGACGACAAACAAGCTGGGCTATTCCGCGCCGAACCCGTCTCAGGGCGGGATAGGAGGACTCTTGGGGATCGGGCAGCCCGGCGGGCCCGGCGGTGGAGCGGCGGATGTCAGGAGGAAGAAGAGTCTGGTGAGGCCGGATCGGGAGAGGATTGATCCGAATCATCGGTTGTGGCATTATCGGGAACATGCAGCCGCGGCGGCGGCCGCGGGTGGAGAACAGCAGCAACGACCGGCGTTGAGTCAGGGGTACTCGTCGCAGCAGTCCAACCGTGGCGGCGGCGGCGTGAATGTCATGCCCTCGACGACGGGGAATGCGCCGCCTCGGTTACGAAGGGGAAAGTCAATCTTGGCGAGGGAACCGACGGATGGGTTTGCGAATGAGAGTGGGTTGAATTTCTTGAAGCGGGGACCGACGTTGAGGAGGAAGACGACCGGCAACAAGGACGCTTCGTCGTCGACGACCGCCGCGCGACAGGGACCGACAGCGACGAGTGCCGGAACCGGGAGGTCGGCGACGCGCGATTACGCTTCGAAACACGGCGGCAGCGGTGGTGGCGGCGGCGACGACGACGAGGGTGTCGCGTGTCTCGGTAATTTCGTGCCGGGCCCCAAGAATTGGTGGATGATCTATTGCTACCTCCTCACCATCTGTATACCCAACTTTGTCCTGAAAAACGTCGGCGGGAAACGAACACCCGAGGCGCAGCGGGCGTGGAGGGAAAAGATTGGACTCGTCTCGATTAATGCCGGGTTGATGGCCGCCGTCGGGTTTATCACGTTTGGATTCACGCAGACCGTGTGCTCGAGCACGGGGGTCAGGATTCAGGGAGGCAAGGCGAGTAACGCGTCCTTGATCATCAATGGATACGCGTACGATCTCGGAAATTGGAATCACCCGGCGGTCGGGAATCAGTTCAACGGGACGCAGAACCCCTTGTTTATGGATCAATGGATGGCCGGAGGCAAGGACGCTAGTTTCTTGTTTCAAAAAGTCAATGAAAACTGTCTCAATGTCATCACCCCGGCCAACACGACGGCCATCCCAAAGTCCGGCAATCAAATGGCATGGTATTTCCCTTGCAACTTGCATGATCAAAACGGCCAATCGGCCGTCAACTTGACCGGATACACCGACTCGACCAACTGTCACACCTCACCCTCGGCACGAACAGCCTTTGGCGCCATGCAGAGGCAAGGTGAAATCTACTGGACCTGGCATCAAGTGCAGAATTCCACGCGAAACCTGGCCGTCTACGAATCGAGCGTCTTGGATTTGGACCTGCTGCAGTGGTTGCAGAGCAGTCAGGTCGCGTACCCGACCTTTTTCGACGAAATCAAGACGGGCAATGCGAGTTTCCAGGGCAAGGATATCACCATGATGATGTATCGTGCCGGGATGAAGGACATGGGCAAGTGTCTCGAGGATATCGCGCGCGTCGGGTTTGTCGATACCAAGAGCGTGGGCTGTGTCGCTTCCGACGTTGTCTTGTACGTCTCGCTCGTGTTCATTCTCGGTGTCGTCGGGATCAAGTTTGCGATGGCCGTCATCTTCGGTTGGTGCTTGTCCTGGCGACTGGGCAACTTCAAGGGCGAGAGCTACCAGCAACGGATGGCTCGAGCGCAGGAGATTGAAAATTGGACAGACGATATTTATCGACCGGCACCTTCGCGATATCGACCGTCGGTGCCGCAGAATAAGGTTGGGGGGGCGGGAGGTGCGGCACGCAAGGCTGCGTTTTTTCCGACGACATCGAGGTTCAGCAAGGCCGAACCGATGATTGTTTCGGGCTCAAGACCGTCGACCGCGTATGGCAATCTCGATCAGCTCGCGTACGGTAGCGGGTATGGCGTACGGTCGAGACAGGCCAGCATGTATGGCATGAACAAGGTTGCCGCTGGTGTGCATACGACGCCGCCCGGGTCGCCCATGCTGCGCAGCAGCCGGAGCTCGACCTCATTGCCGTACGGACGGGACGACTCGCGAATGAACTTGGCAGATGCATCGCAGGCTAGCCACAACCATAACCTTACCTCACCCTGTCCCTTCCCCCTGATCGACGTCATCCCGCAACCTCCGCCCGACTATGAACCGTTCAATTTCCCGCTCTTGCATACCATCTGCCTCGTGACCGCCTACTCGGAATCCATCGAGGGCTTGCGAACGACACTCGACTCACTCGCAACGACCGACTACCCCAACAGCCACAAGATGATCTTAGTCATTGCCGATGGAATGGTCACCGGGTCGGGGTCCAAGCAGACGACACCGGATATCGTGTTGGGCATGATGAAGGACTTGATCATCCCTGCCGAACAAGTCGAGCCGCATTCGTACGTCGCCATTGCCGATGGTCACAAGCGACACAACATGTCGAAAGTCTATGCCGGCTACTATGAATACGACAACAACACGGTCGAACTTTCCAAGCAGCAAAAAGTGCCGATGGTCCTTGTCGCCAAGTGTGGCAACCCGCTCGAAGTCAACGACGCCAAGCCCGGAAATCGAGGGAAACGTGATTCGCAAATCGTGCTCATGGCGTTTCTGCAAAAAGTCATGTTTGACGAGCGAATGACCACGTTCGAGTACGAGTTTTTCAACTCGATTTGGCGCGTGACGGGCGTCAGCCCGGACAAGTACGAGGCCGTGCTCTGTGTCGATGCGGATACCAAGGTTTTCCCGGATTCCGTGACGAGAATGGTCGCATGTCTGGTCCACGATCAGGAGATTATGGGTCTGTGCGGAGAGACAAAGATTGCCAACAAGACGGAAACTTGGGTGACCATGATTCAGGGTGAGTCTGCATGTCGCTTGCCTCGTCATTCGTCGCTGACCTGTCACCAGTCTTTGAGTACTATATTTCGCATCACCTAACCAAGGCGTTCGAGTCCATGTTTGGCGGTGTGACTTGTCTTCCCGGTTGCTTTTCCATGTACCGGATCAAGGCTCCCAAGGGCGAAACCGGGTACTGGGTGCCAATCCTCGCGAATCCCGACATTGTCGAACACTATTCCGAAAACATTGTCGATACCTTGCACAAGAAAAACTTGCTCTTACTCGGTGAAGATCGATTCCTGACGACACTCATGCTCAAGACTTTCCCCAAGCGGAAAATGATGTTCTGTCCGCAAGCCGTATGCAAGACGGTTGTTCCCGACACCTTCCGAGTCTTGCTTTCGCAACGACGACGATGGATCAACTCGACTATTCACAACTTGGCCGAACTCATGCTCGTTCGGGATTTGTGCGGTACCTTTTGTTTCTCGATGCAATTCGTCGTCTTTATGGAACTCGTCGGAACACTCGTCTTGCCGGCCGCTATCGCTTTCACGCTGTACATCATCATCTTGGCCATTATCCCTGGGTCGACGAAACCGGTCGTGTCGTTGATTCTGCTCGCATTCATCCTCGGTCTTCCCGGTCTTCTCATCGTCATCACGTCGCGAAAGGTCGCCTACGTGGGTTGGATGTTGATATATCTGTGTTCCCTTCCGATTTGGAATTTTGTCTTGCCCGCATACGCTTTCTGGCACATGGATGACTTTTCGTGGGGTCTGGTTCGGTGAGTGGGAGCGTATGCCGGCCCGGTCGCATAGCTGATCCGTTCCCCTTCAGACAAGTTGAGGGTGATACCGGTAAAGGTACCGGCCACGGTGACAAGGAAGGCGAATTCGACTCGACCCAGATTGTCATGAAGCGATGGGTCGAGTTTGAACGTGAAAGGCGATGGAAGAGTGGCACGCAGTCAAGGGACTCTTACTACGACACTATTCAACGGTCTTCCTCGCCCAAGAGGTGAGTTTCGCGCTGGACCTTGGCTTGTATGTTGCTGACCCTGCCTGCAGCCGCGACGGCCTTAGTCGTGATAGGTATTCAGGTATTTCTACCAACGAGACATACACGAGTGGAGGAGCCTCTTCCGACGTCGGTCTCTACAAGCACAGCCAGAGCTTTGGCTCAATGAGCCACCAGACCCAAAGTCCCGACTTGAACGCGCTGTACACGGGAGGACCGTTCCGTGGCAACGGCGGTCGGGACGCATCGCCTGGATCCTCGGATTCCCACGAAAATGGCGGATACGTCAGCTATGGGTACGAGTCGGGCGGTTTGAGCGGACGTGCAGACGAGGAACAGCCAATCTTGCCTGCATTCAATCAAGCCGTGTCATCGCCGTCCTCTTATGCGCAGCAACCCCGTCGTCAACCGAGTGAACTTGAGTTGCCTGCTGAAGGATACGGTTTGGGCTCGTCACGATCGCCACCGCCGCCAGTGCAGGCCGGAGGAGGGAATCGAAGGATATCACTGAGGGATGATGGACCGATGGATTTTGCCGAGCCCGTGGTCCGTCGTGTGCCGCGGTCGTCGAGTAAACGCTCGTCGTTTTCCCAAACCGGGTACCAAGCGCAGCCGCAGCAGACTTATCGGGGCGTGACGTCGCCCAATGTGAACCCGTCTAATCTGCCTCCTGGAGCAGTGAGTGCATGTTTCCTGGTTCGGTCAGGGGGAATGCTGATCATTGTTGTTTTTGCAGGCGCCTGCTCAGTACAGCCGACACTATTAGGGATCTTGCCCGGCACATGTGACTGTCTGGTTACACGCATTCGACCATGGACATGTGGAGCTGTAGCACCCGCGTCAAAAACTTTTCTCGTATCGATATCTCACCTAGAAGATTCTTGCGACGACCAGTAACGACCTCTTTGGCTTTTCCTCTTTTATCATACCTCATCGGACACTATCGACGGTTCGCTGGTCGCGGTTGTGCGTCCTTGTCTGCCTTCCCGGTAACATACACGCCACTGGGAGATGGCTGACCGTACCTGACCGCGGCTGTCGTCGTTGCCATCATGTATTTGCTGTTATGCTCCCCGTCGTGTATGCCTCCTCATGATGCCCGATATTGTTATACCCCCTTCTTGAATTACGTCACGCGATCGCGACGAGAATGAATATCGCGTCGGTTATTCACCTTCTGCGCAATGTCTCACAATGAAGCGTATCGCCGATCCATGGATCCTTGTTGCGCTCAAGATTTGGTGACGTCGATTTTGCGTGAGAGGCGACATGTCGCGGTTTCCCCATCCTCGAGATATACATGCGCAACGGATTCTTTGCGATCAGGCCGGTGACATATCGAGTCCCACACCCATTCTGGACAACGACGAGATATTACGCGAATATGTCAGCGACGAGTAACACCTCCAGCAAGGAGCGCGTGATCGTTCACCTACACATCAACGACCTCCGAACGACGGATTCCCCTGTGCTCTCCCTCGCCCATTCGCCGCAGAAGAAGCAAGTCGCGCATTTCCTCCCGATCTATGTCTTTGATGAGCGGATCTTGCCGCTGGATTGTGTGCCGGGTTACACTGCGAGTCGAAATGTCCGAACGATAGAGAAGCGGACCGGCGACGAGGAAGGAAATGAGGAAGAGATCAAGCCATTGGGACAGGAAGATGATCCTGCGCGGACGACGACGAATCAGCCTGCTGCTAGGGAGCGTGGTGATCGGCCCAAGGGGAGAGTCGGTCCGCGCTCGAGGTTGGGCAATTTCTGGCGTATCGGAAGGCATCGGGCCAAATTCTTGGTCGAGACGGTGTTTGATTTGAAGAAAATCTATGAGGCCAAGGGAGGCGGCTTGGTGATTGCGTGTGGAAGACCGGAGGAGGTTGCGATCAAGGTTGTGGAAGCTCTGGTTGCCAGGGGCACGCAGGTGGATGGCGTGTGGACGCAGAAGGAGGTGAGTACTCAGGGTCTGGGAATTGTCGTGTGTGCTGACGAGGTATGGTTATGCTATAGGTTACGACAGAAGAAGTTCATCTCCTGCGCCGATTGCGCGAGGGCTTGGAGCCGTCCGGAGTGGATCTGCACCTTGTGGATTCGAAACCGATGATTAGGCCTGAAGATTTGCCCTTCAAGGTCGAGGATATTCCGAGCGTCTTTACTAGCTTCAGAAAGGTGAGTGAGTGTCTTAGTCGGTAAATTTCGGGTCCTCGCTGATGATCTTGTGTCGCGCATGATCTGGTGTCGCGCAGCTGGTCGAATCGTTGGGCGACAACATGGTGCGCGATCCCCTTCCCGATGTCAAGCGCGTCAAACCCCTTCCAAGGGTTCCGGCGGGGCTGGGAAAGGGCGTCTTCCTCTTGCCACGAGAACTATTGGAGATGGAGCGCCTGATGCCGTACATCCTCGCACCACTGCTCGCCGAGCCGCAATTCGGAGACTCGCTTAAACCGCGCCCGATTCCGCAGACCGAGGATGAATGGCGCACGTACGAGATCCCACCGCATGATCCTCGATCTGCGCATCCGTTTATCGGAGGCGAGTCAGCAGGTCTTGCTCGGTTGGATGATTATCTCGGGACATTGACGGGTGGGAAGAAGGGGCGTGGAGAGGGCGGATCAAAGGCTATGACGTACAAGGATACGAGGAATGGTATGCTCGGAGAGGCGTTTAGTACCAAGTTTTCCGGATGGCTGGCGAACGGGAGCTTGAGCGGCCGGTATATTGGATGGCGAGTAAGGCAGCTCCAGGATCGGTGAGTTGCAATGTATTGACCCAGGATAGCGTATACTGACCTTGTCATTTAGTCTTCGCGATGAAGGACTGTTGAACAAGCACGTTGAAGGCAACGTCTATTGGATCAGCTTTGAGCTTCTCTGGCGAGACTTTTTCTACTGGACCTGCGAACGCTTCAGCCATCAACCGAGTTTCACCGCACAACGGAACAACCAGTGCAAGGGCAAAGCATCGTCTTCCGATACGCAGCCTGGTGAGGCGGGTACAGCGTCGAGTCTGTTCAATCTCGGAGGATGGAAAGAGATACTACATCAGCAGGACAGTTCAAAGAGTCTCGGGGACTGGAAGGGATTCAACCTAGACGACCCGAACGACGCTATCCGACGGTTGATGGAGGGCAATACCGGTATCCCTTTCATCGACGCCTGTATGAGGGAGTTGGGCACGACGGGATTCATGTCGAACAGGGGCAGGCAAAACGTTGCCAGCTTCTGGGCAACTGACCTTTACGTCGATTGGAGGGTGGGAGCCGAGATCTTTGAAACGCATTTGATCGACTTTGATGTCTGCAGGTGGGTAGTGAATGAGATTGTCGCCTCGTCGTTTGCTGAAAGAACGCCTTACGCAGCAACTGGGGCAACTGGCAGTATCAAGCTGGAGTCGGAAACGATCCTCGCTCGTTTAGGCAATTCAACCAGATCAAACAAGCAAACGATTACGATGCGAATGCCGATTACGTCTTGACCTGGATTCCAGAACTTGGACAGGTAGATCGTCGGTTTGCGCATACGCCGTGGCGTAAGTTCGCTTTGCCTACCCAGTTGCCCAATCACCTGACGCTTTTTTTACGCTCACAGTGCTGAGCGACGGGGAGAAGAAACGATGTGGTTTAGGATCGCCCGGTGGTTATCCGTCGACACCGCTATTGCAACAGCCACAATGGAAGAAGCATTACCCTTCCAATAAAGCACCTCCCAAGGCA
This sequence comes from Naganishia vishniacii ANT03-052, assembly GCA_015708705.1. Classification (NCBI taxonomy): domain Eukaryota; kingdom Fungi; phylum Basidiomycota; class Tremellomycetes; order Filobasidiales; family Filobasidiaceae; genus Naganishia; species Naganishia vishniacii. The sequence continues at coordinate 429,657 of MU158407.1, forward strand.
CGCTCGTCCAGCAAGCAGGGCAAGAAGGACTCTGGCAAGAACGCAGGTAGCGGCAACGCCCAATAGATTGGCAAACCAACATACAATGCATGGCGGACGGTGTATGGAATATCATATGCTATAATTCAAAGGAGAAACGGACCAGCCGTACGTACACGCAGAGGAAAGCTATAATTTGGTCTGTTCAAGCTACATCCGGTGGCATGTTCTTGGAACAAGGGACGTTCTCCTTATACTGATCGGCTTCGGCATCTGTATGCCAGCCAGTCGATCAGGATCGGGACAGTGAGCCAAGGTCAATATGAACAACTTACAGTTCGGCCTGTGAAGGAGGATGCATCAGTCGTCGACGTCATATTAGCTGCCGCAGCCCTGCGAAACTCATCGAGCCAGGCAACTTACGGAGGCCAATAATTACAAGTCCAGAGCCACTAACGACGTTTATATCGGTGGGCAAAGGGAATAAAGAACAGCCCTCGAGATAAGAGATCTTTCACTCACAGGGAAGTCACCACCATCACCCATGGAGGCACATTGTTGCAAAGCACATCCGACATATTTGACTTCCTTCCACATGAGCTGAGGTAACCCAGTAACATTTACGGCGCTGATCGGGGACGGAAAGTAACAGTCACTCACAGCTGTGTAGTGACCTACGACTGGATCACCAGCTTCAGGCTCTCGGCATTGATATGCGCCTTCGTCATCAAGCACAAAAAGAGGTGGAGGTCAGGGGATGGACCTATTGTGCAATGGCACTATTTACCTTGTTCCTCTGCCCACATGCCAAACATAGTTTTAGGATCAGGCTTGTTTGGACCGCGCATTCCGAGATTTCCCCTGTTCAAGCACAAAGGTCTGTAGTTAGATTGGCAGTACATCAAGGATAACGATGTCGAGTGGTACCATATGTATCATTTGATCTACGGAGAATTACCACAAGTCAGTACTCCTGAAGCGGTCCCCCGCAGTGTCACCACCGCAGTGAACTCACCCTTCAGGGATCCCAGAATGGTCTTTGCCGCGGCAGTTTGCCGTCCATCCGGCGGCAAAATTTGCCAGTTTATCATCCCATTGCATAGCTGGTTGACCATTTGCTGTACGGATGGAATTATGAAGGTTTACCAACCTTTCTGCATCTTCCGCAGATAAAGCATTAGTGCCCTCGGGTGTCCCTGCGGAGCCTCTTGGAGGGGGAACAGCGATATAGGGAACCTCGAAGTCAGCATTCGATGAGTACGATTCTTCTTTGTTTTCAACCCCAAGTGCTACACTGGAACTAGGAGCCGCCGATGGATCGTCGCCGTAGGATTTGACAGCAGGCTCGGATTCGAAGGGGACTTCGGTCCGTGCGGGAGAGAGAGCTGTGACCGTGGTGAAGACAGTAACGGTTCGAGGAGGGCGGAGTTGCCTGTGCCTTGCTTCCAGATGGGCGCTTGTCGTCCCCGATGAGTCCGCCCGCTGAAGGGAACCACAAGGGCACTCGCCGACTGGAGCGCAAGCACAGCGAAAATCATGAGCAAACTACCGTGGGCTTTCATCTCAGGCCTTAAATATCGATGGACGGTACCACTGCAGCAGTGTGATTGAGGAAGACGGGCGGTGGCGAACAGTCAACCCTGCTGATCTGTCGAGGCGATTTTAAAGGATTTTGCGGACTGAAGCTGTCTTGTTGCACTACATATGTATCATGTACTGATGGCGTTCTCTTTATACCCCGTGCCTGTCCCCTCCGTCGCTAGATGCATAGCATTGCCGCTTCCTTTGCCAGCGATCCTTGCCAATCCCTTGTTTCAGCTGTACTTTCCTGATGGGTGAAAGGAGATTCCGCTCGGAGCTACGCCTTTGTGCAAACGGGGCCATAGTAGAATACCAAGCTAGAATTACCGGCATTATCGCGCTTTTGTAATACACATTGCGGGCAGCCGGCAGCAGCCATCGTGACAACAGATGAGCGCGTAACATTGTCTCTTACATTAGTGCATTCATCAGAATCGCGACGTGAATTCCTTATCTTCCTTGATCTTCCGCTTGATGCAATTCCTAAACTTGTTTTCCCATTCCTCCTCGACCTTTCCTCCATCTTCTGGTGTTATGGCCCGAGCTTTCACGTTGCCTCCTCCCCTGGAAGTTGTCCGTGCCATGCTCTGTGGTGAATTCCAGCGACGTTGTCTTCTCGCGTGAGAATGAATTGCTGACTACCTGGCTCTTCTGTCGCAAGCTCAATCGGAACAACACCCATCCGCGTCATACATCGCATTCCGAGCATATTGCGTATCTTCGTTCGGCTGGAGTTGGTTATCGGTGTTGACGGTGACACCTAGGATAGTCGCGATCATGGGCTCCCTGCTTTGTGGAATAGCATCCGACGACTGGAGTGACTGTTCGACGACTGCGGCGCGACATTCGACTCGTATGAAAGGAGCGCAATCGCCATTGCCTTCAAAATTTCGCAACCCGAACAGTGTCAGTGTCTTCAGGTTCAAAAGAGCGGTACGGGTTCGGTCTTGGTATTGATACATGAATCCATCAACGATCATGAGTACCACTTGACGAAGCATTGCACTTTCGTCAATTCGATGCGAAATATGGTGTGACGCGCATGTGTACCTTCTAATCGGTGAGGCGACTCCCAAGCTGGTTTTGGTAGCATCCCAACCTGGGGTCTCCCCTCCGAGCGCCACATGTGTACCTAGCAGATATCATGGAGCTCAGGACATTGTTGCTTCGGAATGCAGTGTCGCCAGGACGCATCGGGTTAACTCGCACAAGCCAGAATTTTCGCAACATCTGGGGTGTCAGCTACTGAGCTTGTGCGAACGTCCGACTGGAAGACACTGTATCATGAGAATGAGAGCAGATTCTCAAGAATCGAAGAACCAATCATTGCTATACCTTGCTCATAACGTTCCGGGCTGAAAAGCAGCGAGGTCGTGCCGAGTGGAGGCAGTCGCAGACGTCATCGTAAAGGCGCACGTGGTTTCTATTCCGGACCAACTGAGACCGGCAGGTGACTTTGCAGATCTCACATTTTGGGCTGACCTCCTTTCCATCCCGCTGACGCTGCATCTAATTACGAACAACGTATACCGCCGGTTCACGAAGTCTATATATTGAACCAAGTCGATTTCAGTGAGAGTCAAGGTCATCAGTAGCAGACGGCACCACATCGTATACAATGATTCTGACCGCCGCTCAACAGGAAAAAGATCATACCGGATCGAGCGAGGAGTACCCCCGGGAAACTCGAGACCCCATCGAGGATGTTTGGGTGCGTTTCCCTGTTCACCGGTGACGGTGATCAAGCTCACAATGTTTGGAAACAGGGGCCTCGAATGGGATACCACGGTGAGGGGAATTGGCCGGTGCGGATCGACGAGCATGTCCAAGCACCTGTGGACCATTGGGTCCAGTCGGCGTGTGTGATGTGCAGTAATGGTGAGTATTCCGCCGACTCAACGTGATCGCTTGCCCAGTTGACCTGTAACATCATTTTTGTAGGTTGCGGGTAAGGCAGAATCTCCTCGAGTATGCTCTTGTAGCGAGAGCCTGCTGATCGACCTTTATGATGACACGATAGCGCGGATATCGGTGTCAGCAAGGACGACAAGATCGTCGGTATTCGAGGCCGAGGTGTCGATCGAATCAACAAGGGTCGATTAGGTCCCAAGGGCATGTGCAGTTGGGAGTACAACGGTCATCCGGATCGACTTACATACCCTGTAAGCTGGATGTCCCCGTCGCGAATTATCCGCCTTCCCTGACGAGCCGGCATTTCGCGAGTAGCAAATCCGAAAGAACGGAAAACTTGAGCGTGCGACTTGGAATGAAGCGATGGACTTGATCGTCAAGAAGAGCAAGGATATTATTGAGCACTTGACGCCTCATGCCATTTCCTTCTACGTAAGTGCTGTCTCTGGATGCCAGGATGGGGTCTTGTTGAATTTCCACCTCTGCAGACCTCGGGTCAACTGTTCGCTGAAGAATACCATGCCTTGGGTGAGCAGCCTCGTCAAAACGTGATTTACGTACGCTAACGCTGGAACAACAGCTATGGTCGGAAAGGCCGGGCTGGGAACGCTTACGATGGACGGCAATACGAGGTTGTGTACGGCAGGTGCAGCTGCTGCTATGCGAGAGGTGAGTTCTCAGGAACGGGTGGCGGTGGTAGACTGTGGAGGGATCTGACAATCGATTTTTGTAGACGTTCGGTAGTGATGGACAACCCGGTATCTGCGATGCGCTTCGGTCTCACGGTGCAATCTACTGACGCAAATGTGTGCCCAGGATCCTACGATGACGTCGACGTCACCGACTGTCTGTTCTTGTTCGGACACAATGTCGCGGCTACGCAGACTGTTCTCTGGAGCCGAATGCTAGACCGAATGGCGGGTCCCAACCCTCCCAAAGTCGTCGTTGTCGATCCTCGGCTTTCTCTTACCGCAGAACACGCGACGGTTCACCTTCGACCCAGGATCGGAACCAATCTTGCCCTGCTGAACGGTATGCAGAGACTGTTAATCTTGAAGGGATACGTCAAGATGGACTATGTCAACAAGAATACGATCGGGTATGAGGACCTCAAGGGGCATGTGATGGGTTACACCCCTGAGCGAGTCGAGGAGATCACTGGCGTTCCTCCCAGAGATTTGGAGGCAGCGGTCGATATAATCGGTCAAGCGAAAACTGTCTTGTCGACTGCCCTGCAAGGCGTTTATCAGTCCAATCAGGCTGTGGCGAGCGCTTGTGCTTTGAACAACATTCAGCTTTTGACGTGAGTACGATATTCAATAGATCGAATGCTCGTGTCGACTGAAGCTCTTCCGGGATGATAGTGGTAATATTGGTATTCCTGGAGGAGGCATCTACCAGGTGCGTATCGCAAGACCGGTCTCAGGACCCCTACTCACACACGAGTCCCCCTCAGATGAATGGCCAACCGACTGCCCAGAACAACCGAGAGACGGGATGCGATGGTGAATTCCCTGGATTCAGAAACAACAACAATCCCGCACATATGCAGGAGTTGGCCGACTACTGGAACGTTGAAGTCGACAAAATTCCCTCATGGTCCGACCCGATTCACATCATGTCTATGCTTCAGATGATGGAGGCTGGTACTATCAAGATGATGTGGATCAACGGCACCAACCCTGCTGTCTCATTGCCGAAACTTGCCAGAATCCGGGATATCCTGACTGACCCGGGACTTTTTGTGAGTGCGGGATGGAGGAATCTACTGTAGCTATCGCTGAAAACTACCCCTTTCCCAGGTCATCGCCCAAGACATCTTTGAGACCGAGACCACCCAACTTGCGGATGTCGTTTTGCCAGCCGCCATGTGGGGCGAGAAGACAGGTATCTTTACCAATGTGGACAGGTGAGAGTGCATAGATTCAGCGCGAGGCGAGTTGACTGAAGACCGGCCATATTGGCTCAACAGGACTGTTCATATCAGCCACAAAGCCATAGACCCACCTGGAGAGGCTAAGGTAAGCTGTCACGCTCGCAATTGTAATCTGCTGCTGTTCGCTGAAAGATTCTGAATTCATTGCCAGTCCGACTTTGAGATCTTTGTCGATTATGCCAAGAGGATGGAATTCAAGAACAAGGATGGAGGCGACTTGCTGCCTTTCACTACGCAAGAAGAGGCGTTCAATCATTGGGCAAAGTCCACCAAGGGACGGCCGTGCGATTACACCGGAATGACTTATGCGAAGCTGACGGGAGGCTCGGGGATCCAATGGCCTTGCAATAAACAATATCCCAACGGAAGGCCTCGTCTGGTGCGTTTCGTGGCGGCTTACGATATCTGGGACTGACTAACGGAATCTTATCATTTGGCAGTACGACGACTGCAAATTCTTCACGAAGCCTGAAGAGGCGGAAAGTTTCGGGCATGACCTGGAACTGGGTACGTGATCATGAAGCAGATGAGTTCTGGGCAGTGTTGTCTAACCGTTGATGGGTCTTCCCGCCTGTAGGTACACCTATCACTCCCGCTGATTACGCCAAGATGAACCCAAACGGGAGAGCTATCCTAAAAGGTTGTCAGTACCGAGCGGCGTTAGACGGCGTCTGCGAAGATTATCCTTTCTCGTTGGCTACCGGTCGAAACCATCTTCACTTCCACACAAGGACTAAGACTGGTCGATCTAAGCGTTTGCGACACGCCGACCACGATCCTTATGTGCAAATCCACGAGGAAGATGCCAAGACGCTCGATCTCAGAGTGAGTTAGGAGTGGTCTACTGACCGCAGATTATGCTCACATCATGTTATTGGAATATGTAGGACGGCGATTTTGTCATAGTCGAGACGCGGAACGGCAAGGCCGAGATTCCTGCCAAGATCGGTAAGATCGAAAAGGGACAGGTTTTCATTCCTTTCCACTGGGGCGCTCACCAGCAAGGCGGCCACGATCACATGAACGGTCGAGCCGTCGCTGCCAACGAGTTGACCCAAACGAGCTGGGACTTTGTTTCCAAGCAACCGGTTTTCAAGGTATGATACGAGAGAATTGCCCTGTGAATATCGCTCATCCGGCATTCTGCCTTAGACTGCCGGCGTCAAGCTCACCAAAGCCACCAGCGGCAAGCCCGAAATTCTTTCCGGTCAAAAAGGGGCTATCGAATCACTCGAAAAGCCTGCATACCGTGCGGCGCAAGCTGCGGATGATTACTCGGTCCGTGAGAGGCACTTGGAAGGTGGGTTAAGCGCGAGTGTCGAGCTTAATGTCATAGAGCTGATTCCTGTATTGATTAGACTACTTTGGTCTCTGGGACGACTTTAGCGAGAGCACCGACAAGATTCTTGGTGAACTCGTCGTCCGCCTCAGGGGCGAGTACGTGTTGCTTGTCTTGTTTCGTCCTTCTTGTCACGCTGACAGCTAGCCCCTGCTCAGCCCCGAGATTTCATCCGGTCTAATGATCCTTCGAGATTGCTTGCGACAGGCTGTCGAACTGGTAAGAATCACCTTCTATGACGCCGCAGGCGATAGATCAAACCTGTATGACCAATCCCAACAGATGAAGCCCATGTCCGACAAGTATGGGTCGAACAAAGAAGGCGCGCAAAGAGACACCGATGCTATTACCACCGCTTTGTTCCCTGATACTCGATCCGGAAAAGGAGGGTTCGAGTTGCTCATGGATCTACATGGTGTTAACACCATGTTCGGGTGAGTCTGAAGGCAGCGAGGGGATGTTGCTTGACCGCATTCCGCTCGAGTCTAACCTTCTATTTCTCAGCACCATGAACTCGTTCATGATCGCACTGGAGCCCGTATCGATGGCTATCCAGGATGTGGACTTTCGGGGACGGGTCGAGCCAGCACACAAGCTCGTTACGCGATGCATGCAGTGGTGTCAGGCGCAAATTCGAGTCAAGGCGGTGCACAGCTTGGTCGTTCCCGCTCGGCCGACCGCGGGTCACCTGTAGTTCCGCATTGCAGAAGTCGTGCGCTTGGTATTGTTCTCCGAAAATCTTTTGGTTCTGCGATACGAGCGCTGGAGACTGTAAAACCTGGATAGAGAACCTCGTACTGAAGATATTCACCTATATATTCCGTCGGACTTTCGCGGACAACGAATCCCAACGAATCCCAAGCACACCGCGGGCGACTCGCCGTTCACGTCGGCTCCTTCTAAGCCTTGTCCGACTTGTGCCTCTCTGCCCATTCCTTCCACCACGTTTCGAATCCCTTTCCCTCGGCCGCGCTGATTCCGACTTCCTTTTCCAACGCCTCAACATCGAGCTGTGTGTTCCCAGGTCGCAAGACGGCCTGATTAGGCAGGGTGGACGGGTCGGTGGTGTCGGGGATGAGATGGTCGATCGGGAGACCGAGGTCGGCCGCGATGAGGCGGGTCATTTCATATTTGGTGTAGCCTTTTTGAGAGGAGAAGTGGACGATGGGCGCGAGCGGTTTGGAGTGGTCTAGATGGGATCTTGGTGAGATTCAGAAGGGTTTAGGAGGAAGGGCGGAGAAGGCTTACGAGCGAGATCATACATCACTCGTGCGACGTCTTCGACGCATGTGGGGAATCGGACGGCAAAGTGGTCCACTGAAAAGTGGCGAAGCGATATCAGCATGCGGTGGTAGGGGAACGGGCAACTGTTCGCCTACTCTTGTACGTTTTGCCAGATTGATCTTGAATAACATCGACAAAAACGTTAACTGCCGTCTCCGAGCTGAATTCTACTTCGCCGTATCTACGGGAGGGACCGCCAGAATGAGGAGAAGCGTGTCAAGGAATTAGAGAGGAACGAACAAGAGAGGAACTCGAAGAATAATGGAGCCTGTTCCGACCTGATCACCTCGCTTGGTGGATTGACGAGAGGCGAGGACGGCCTGTTCACCTGCTTCTTTGAGCTTGCCGTAGAGGTTCAGCGGGTTGGGCATGTCTTCTGGCTTGTAAGGTGGTCTAAGGAACAAAGTCAGCACACAAACTTAAAAAGGACGATTGTATGAAACGTACTTTTTTCCGTCAAACACGTAGTCTGTGGAAACGTAGATCATCAAGCATTCGAGTTCCTCGGCCAAATCAGCCATGACGGCAACGACATCCTTGTTGAGCTTTTCTGCCCGTACAGGGTCTTGCTCCGCGACGTCGGGTCTCCGTTCAGCAGCACAGTGTACGATGACGTCGACCTTTCCGTCCTTGTTTTGCGCACGGAAGTAGTCCCGCGTGGGGTCCAAGTCGAGGAGGTCGAGCTTTTGGTATGCTGGAAGGGATGAAGAGTCGGGATTGGCGTTCGCGGGACCGGAACGGGTAAAGGAGAGAGGGATGACAGTGTCGCCTTTTGAGTGAAAGTAACGGGTTGTGGCTCGACCGAGGACGCCCGATGCACCTGAGAGGGGGGGGGATGAGACGGCGTAGAGAGGCGACGAACGGCGGTACTGACCTGTGATAATGACCTTCATGATGGTGGAGAGAGGAGAGATAGAAAGCAGCAGTATACTCGCCTGTCTGTGGGTTATGGATGTATCGAGGACCACAATGGAAGTGGAGGCTCATCCACAATGTTGTATGAATTGATTCAAGCATTCAAAATACAAAAATCTCGTCCTCTTCCCTTCCTCCCTTCAGTTCGTCGCCTCCTCGCACCATGCTCGGTATCCGCTCCTGCTCATCTCTCGTCATCCGGGGATTCAAGTCGGTCGAGGCGTTCGCGGACTGGCTCACGGGTGCCGCTGGGTTTTGGTTTGTCTGCATCTGTTGGGCATTGACCGGTATTGGGGGTTTTGCGTTTTGTGAGTTTTGGCCGTGCGGTGTGTAATATGAATGCTATGCTGATACATTGGCATCGTTTGCAGTCGATGTGTTGATCCTACATCAACCCTGGAGCTTGGCGCGAATCGCTTTCCTCCCCTGTGCGGGACTGATAGCGTGCAACCTGTATGCAAACTACTACTATGTCGTCAACGTCGATCCGGGGAACCCTCTGTCGGTGGTAGATCAAGTACGGAGAGAGGCCCCGTGGATGCTTCGTGCAGATGGGGTATATGGTCATGGGAGCGCGAAACGGATCAAGGCTTGTGGGAAGTGCAGCGGTCTGAAACCTGTGGTACGCCTTGCTCTTCCTTGCTTCAAGTCATTGCTCTAACAAAGGTGCCGTGATAGCGCACACATCATTGCTCGGTGTGTAAGCGATGTGTCATGATGATGGATCATCATTGTCCCTGTGAGTATGGATCGGTGCTGAAAGATAAATCGGTTGGGTACTGACAACGTTTGTCCTGGAAAGTAAGGGATCAACCAATGCGTGCGTTTCCGCGTTGCTGTTCTGGTCGACGCAGGATGAGACTCACGACAAGTAACGGTCTTGCAGGTCGGCCTCTACAACTTGCGCTACTTTCTGCTGTTCATGTATGTTCCCCGTGCATCCTCTGAGCGCGCGACTGACCAGACCCCTTACGTCTCAGGTCCTGGCTCTCAATAGCGTGCTGGGCCGTCACATGGCTTGGATATGATATGCTCTGGACTAGCATGCAGCATCGGCCGGAAGTAAGTCGAGTTGTCGGAATTCAATGGATCAGGTCCAGATCGTCTTCTTGGTGTTACAGTGGCCTGCATGGACGCCTCCAGTAGTGTTTACATTGATCTACATTCTCAGCGTGGCCATAGGTGCGGACGGTTGGAAATGGCGTCGTTTTGTATGCTGATCGCTCACACACCGCGAACAGGATTCGCTGTACCTATACTCCTGACATGGCATCTTTTTCTCGTGGCCCGAGGCGAGACGTCTATCGAGTCGCATGATAACGATTATTTTACGAAAAAGGCAAAGGAGCAGGGTTTGGTAAGTGCAGATGGGATTCGCGCGCTTTTGCCTGTTGTCCGAATAATGATGGTGATCCGCTGCAGAGATACGTGAATCCGTACGACTGCGGATGGAAGACGAATCTAGCGCTATGTTTCAACATCGGCGAAGGGAGATTGTGAGTCTGCGGATAGAGTACTTGTACAACAATTCTGACTTTCCGCTCCTCTGCCAGACCATACTGGACGCTTATTGTGCCCGCTCGCTATCCGACTGCGAGTCCCGGATGGCACTATCCTCTCCATGCAGCAGCACTTCGAGGCGACGGGGAAGCGCAGGGGGTCGTGGTGGGAGATGACGAGGGCGAGCTGACGGACGATGAAGGAGGTGGCGGAGGATGGTGGGGCGAGGGGGCAGACTGATTACGTAATCCTTCATGCGCGCTAAACCTAAACATATGATGCGATAAATGTCAAAGGAGGTCAAGTAGATTGTGACACAACATCAACGTTTCTCCTATCCACTCTCATTCACCTTGCTGCATACAATGGGCATCTTTACAAGACGGCCACGCTCATCCCTTGGTCCCGACACCGGTCTCACACCCTCGGGAGCCAGGAACAGCGCAATGTTGGGCCGCAGACGAGGAGGAACGAGCGCGGGAACGGGATTAGGCGCCATGACGGTGTGGATGTGGGTGCTTTGGGTGATTGCGTTTGTCGGTTGGTGGGTGGCGTTCATTGGGATGTGCGTGGGCGAGGCGAGATTGAGTGAGTGCTCGGGGTTTCGTTTGCGCAAATGCGAAGGGTTGCGTCAACGTATTCGGGAATGGATCGTTGATAATGGAGACATGATGGATGAGACATCCTTGCCTATGCTTCCATTCTCAGCATCGCGATAGGTTGCTCTGTACTGCAGCTCGGGGAACCACTACTGCCAAACGTACTGACTCTTTGTAAACCTCATTTTCGATCAGACTCCGCGACTGGCGGTCCCGCGATGGGCACGCTATGGTTCGCCATCATCTTTCAAGCAGCGGTGATCATTCACCTCACGTGAGTAGGATCCCCAGACCCTCCAGTCCTCCGTTCTGATACCTCTCGCAGACTCGCCATCGCCCGCTCTTCCCTTCCCTCCCACCGCCTACAGCTGTGCTTCATTCTCGCCATCTTGGTCGTATTTGCCGTTAATGGCGAAGAGTATATCTATCAAGGGCAGGCGAGGAATCGGGCCGGATTGGACTACTCGGGAAGCCTCAAGGCCGTTGGCGCTGGATGGTTGATGTTGGCGATTGTTGACGTAGGTGATCACATGTGGTATGACCGTCCAGGTGCTGATTCTACGTGCACACTACAGATCATCTGGCTGCTCTGGCTTAGTTCCGAAGAAGACACATTCCTCCATCGCACCATCTTCAATTCCAGCATTCCACTCTCTCGCACAGCGGCAGCCGGCAACCAGGGCTACGTCGATAATCGCGCTTCCACGTTTGGCGCTCATGCCTCGGCTCCGATGATGGGTGGACACGATGATCCCTATGCGTCGGGGACATCCTACCCCCCTGCCGGAGCAGGAATGAGCGGATATCAGCCCGCTTCTATGGCCACTCATGGTACACCAGTCAAAGTCACAATGAGAGACCGGGAATACGCTGGATCGCCTATGGGACCAGGCATCGCGAATTCGGGTTCCGTGCCAGGGGGTTTGGGTATGCCGGTTTCCGGCATGTCGGCGGTAAGCGCTCCTCAGCAGATGGTAGCCAGTGATGGGCAGTACAGGCTGCGCGCAAAGTACGTTCCTTGCCTTCCGGCTTCTAAAAGAAAAATCCTCACTTTGCGCCGATCTGTAGGGCCATGTACGCGTACTCTGCTTCGCAGGATGACCCGAACGAGGTCTCGTTTGCGAAGGGCGAGATATTGGACATCATGGACGCGTCCGGTAAATGGTGGCAATGTCGAAACCAGAATGGTCAGGTCGGCAGTGAGTGTTGGTATTTACCAGCTGCTATATCGGTTCTCATTGCGGTTCTCCTTGGCGCTTCGCAGTCTGCCCGTCCAATTACGTCCAACTTTTGAATTGATCCTAGTCAGATACGCCTATCGTCGTTCGAATTGGCTGTGGTCTTGCTCTCACGATGAATTCTTAGCTGAAATGTGAAGGCCTTAGTTAGGCCTTCGCAACACTGTATTAAGGCTTCTTGAGTCTTGGTGTAATTATAATATACAACGTATTTGTCGCCCCTGCGCTCTTTTTCTCGCCAATTAAAGCTCTGGGAAACTCTAGAGAATCAGCTCCCCTTCCCTGCCCGGCTAATCGTCTTCTTCATCCATTTCCTTTTTCATTTGCAGCCAGTTTGGCCCCCAGACCAACCGGCCAGCGCCATTCCGCGTCAGCCCATCCTGTAGCAATTCCCTGAATGCCTTGATGCTCTGCAAGTGCAACTCTCGCTCCGAGATCTTTTCCTTGGCTTTTCTGTCCTCCTTTTCCAACTCGAGCCGTTGCCTGATCTGCTTCTTTTCGAGATCCCAAGCTTCCTCTTCACGTTTCGTGTTCAATCTGGATGAAGATGGTGGATTGACGACAGGTCGGTGGCGGGAAAGTTGCGAGTGAACGGTACTGGCGACTCCGCCTAGTTGACCGCTGGACACTGTGCCCAAAAGATGATTCGCCCGCGATGTGATTTTTGCAACGTCTTGATCTGACGGCTCTTGTGAGCCTCTCCACTGTTCTACGCTTCGTAACGCTTGACCGAGCGTCGTGTTGGCGAGCGCGGCCGAGGAGGGACTATTGTGAATGGTGTCGAGGTCCGTGCTGATGTCCAGGTGTCCGAGGTCGTCATGCTGAATCGACGGAGAGCGATCTACCCCACGCATGGAAGGAGCAGGTATCGATGATTCCCCTTCAACGAAATCCCTCAACTTTTCGTAGTATGGCCATTTATACTTCATCAGGGCTGTATGGCAGGGGTAAGTCATCTCCAAGCGAGAAGTGAAGTAAAGCAACTCGCCTTGTTGAGGTGTAGTGTGATCGTCCATGAGACGTGCCACTTTCCGTTGTTCGGCAGGCAGTAGTTCCCGAAACGAGCTTCCAAACTCGAATTTTCTTGCTTCCCGTGCTCCTCGTTGAATGAACGATATCTGCAATGCAAGGGAGTCCCTCAGCTCGATATCGAAGAGCGCCCATAATCAGCTCACCTGCTGCCTGATCGACAGGACCTCTCTTTCGGCCATACCATGTCCCTCCATCACCGTCTTGAGCTCCCTACACACCATGTCTCTCTCAGGCACGCTCCATTTATCCCACGAACTCCAGTTTCCCGGCTGTGCAAGCCAATTGACGAGTATATCCCGCGCAGACACAGTGCCTTCAGCTCCGGGTGTTTGGTTTCCATAGTCCTTGTCAAAGTAGATGTACGGCTGTCGGCTGGAAAATCGGTGACTGATCGTCAGCGGAGGTCCCGTGCCTGGCGGAGAAGACGATTCGCGATATGTTCCAACGGGTCGAGGGGGAAAGGGGAGCCCGAACTTTTTCGCCAGGTTTGTATCGCGGCGTCTCTGGGCTTCAGCAGCTCGTCGGTCCTCTTCGCTAGCCCATTTTCTGGGTCGCCCTCGACTGCGTTTGGAAGATGGCGTGTCTGAGTAGGCGGACTCGTACGACCGTGCGAGAGTGGATTTCTGCGTGGATTCAACGAGCGGTATAGGAGACGTCAAGCTCGAAGAAGACGCTGGAGCGTTTGGGGAGACTACTTCTGGCTGGGACTGTGCCGCGCTACTGGACGTGATGGCTGGGTCCGGCTGAGCAATGGCTGTTGTCGTCGATGCGGAGTTGATATTTCGAGGAAAGCTGTAAAAAGTCACGACAGGGCCTCTGGGAGGTACAGAGGACGTGGCAGGAGCAGCGGATAGGAGGCTTGGAGAAGGATCACTGGCCTGTGGCTGTTGTGCGTGGCCAGGTGTGCTACCGACGACCGAAGAGGCCGGTGAGCGGGAGACATGTTGTTGCTGCTGCGTATCCACGGGTGTCTGTCAAGATAGGAATGATGAAATCGGCGTGGCTTGATCAATCTCGAGGAACGTACCTGGAGTGGTCCCTGCGCCGAGGGGTGATCGTCGGTATGGACTGGTTCCTCTGGCGGCTGATGAGTATGCTGAGCGACTGAATGAGACTGGGTGGCCGATGGAAAGTGCTCTGGTGTATAAGACGACATCGCGATGGCTATCGTTGACCTCGACGTGAAATAAGCATGCAAAAGATGAAAATCGGTCAACACGCATATTAGCAAACCAAGAAACAAACGCGCAGCGCGGCAACAAAGGCGGGAGGAGAGTACGTATATGGTAGGGTTATAGCGAGAGTGTAGTATAGATCGTATAGTATAATCCATCCTTCGACCCGGCAATCTACTGGTATTATCATGCCTACAACAGTCCTTGATGCGGCGTCCCAACCCAGGCCGCTCTCCGAGCTCATTCTTCGTCGCTGTGGGAGTCCTGCGTTCTCGCTGGATTCTCACCTACTTCGCATCGGACGCAGGTGCTGCTCTCGCTGTGGCATCTACGAGTTGAGGAATGGGATCGGCAAAAGGGTCCGGGTTTGACGTTTCCTCGTCGACGGCTTTGCCTCCCACGTCCGACAGATTCCACGCATTGCTCTGCGAGCAAACGACAAGGAGGGTCAGCTTTAGGTGTGCACTTCTTGTTTGCATCGCGCGGGATATACATGGTGATTGCCATTCTTCCTTTCCCTGAGGCTGAGTGCGAGCAGTCCAATGGCCATGAACGTCGACAAGACAAACGACATCCACGAAAAGGCGAGACTGGCATGGATCTCGGAACAGGCGCTCTTGAGGGCTTTCTTGGCGAGTTCTGCGAAGGATTAGGCATAGATACATCAGCGTTAGCATTCGTCCTTGTGGCAGGGACGAGACCTACTCAGCAGCTCGGGGTCCAAGTCGGCGAGTTCGGGGTCATTCGTCAAGTTGTTGAGATTGCTGCAAAATGACCGTCCATCAGATGTTGACACTGTGACCGAGACGGAAGAGGCTATTGCCGTCAACAAGTAAGGTCAGCGTCAACTCAAAGCAGCTGCGAACCAGGCGACGACACTCACCCAGCCAGAGGACCCATTTGACGAGGAAGAACACGGGGATCGTCAAGGTCGGCAAAGGATTCCTCCACTGTGCGATCTGGAACGCCACTTCGCCGACAATGGTCAAGGCAGCCGTAAAGCATGCCAATGTGAAGCTCTTGGTCGACAGGCCAAACGTCCGAACCTTCAACGGAAGGGAACACAGTCAGCATGGTTGTGGCTGCTGCTCAGCAGGTAGGCTGCCCTCACCGACGTTTCAACGTGAGCTGACAGTGCGAGCACTACCACGGAGAATGCTATCAGGGCGACTGAGGCGATTCGACGCGCGGTGAGGATCGTGGCGAGGGAGACACCCATTGTGGGAGATTGTACGTTGATGATGAAATACGACCAACCGCGAGGTAAAGAGTAGAGGAGAGACAGACACTGTCTGTTAGGCCAAGACGCTGCCTATAAGGGTTACTGGGCTCAGACTCACCGGTACCCCAACCGCTGTTTTAGTGACTGCCTGGCGCCTGCCACCACGGCTCGAACTGGTTGCAGGTTGCCGGGTGTCCTCGTGCCTACTTACTGATGAATATCCCGACCTGGCCTACTGCTGGACTGATGCGGTGCAGATGAACCGAGTAGCGAGAAGAGGGTGTAGCAGCGCTCGTATACCGTTATCCGCCTGAGACACGCATAGCGCCTTTTGCTTATTATAGTACAGTCCGGCAGACTATTATCATATCGCGCGGGTTACGTGCCAAGTGAGGCACAATCGTCGCACCAGAGCGTTATCTCCCGATACATACACAAGAGCATGGTATAGTGGTATGGGACTACTGTATGTCTATTCCTGCGCACGAACGATGCCTTGGGTCGTCTCTGCTGTTCGACAAAGGAAAAGCAATTAGCCGACGAACAGCTCAGCTCGAGGCGAGGGTCCTACGCACACAGTGTCTGCTCCTCCAACACTGCAAAGCCGTGTATCCGCCATCTCCTGTTCGCCCTATTCCAAGTCGGTTGTTATCAGGACACGCCTGATTTAAAGCTATACCGCAAAAGTGACTCACCGATGTTACTGTCAGTTCCGACCCGCATTCCATCGCCTTCGCTGCCTTTTTCACATTCTCCAACTGCACCTGCACCTCGCCAAACGTCGCGTCCCCAAAATCCTGTCCTTCAGTGGCCGCAGTACCGGCAGTCGTCGGCTCGACGGAATAAGCAGCTGCTTGCCGGAGGAGCGCTCTGAGCCAAGCGACTTCTTGATCAGTCAGTTGAGCGGAAGAGGGGTTGGCGATATTGGCGGAGAGAGTGACGGTGGGGTTCGGTTGCGCAGTCGATGGGAGAGAGGACGCCGAGTGGACAACGTCGACTGGCTGTGTGACTTCTTCGACTGATACTGAAGCTGTCCACAATGAATACAGGTAGGAACAGACGCTCTGCTAAACGGCTTAAACTCACTTTCAAGAGTCTTGCTTCTCTTCTCGCTGCCGTCGTCTCTCTCATCTACTTCTGCATCAACTGCTGACCGATTCTGTCCCACAGCTGGGGTATTAATAGCAGACGCATCGACCCTTCAACGCCGGTGGTGAAACACGGTTGTTGACCGTCCCTGTCACAGAACCTGCCACGTCTTGGGTAATGCTTTCTTCGTGGATCGCTTGAGGCGCTACGCGTTGAGTGCTGTTGTCTTTGCCATTGTCGGTGAAAAAAGGATGATCGGTAATGTTAGTGCCGTCGTCACCACTGCTCAGGGAGACGTCAGTGGCGGCGTCGATGCTGCGCTGTACAGCAGAAGATTTTGTCTGCCCTACGTTCGCTGGGCTAGAGACCGTCGTATCTTGAACCAAAGCTGAAGCATCGTTCTGTGTGGGAGTGGATGGCAGTTGTACTACGCGGCGCAAGGGGACAGGCGCAAATCAGTTGCCGATCTCAAGTCGGAAAAGGTGAACATGACCTCACCTACAGTCTGCATGGTGCCATTATCCACGTCAACGTCCGCCTTTATCACCGGCTCGCCGTCCTTTCCTTCCCCGACGATCACCTCCGCGCCCGCTGTCTTCATCCCGCAGTGGCAACTCAGCCTCTCTCCTTCCAACCGACCGTCTTGCTACGGAGGGACGCGCAAGTCCCCATCGAGCTCCGTGTTCCACAACTTTCCGTCAACGCGTACATCTTTAGACGGATCCCTCTTGATCCATTTCCACGCAACTTCCACCGTACGTTCCCAGTTCGAAACCTCCTTTTCCTAAATTGCTGCATGGGCTTCCCATCGGCCACGCTAGTGCTCCCGGCTTGACCTCTCTTGTTCCAGCTCCGTCTGCAAATTGGCGAGCGCTGTCTGCATGTCGGCGTGACTCTTCTCGACATCGGCGAGTTGCGCCGAAAGAAGGGCGACGACTTGCGATTCTGGTGGAGTGGAGGGAGTGGAGACGCAGTTAGCTATGGGTGACGTTGATGCTGGATTCTCATCGATATATCAGAAAGGAGACTTACGGAGAGCGGAGGGATTTTCAAGTATCGCTGCAGGTAGAGGACCAGCAGGAACCACCGTGATGGAAGCGGCGACATGCTGGAGTAATTGCGGAATGGGACGCGGGCGGGGCAAGGGCGTCTTTTCAATCCCCAAATATCCGCGTTCGCGACGCTCTGATTCTGGCTCATCCTTGGCTCGCGGGTTGTACGGTTCTTTATGCGTCGACAGGAGATGAGCGAAGGACACACGTGCGAGAAGTCAGAAAGGTATACTCACCTTCGGTCGAGTTGTCGAATTCCTTCAACGTGCGAACCTTGTCGTCAAAATCGACGGTCGAAGACGGGTATCCAGACGGCTCGAACTTCGTTTTCGGCGCAATGACCGCTTTCGATTGAAGTCTCGACAGCTTTGGCGGCGGCGCTGCGATGAATGCGGGTACGAACGGATCACCTGGACGTTCGGTCGGAGTCGCTTGTTGAAACGCTACGGCTTCGGGACGTTCGAGGTCACGGTAGTAGCCGATTTGCTAAGGATCCGATCCGAGATGTATTCGAATTCTTTGCAGGCGTCGTTGACGACCATGGGCTTGAGCGGTTTACGATCGGGCTGGAACGATCGCAAGAAATACCAAAGCTCGTCAAAGGAGAATCCGAATTGGCGAGCATAGGTTGTGAGACGCGGGAGGTCAATAAAGTTTACATTGTCTTGCAACTCGAGAACCTTCTGCCAGTCGTCGCCCTACACAAACGCAAACACTTGATCTACGGAGGCGAGGTGTTCCGGGAAAGGGTCGAGAGTTTCGTAATGTTCCGGAAAGTGTTGCTGCCACGGGTTGAGCTTGACTCTATAGTGCTTCTGGGGACGAGGATCGTTGTGGGCGAGCGCATGGACGACCCGTCGAGGTGCTACATGCATCTTTCGGATTCGGCGCGACTGAGCTTGGTGGACGACGCTTCGAACGAGTAGTGACTGTACATGAAGATGAGATGGGTCACGATCATTTGCTGGTCGACGTGCGGATACTCGAGGAGCTTCTCGACGACCTCGGGAATGTTGAGGCGGTCCATATGGAGCTTGCGGTGAATGACCCAGAGCTTGTGATAGTTGCTCTGAGCTGGGACATGATGGCGATGGCGGACAGGACTGGACCTACCCAACTTGTCCGTTGGATGAATTCACCCCAACTCACTTTGGATAGAAACACCTTGGCCCTTCATGTGCCATTCATTAACGCGTTGAGTCGCAATCAATGCGTCGCGCATTTTAGACTCTTTTCTCTTCTTTTATTGCTCGTCACGCGCCAGGGCAGAGAACATGAGGTTTGTAACCTGCTTCATGTGTGACACAAAAGTTCTACGCAAGAGCCGTTGTCAACTGAATTTCGAATAGCTACAAGACGTTCCGGCTTGCCGTGTCATGAGGGAGCAAGAAGGGGATCATTTTTATTCTGGAGGCACCGCGGAGACTAACACTGACCGGGCTGACGACTCCGGACCGGAAAGAAGAACTATCGGAGCATGAAACAAGGCTGAATCTCGTGTCCAAATGGCGTCGTCCTTAATCCACACCTTGCCGCAATCTCCTCCAACCCTGCTCTCAACTGCAAGACCGGACTGCACCCTCTGAGAGTTTTGGCGCGAAACGGTTGACATATCGTTATATCGCCTTGCAGCAAGGTAGCCCTACTCTCCGATACACCCAGTCCCCGACGGTCGTGCCAATCCGGTCCTTCCCCTCAGGCCGCAGGGCCATCCCTTTTGAGGCCTCGGTTTCCGAAGTATGGAATGCCTTGCTTGTAGTATTCCGGTTGCCCGTTGCCTTGTCGATTGTGCATTTGGCTGCCTTGATGATTGCCGTCCGATTTATGGCTGCCTTGGCTGAATTGCGCTCGCTGAGGGGGATAGGCGGGGAAGGCGGGCTCGGGGGCGAACTTCGGAGGCATAAACGCCGGGTACTGTGACCGACCGTAGAGTAGCTGATGCGACTGATATAATTGCGCTTGTGCGCCGCCGGTGCTCGACCCGTAAGAGGTGAGAGGCTTGGCCGGCATTCGTTCCGGGGACGTTCGTCTTCGCAGTGGTTGCTAGATGTTCGCGCTGGCAGGGGCGACCCCCAAGCGGGTCACAGGCTCCCCTATTCCAGTTTTGGCAGTACATTGCAAGTGGAGCGCCGCGCGAGATACTGGCGCCAGCACTGATATTGGAGGGGGCTTAAGATGTCGGTGTAGAGCCAAGGCTTGGGGCAGTAGCCTAGAAACCTGGCCAGCTTCTTCTTCTTCTTCGCCTCCTATTTATCCTTGACCTTGACCTTTAAAGAACCCCCTTCGCCGACTTCCACGGACACAGAAGTGTCGTCGGTAACGTCAATAGCAACCTGTATCGCACTTAGGATACACATGCACAAGTCAAAGGGCTCTAGTCTCCCGGCCATAATCTGTTCCATCTCCTCTCCCTACTCTCCTGGTACAGCTTAAGATTCTGGGGGGACTTACCCCGAACCCAAGTTTCCGAGTCCCGCTCCCGAGTCCGCTTCAGCTCCTCCACTCCCGGATCCGGCGAATCCCTGATCCGTGTAAGGCGCTCCCTGTACTCGGAGGGGATGCATTGTACCAGTCGCTGCCGCACTCAATGCAATGGCGGGGGCGAGACTGTTTCGGTTTTCGAGAAGATGAAAAACCATCTGCTCCAAACGGTCGAAATGGACCCGGCTTGGGTAGCGGCGTGAAGTCTCTGATTGGCTTCCATACTCATCTCACTTGCAGCTCTTCTTGCTCGAAGCTGCGAGACCTCCGCCTCTGAGACATCCGTCAGGCTCTCTCCCTGGTGGCGATGTCGAGGAGCGCCCTCCTGTTGATGTCCGTTGGCAAGCTCGATAACCTCTTCAAGTTCTGGCGGAGAATTCTGCGCGGTTGCACCCCCATTGGTGGGCGACTCGCCGTTGGATGCGGGAGCGGTGAGTTGCGCCGGCGGATCTCCTTCGATATTGGCGGAGCCAGAGGTGTCGCGGGCTAGAGGTCAGACTTACGTTAGTAAGGCAGCTCCGCCATTGTAAAGGGAACTAGCACAAGCGATATACACTTACTACTTCAGACTAGGCTTGAATACCGAAAGTGAAGGACTAGGATGCTGATGCTGGGAAGTCTTGCACTCAAGGTAGCTTCGGATTTGAGGGTAAATCGAAGGGGGAATCAGTAATCATGTAGCTAGTCAAGAGTACAAGTGAAAACGGCTGCTTTATATATGTATTCTGGCTAGCTACTATCTGCATACTTCTTGACGAAATGCTGCGCGGGGAAGTATTGCGCGGCGAAGTGCTTCGTGACGAAGTATTGCGTGACGAAGTGCTGCATGGCGAAGTGTTGCATGACGAAGTGGTTCTTGACGAAGTCTTCCGACGAAGTGAGAGGGACGATGATTGGTACCAGATAGCTAAGGGCAAGAAGGGAAAGGGAAGTCCCGTCGCTGAGGGTTGTAGACAGACCACTAGGTAACGGGCGTATCTCTACAAGAGGTCCTATCGGGCTGGGCGTCGCAAGTGATCTCATTCGCGGAAGCACAGTACCACTGCCGTTGTAATGGGTACTAGCACAGCGATGTGCACTTATTATGGGAGACGGTCCTTGAACTGTACCGAAGTCGAAGACGAAGGGTAGCTGATCCTGAGAAAGTCTTGCTCTCAAGGTAGCTTCGGAACAAAGAGTAAATCAAAGGGTGAACCATAAGTCATGAAAGCTATTATAGAAGGGCAGAATGCTCGCTATTTATACCTGAGGGAAACCCCATACTTCGTCTGTTCATACTTCATGCGAAGCGTGTGAAGGCGAAGTATGGTGGAAGTGTGCTGTCATACTTCGCCATGCAATACTTCGTGCGAAGTTTGTGCACAGCCTGACATACTTCGTCTCGTCATACTTCATGCGAAGTATGAGGGAGCGAAGAGGGTAGCCAAGACTAACGCCAACTCGAAGGCAAGTGCGGCGGCAGAGTCGATATGAGAAAAAGTGACGTAAGTGACGATGAGGCATTATATCATACGTCTACTAGGCTTCTACATGAGCACACGTTTCTCTCCACTGGACGCCTTGCGCCTGTGAATCTGAAGGCAGGTCATCGAAAGACTGGGGTTGACCTTGGGTGTCGCCGGGAATGAGAGAAGCCTTGTCCGTGGAGAAGATGGTGGGTAAACACACAAGATAATGGTATGGGACCAAGATAATCAAGACGAGAACGGAAAGACAGAAGAAAATGCGAGAGAAATGCGATGGCACATGTCATCATAACGGCTACAATCTCCGCTGACCTCGCTCACTCCGTGATGCAACACAGCATCACCTCCCGAGCTGACCATGGTTGAGCACAGGATTGATGCCAACCTGCGACGCACACAGTCGCTCACGGGCGGTTACGCGGAAGATTTTCGGCATAGCCCCTCCCCTTAGAGGCCTCAGCAATGAACCGAACGAGCAAACGAACGAAGAGGAAAATCCAGCCACCATGTCCCCGAACCACTCTCATCATTTGCATTGCTCCGACTCCTCCTTCTGTTCCCCACGCGACCCTCTTCCGTCCACGCCAAACGACAGTATCCCCTTGAGCCTAGGCGAGACTCGAATTGTACGCGGAAAATGATGAAGGGCGATGTGGGTCGAGAGGGAGGGGTGAGCTGAAGATGACACGGCGAAGATACCGGGGCAGGCCCGTGAACGCGAGAAAAATGGGAGCGGCGGGGCTTTGACAAACGAGAAGAGAAGCGTAGCAAGGCTCTGCAGGGAGCATAATGGGCTCAGGCCCTAGCGTTGGACAGACACTTACGGTTGAAGTGACGGTGTTGGAAACGCAAGGCGTCTGGGTGGTAAAACGAGAAAAACAACCGAGAGAGGAGTCTTATGGACTAGCTCTCTTGCTTGACTGAAAAAACGATGGCGGACACTGAAATGGTGCCGGCGAGATGGCAGTGGTTTCATTTTGTTTGGGCTGGCAGGCTGACTCTGGCGCCGACATCTTGTGCACGTGACTGAATGTCGCGTAGCTGATGACTTGAAAATCACACTTTCAGGACAGCAGTATCGAACCCAAAAACATTGTTCGACACATTCGGTTCCCAGTACCAACGGAGAACGTTCTCATGTAGCACACCGATCCACAAACATTGACATGGCTGCTCAAAAACTCAAACAATGTTTCGAAGGTGCTACAAGCGCTATCTGGATGTACTGGAAGGTGAAGAAGCAGGGCCCAATTTCTTACAAGTGAATACAAGCCTGTTAGGAGACTTTTGAAACTGAAAGCTTCATCTCGGAAGTTCTCTGGCAGTCTCTCACCATGAGGGACATCGGGAGTGGCGGCAACGATAAAATACGGTACGCTGTCGAGCTTCGTCTTCAAGTAAGGTTTCCAAGGAGCGTCAATGTCCATGGCGAGGGGGTTGTGGTACTGATACGATATCGCTTCCATGCAGCAAGACATTCTGATACATTCATCCTCCCCCGCTTGAGGCAATTCGCGCATTGATTGTCGTGTTTCTCCTTGCGGACTCTCTTCATTCGCCATTCAGCCTTATTTTCGCCTGCTGTTCATTTTATTTGCTCTCATCCTGACGTCACGCCAAATTCTTGACTGTAAGAGACCAACTACCGTTGCAGTAGGATAGTAGACGAATTCTATCAAACACTCAGTACAGTATTGGTTCTTAGATTGTGTTCGGTCAGCTGTCTTATGCAGTGTGAGCGATCTGGCACTAGAGGTGCGAACAACAGCTAGGCGAGGCGCTCGTTGGTGGAGGGGAAGACGACTGGATCGGGAGCACGTGTTGTGCCAACATAATGTAGAGACACCCATGCATCCTCTCTAGGCATGTGTCTCTTCACGATCATCCTTGTCGCCAATGCTTCTGTCATTCCCCTCATCCTTTGTTATGACTTTCAAACCATTATACGCTGCTCGCAGCATTTCAAATCGCCTGACTTCTTCACACCATGCTTTGCGCAAAGTGAGACGAAGCGAACCGAAAAACTATTCTTTCCGCCGTGCTTCGACTCGCCCTTCTTCAGCGAAGTATGAGAATACGAAGCGTAAAGATTTCACATACTTCGTCTCACCATACTTCGCACGAAGTATGAGAGTGCGAAGCGTACCCGCTTATCATACTTTGCCTTGCCATACTTCGTCCTGCCATACTCGGGCGATGTATGTAGCCACGAAGTGCTGCGGTTGCCATACTTTGTCACACCACAATTCGTAGCAAGTGTGAGAAGACGGGGCTAAGATTCGCCGCTTCACTCATGGCATGGATACGAATATATAGCGGGCATTCTGCTCTCTGATCTTAGCTTTCATGACTTTTGTTGGTCCCGAGATGCTGTGTTGAGACGCGCGAAAGATACATGGTCACACGACGAGCGGAGCTCGCCGAAAATCCATGGAGCGAAGTTACGGTTTGTACCTGAAGAAGTACTGTAAACCGTCGACGAGTTTCCGCGAAGTCAAACGAGAGATAGCGAAATAAAGTGTAGGCAAAGAGAAAGCTGGCTGATGAAATTAAGAGAGTGTCGATACAAGCAACGAGAAAAGCCGAAGGGTGAACGAAAGGTCAGCCACGCGGGGCAGAATATGTGTGAAAAGATCGTGCTCTACTAGGGCTACACGGTATAATTATGAAAGCTATACGAAGAGAGTGATATACTCGCTATTTATGTTGTCTTTAGTGTCGTTGTTTCATCAGACTGCCATCCTGTATTTCTCGCAGGTTATGTGCTCGATCGCTATGTAGAAGGGGAAGAATTTCGATCTTTAGCATCAAGACAGCTTTCGGGTTGTATAAGAGGACTAGCACAAGCGATGTAATCTTACAATCTTAGCCTAAGCTTGAATTATCATGGACGTATTCGTAAGCTACCAAAGCTCGGTGCCAGCTCCGGCCTTGTAACACGCTATCAATGACCAGCTTAAGGAATCAATGTATCCCAATGTGACGGCATTATGCCAACCGGGCGAGAAATCTGAATAGCTATGCTGATGTTTTGCAGGCTTGGGTAGTCAAAATGAAAATAAGGGAGCGAGGTTCATGTGATAGAGTTATCGACGATGAACGGTTACAGCGAACAGTGTTCGGCAAAGGCAAAGCAATGCTGAGCCAGTGACGCGGGTTGCAGGTCAGATGTCGCGTGAAATAACAGTCATGGATGTTAGAATATGACTGTTTTGGATCGCTATATATACACGTTGGGAGTGGTGGCAAATGACAGTTTACCTTCGTTCATGGGTCCCTTGAGTGATTGATGCCACCACAGGAAAAGACAGTGAAAACGGTGAAGGGCAAGGAAGCAGTGTTCGCGTGATAGAACTATCTACGACGACCGATAACAGTGAATAAAGGTCGGTAAAAGCAAAGCAATGCTGAGTGAGTGACGCAGGTTGTGGGTCAGATATAGCGTGAATCAATAGTCATGGATGCTCAGAATACAACGTTCTGGGTTGCTATATATACACGTCCGGATTGATGGCGAATGACAGTTTGCCCTTGGGAGCACGTGAGTCCCATGAGTGGTTGATCCCACCACAGGAGGAATGCGATGTCTAGTCGTGCGACCACAGAATGGGCGGTGTGTGGCAAGGCGGGCAGAACTGGCATTGTAGGGTGGCATTGGAATTGTAGGTGTCTACACTGGTCTGTTACCCCCTGTCAGGAAGCACTTGCGAATCTGACAGGGCTTGGCAAGGCTGGCAGACGGGGCAGCTGCGGCAGGCGGGCAGAGCAAACCGGCTCATTTCATCTGAAGTCAGGTGACTTATCAGATGACGTGAGCACAAAGCTGACCGAGTAAAAAGCTGATATAAGCACTGAAAAGCTTAGTCAATGTGGAGCGGTAGCTCGATAATAACAAGGTGATTTTGTATCCAGTTTGGCTTTTCTGCTATGGTTCAACGGGTTTTTACTTCCATGCTTCTTGAGACAGCTGCAAGTTTCCACTGCTTGTTTTGTACTCGGTTTATGTTTCAGCTAGTGTACATAGAGCTTCCAGTTCCAGACCATTTTTCTTGTTCTCCTTCTACTCCATTCTTCTCCTTCTCGTTAGTCAGGCGCTGATGTAGGCCTCGTCATCGAATGCCCCGAAAAGGTGAGCGAGGACAGTGATAGAATGGCTTACGCCCGACACAGAGACTAGAATCCTGCGTTAGCCCTCCTACAGTATGCCGAGGATGTCGATTCCTATGGTTGTTCAAAGCCTGGGTCGTAAATCATTTGAGCTATTACGAGTTAGACAATGCGCTATGTTATGTATCTACTTTGACGACCAGTAATATGAGACTAGGCTTCAGGTGCCATAGTGGCAATCTCCGCAAGAAGTGTATCACCTAAAAACTTGTGGGCAATCAAGACCTCTAAACTCTCAGTACTAAAGAGTGAGCTTACGAATCTTTGCAGCTGATGTCGACTTCCGAGGTTCGCCTTCTGCTGCAGCGTTAGAGATTTACGCTCGCGGAGTGCCAGTGTTCCGTGAAGCACTGTCCACGTTTCTTTGATTGGCTATTCATCAAGCACTTCCGCCTTCTGTTATGGCTATGACATGTCCAAGAATAACGCCCAATGAGACATTATGGTAATTGCATCCATTGTGATATGTGAGGTCTTTCTTCAAGAGTCAGTATTGACGAGTATGGAACAATGATAGCCTCCGTTTGTTCCGGTCCGCGGAGCAGCAGACTATCAAAGCGAAGCGTGCTTCAGACCGAGGAAATTTGTAGATAGTGATGCCCCGCTGGCATGTAGGCAATGTTGCGCGCGAGAGCTCTATCTTGGCATGTCAAGACGAAAGATATCTGTCTAGCATAGCCGATTTCGGCTTACCAATGCAAAGTAGGGACGAAAACTAGAAGCGAAAGACTAAGATTTTGATCCTGATCACTCTTGCACTTATGGTAGCTTTGAGCTTAAGGGCAAATCGAAGCGTCAGTTCCAAAGCATACGTCTAATCATTGGCCGTTCTAAAGAAACGAGTTCTCCCAAGTGGAAGTGAAGTTTGTATTGTAAAGTCAATGAGGTTACTGAAATGCTGAAGTAGCTACAGGTCTGACAGAACAGACGTTGCGGGAAGGCATGTGAAGTTTGTGAAGTTTGCGAAATATGTCTGGAGTATTTTGAAGTGAATCAAGTCGATGAAGTTGGAAAGATGGTGAAAATTCGGGAAGAATTTGGCGGGGCCTTACAGCCGAAGTAAGCGACTTCTGTGAAAAGCACGAAGTGAGTGAAGATGACTTTTCCTTCCCTTTCGACTGCACGGCAAAGACAAGCGATTACAAACAAGCAGGCTTCGGACGTGTGGTACAAGTGCATTGCAATTCATTGCCTGATCCCTTTCTCTAGTTATCTTTTCTACTTGTACTTTACTTTTAGCAATGTTCAACAATCCGGTTAGTCCCCTTTGTTGTTGCACACCTGCTCTATATGTTGCAGTCGTAGCTATCTACTCGACATCTTGGTTACTCGACATCGTAACTGAGTTGCGCCTGCCTAGCCCGTGTCAGCTCGTATCGCTGGACGTCTTTAGTAGTGGAGCAAACACGACCTATGTTACTTTCGCCTAAAAATAGTACAGTTGCAGAGGCGACTCTACTTATTCTTGAGGATTCCCGTGGGCCCCCTCAGAAAAGTCGCCTGCCTTTGCTTAGCAGATGTCTGTATAAGCGGAGCTAAAATTGTACTATTACTCGCCGCATGCTTCATTGAATCGCGCTTTGAAGCACAAATGTATCTGGCTACCCACTGCTGCGTCTCAATTTGTAGTTGCTACCATCTATCGCACAAGACCAGAACCTATCGACTACAACCTTATGAGTCTTTTACATGTGGCGTGACGTCGGAATGGAGGTACCGAGATGTGGAGTGGGAGTAAGTAGTTGAAAAGAAATGATATGGCGAATCTGAGAGTTTACTTGGCTACAGTACCGAAGCACACCTGCTAGTATACTCGTCGACTACAGGAACACGCTGCCGACATATAGCGTTTTGCTCTCCTTTGGTTTGAAACATACGCAATTTCCGAATGTGCAAGACTGGCGGACTTTGCAGCTCGATAAATCACACCGCCCAGCAAAACAAAACGATCTGCTCTCAGTTCTTGCCAGAACCCAACAGAATCTCGATAATCGTCGTCTTTCCATGCTCGTCGAGTGTATCCATTGCTTTTTCCATCGCGACATTGGACCGCCATAAGTCCGCTAAGAGTAAAAGCAGATCTCAGGTACCCGGGGCATTCAGCGCCGCGCTTCTGTGAGCAGTGTTAGGATCTTATTCCAAGACTCAGCTGCTACTAACTGTGTCTGAGAGAAGTACACTGCGTGCGATAGCACACTTTAATTACCAGCTTGCAAACGGAGAGGCTCTACCAGGCCCCGACGGTCACTACGCATCAATGCGACTGACTTCGGAGCGCAAGCGCGCGAAAGGGCCCTAATGCACGTACTAGGGCCCTCCCAGCTCAGTGCAACACGCGGCGATCGACCAGCTCAGTGCAACGCGCAATCGAACTTTTTG